>CM052540.1:152761628-153011171 GCA_028533065.1 Trachops cirrhosus | reverse complement strand
GGGGCACCCCAGTCGTAGGGTAGTGATGCTGAATGTGGGGGCGGGGTCCGAGAAGGAACAGTGGCACTTGCTCTGCTCTCTGTAGGACCCCAGACCCTTCCGCCACTTTCCGCAAGCCAAGCGGGCCCCTCTGGCACCAATACCGGTGTGGGTGGGCCTGTGCACCCCGCGGGACCTTCCTTTTCAGTCAGTGACCCAAAGCTCTATTTCCCGGTGCTGGGACCCTGAGTTGCGTGCAGTGCCTTGCTTCACAATGGCCGCCTCGCTGGGTCTGCCGGTCGCCACCCTCTGGCTGGGGCCCACCAGCTACTGCTGCTTGTGAGCCCAGGGTCTGCCTGCTGCGGACTCACACGCCGCCCCGGGTGCTCAGCTCTCGGCTCCGAGTCCCTGGCCCGGCCCGACTCTGCCCCTCCTACTGGTCTGGATGAAAGTGACTATTTTTAAATCCTTGGTTGTCCGACTTCCATACACTTCAATTTTCTGTCAGTTCTGGTTGTTATTTTGTTTCTATATTGTTGTTGTCCCTATCTTGGTTGTGTGAGGAAGCACAGTGCGTCTACCTATGCCTCCATCTTGGCCGGAAGTCTTTTTTTTTTTTTTTTATTGCCCAACACAGGCATCATCTTTGAGCTTGGGAGCGCTCCTGAGATGATTTGAAATAAGGGGCCGTTTAGAAGGGCCTCGGGTCTGCAGGGGCTCTTCAGAGCGCTGCTGCCTCGAAGGAGCTTTCGGCCACAGAGCTCATTTCCTCCCCCAAGCATAGACCTCTGAGCACACATTCTAGTTGTGGCTTCTAAGTGCCTATTTTTATCACTGTGCAGTTATTGATGGACTGCAATGTCTTTTATTTTCCATCAACATGGTCATCCTTTGCTGTTTATTTAGGTGGATAAGAGGTCACAAGAACCAAACGTCACCACCACATCCACAAAACAGAAGAGAAGCGACGATAAAGCTGTTTGATTTATCCTCAGGGAGACCATTCTCTGAACTGATAAGATGGTTGCAGTCCTGTTTTAATATTTTTTGGTGGGACTTTTTAATATCAAAGATCTCAGATTTTTTAAAAAAGAGTTTATCATTTGCATCTGCTGTGTAGAGATTTAAAATTTTGAAACGATGTGCTCGGCATCAGGGCTATGTGAGCTGCTGCACTGCTCTCCTCCTGCCCTGTCTCCTTAGAGGACACTGATTCCTGCCCACAAGGGCTGACCAGCCCCACTCACTGGTTCAGATGGAGTTACCTCAGCAGCTGCCTGAGCACTGCCCTGCCCCTGACATCTCTGGGGCAGCATGTGTATGTGTGTGTGTGTGTGTGTGTGTGTGTGTGTGTGTGTGTGAGTGCTGTGTGGAAGGGGGGCTGCCCATCATTTTACAGCAGCTCAAAAAATGATTTGTGTATCTGGCTTGACATCTATGGCTGGTACCTTATATTATTGGGTTGGCCAAAAAATTCATAGCACTTAGCTGTCTTTAATTTCATTTGAAACAGTTTTGTTAGGTTCTATTGTGACAGCTGTCATATAAGCATGCATTTAAAAAAACTTATCAGAATTGGTGACTTTTTGTGCAGACATTTTAATATTAAAAATGGAAGAAAATATGCAACATTTTTGGTATATTATACTTTATTATTTCAAGAAAAGTAAACACACAACTGAAATGCAAAAAAAAAAAGATTTGCGTAGTGTATGGAAAAAGTGCTGTGACTGATCAAATGTGTCAAAAGTGGTTTGTGAAGTTTCTTGCTACTATTGACAGTTTAGCCAAATAATTCTTTGCTGTGGGGCTGTCTTATGCATTGGAAGATGTTTAGCAGCACCCCTGGCCTCTACCCACTAGAAGCCATTACTGGGAGACAGCTGACATACTCAAAATATCCAAATCAATAAAGTTATTGGTGAAAATGAAAACTATGTTTTTTGTTTTATGAAAAAAAAAAACACAGACTTTTTGGCCAACCCAACAAGTTTCTAACAGGCCTGCATTCACTATCTTCCCTTCTCCAGGGAAAACTGAATAAATTCTCCAGAAAACCAAGGTTCCTTTTTCAAGGATCAAGATATGAACCCTAAATTCCCTTCCTGTTAACTTTGCTACCAGAGAGAAACTTCTCGAAGACCATCTTTGTAAAGGAAACTCAAGAGGGAATGTTGTACCATTGGTCTGTTTTTCTAAGGGAAGGCGCAGAGAGCATGTAGAAGCATCAGACTTTTAAGCCCAGAAACCAGATTTGAATTACAGGATAAAAAATGTAGGTTTTCCATAGGTGATTAATTATACCTTTATTTTTAATTTAACTTTTGAACAAGTAATACAGTCACATGAGCCAAAATTCAAAATTTATACAGTGAAAATTCTCCCACCCTTCCCGGTTCCTTAGCCCCTGAGTTTTCTCTCCTGCGTGTCCTTCCAGGGTATATTTTATGCATGTACAAGCAAAGGGACATCTGTTCCCACTTCCCCCACAAATAGTAGCCTGTTATATTCAGCACCTTCCTCTTTGTTGTTTTACAATATATTTTAAATATCTTTCAATATCAGTACATACAGTGCCTATTCTTTTGTATGGCTGCATAGTATTCCATTTAGTGAATGCACTATTATTTCTTTTAAGATTGCTCCTCATGCTGACTGATAATTTCCTATGGTTTTTCTATTGAAATCGGGACTAGTCACTGAGACCATCTGAGAATCTGTCTATTTGGAGGTATTCAAACATGAAATAAGTTCTCATCATGTGGCAGTTTGAATACTGCCTAAGAGACAGGTTCCCTGAGAGTTCCTTTTGAATAGTATCAGCTGAAGATGGCTGAGAACTCGGCCCCCAGAATCCTCCACAGCAAGACATAATGCACTGGGTGGTTGCTAACAAGGCTTCACCCACTCTTCCAGCATTTTAAAAAGTGCATGTGAGACATTAATAAATGGTATTTGATAATAACATAGATGTTCATCCATGTGTGCTTAAATGAGGGTCATTTTAACATTTGCTTTGAAAGCACTACACTTAATGCATTAAAACAGAAAATGCATCTGGCATCTGCTCTGTTCCACCATTGCACTTGACTAGGGTAACGGTCCCTTTGCCTGGTGGTGTGCGTTTCAAATGCAGTAGAAAAAGATTAATTGCCTTCTAATTTGGACCTTAAAAGTTTCAAACTGAAGCTATAGTGGTTCACTTTAAACAATATTTGAACTGTATTTGATTATAGCTTTCAAATCCATTTGCTCCCTTTTTGAAGCTACATTATTTATGTCACTGACTATTATAATAACATCTATTTTTGATAGACCCTAGGACCATGCTCCATCAGCCGTATCATGAGAACAAAGGCTCTCGGAACCTGTGCTACAGGGGGGAAAAGACAACACGGCTGTGGGAAGTGTCAGCAGGTGGGACCACTTTCTGTGAAATACAGTGTGGAGGGTTCGCCTGGAAATAAATGATCAGGACGAGCTGTTAGGCTGGGGTCTGAGGGAGAACATGCTGTGTGGTGGCCCTCACAGGACTTGCTTTTAGATTGTGCGCAGGCCATCGGGAGACACCAGCCGAGAGGCTGCGTTGCCCGGCTGCCATGGTTCCTGTACGGAGAAGAGCCGAGGCCAGGCACCCGGCTTCCTTGCACTGTAATCCCAGTGCCAGGCACACGCCAGGTGTTCAGTGTGTGCTTATTGAACCGAGCTATTCCTTGTGGCCTCACTGGGGACATGAGAAAGTAGTTTACGGATGTTGGCCAGGTATTGCCAAGTGAGAGGAAAGAAATCAAACCAGGGCATACAGAGGGGGACTTAGTGAGACAATAAGGAAGATTAAACTTTGGGACTCGTCACTTGTTTGGCCCCTTTCAAGGCCCTGTATGTATGTTTATGTTCAGAATTTTGAAACACTTTATTAAAGAAAACCTCCAAATTTTATAAGCTTCAGATCCACAAAATCTATATCTACTATAGAATATAAACATGATTCTATTTTCCAAATGGAAAATTCTGTTAAAAAATAGTATAATAAACATGTATGTAACATGTTGTAACACACACAGGTTAGTGAGGATATATGTCAAAAAATTAAAGCTGGTTTTCTGTGAATGTGGTTATTTACTATTTTCCATTTTACTAAAGTGACCAAGTGAATTAGTGCCATGTTAAAATTTACTTTTTTTATTCCTATGTAGGAAGTATTCCTTTGAATTCACTAACCTTTTCTCAGCTTTTACTTCCAGTCATTATCATATTTCTCCCCATGCAGCACTAGAAATAAAACTGTCTTTTCAGATTCCCTATAATCATAACTCTAATTTGGGGAAGTAAAATAGAAATACATGAGTGAAACGGGCTCCCTCTGAGGTAAAATTCTCCTATTCACGGAAGGATGCATGCCCGCTGTTTGGCAGATTTTGGCAGGAAGTTGAAAAAGAGTTGAGAGCTTCTCTCTCTCACATTCCTTGGTTCCACCTCTAAGCCCCGCTAGTCCCCTCACCCCGATGGTCACACTCTTCCACAGTCACACACTTCAACCTCCAGTGTCTTTGCTGACTCATGTCTCTCACCATCACCTGGTAAAACACTTGAAATCTGAAACTCTGGGGTTGGTTATAAAGAAGAGAGTGGCCTTTAGGCCTCTGTCCTGGAAACCCAGCCCAGCAGAGGCTGTATCCCCTAGTTCAAGTCTCCATTAGAGTGTCTTAGAATTAGACTCTTAGAATTGCATTCTGCAGCAAGAGCTGGCGACGTCATGTAAAGCACTGCTCTTTCTCACTGTCCCACACCTTCTCTGTCAGGGCCCATCCTCTGGGGTATTTCATCTGTCCCACCACATCCTGGGCATGGAGGTCCAGGCACAGGGAGGGGGCACCAACAGTGATGTTGTCCTGAGGTCACTACCCTTGTCCTGCTGTATTCTCTGTGACACTCAGAGAAGACCATAGGACAAAAGACCACATTGTGAGCGGGGAGCTGAGGTCTTGGAGGGGTTGAGGAGGAAAAGAAAAAGAGGCAAACCTAAGGGATAGGAGCTGATTCGGGAGCCATAGCATAACTCGACAGAAATTTCATCAATTTATTAATTCCCTCACTCATTCAGCTTTTCAAGCATTCAGCAGATGGAGCATGCTCTTACTATATGCCAGGCACTGTTTTATATGCTGTGGATACAGACAAAGGTGAACAAAGCAGATAATGACAAGGCATTTAGGTTTTTCACAACATGGTGAGATCATTTCCTGGTCATTTTTGGTATTGTTATAATTTTTCTAAAAATAGACAGACACAGAAACATACACCCAAAAATACAGAATAGCAGTCTTTAACTTTCTAATAAACTTCGGTTACAATAAGCTGTACCCCTCGAAAATATTAGCATGGCTAGAAACCCCATACTTGCCATCTCAATTTTGGTACCAGCCCCTCAATGGAAGGTAAAAGAAGGCATAGCACCATCCCAAACATGAAGATTTCTCTGGAAAAGAAACCACTTAGAACAGTGACAGGCACATAGGAAGCACTGTGTAAGTGCCAGCTATCACAATCATCATCTTCATCATTATTTTAGGAGAGGGGGACAGGAAATGCAAAGGTTTGGAGGTGAGAGAGGGCATAACATGTTCAAGAAGTGTAAAACTTCTAAGAGGCAAAAGGATAGTGAGATATTTGGCCGGAGAGACAGAGAGACAGGTAGCAGACAAACCATGGGGAGCCTTGGGCCTGGGGAGTCACAGATGGCTTATTAGTGCCCTCTACTTAGGGCCTCATTACCCTTCCCTTTGACTTCTACTCGAATAAAATTTTACTTGGCATCCTTCGCCCCCTTTATCAATTCTGACATATCCTCATCATAGCTGTCATAGCGTCCCATCCTCCCAGAGCAGGGCTCCTGTTCAATCACTGCCCTACTCAAAAACCTTCAGTGGCTGACCAGTAACCACAGAATCCAGCCAACCGTCTCCATCTGGCACGCAAGCATTGCTGTGCTAGGGCTGCAGCTTCCCCACCCACGGCCCTCCTTCACTGTCCCCTGCATGACATCTACATTGGCCTCTACGTGTGGCTACTTGCTTCCAAGTGTCCCTGTGCCTTCAACTCCCTCCTTAAATGTCCCAGCTCAATCTTTTGAAAATGTGCACCTTTCAAAGCTCTTCTCAATACTGCCTTTTCTTAGACTCCAAATAGCGTGTGCCTTCTCACATTTCCGAACACTCACTTTGTATTTCCTCCAAGGTTTTTTATTACCCTGTGCACTGGTCTGTTTCTCAGCACAGATCATTGGCTCTCTGAAGACTTCCTTTCATGGAGAAACTTTTGGGGTAAGTGTTCTGTAAAATACACTTTAGGAAATGCAACAGGAAGGAATAAAACCAGACCCTGGGGTGGGTTCTCCTACATCCTCACCACTCTGGTCTGTTTTGCTTTCTGGTGGAGGGACCCCGGGGGGTCCTCTGTAGAGAGTGAAACAGAAGATGAGTGGCCAGGGAAAGCCATGGCCACAGCCACACTCTCGTCCACTTGGTCAATTACTGAGCCCAAGGAAATGGCCAGTCCAGGATGTCTTTCAATGTAATTAAAACTAAGCCAATCATTAAGGCTGTAGGTGGGAGACAAGATGCCTGAAAAGAGATAACTCCATGGCTGGAAGCAAATCAAATTATGCCCTTCTGCTTCACTTCCTTCCCTCCTTCCCTCCACTGAGAAATGTCCCCTCCGGGTGGCTGAACCCACTCAGCCTGATGCCTCCCGGCTTACCTACACACTCTGGTTTGTCTCGTTCCCTGCTTAATTACTGTTATCAGCTTTCTAAATTTTTGTGAACTCAGCACACTGAATAATAAGGTTAATAAAACTGGTGAACTCCTTTGCCGTGCACACAGACTGTTTCGATAAAAATGTCCAACATATTATTAGCTCAGATTTAATCATCTTTTCTTGCATCTTCTAATTTTTTCCTAAGGAATCTATCGGCTTTCCAGTAGGGGCTTTACTTACTCAGTGTGAGATTTTTAATTCCTCTGGACTTGTATATTTATAGCTTCTAACATTTCTGCACTGAATAATTTCACCAGTGAAAATGCATCTAGAAATCAAGAAATCGAACAGGCGTGAAGCTCCCGACGGAAGCATTGACTGTCTCTGGCCACCCCTGGATTCATCTAAAAAAACTTCCTGTTTATTCTTAGTTCACAGGGTTGTCAAAGGACTAAGTAATAAAAATATTCAAGCAGAGGGTATTTTTTAAAATAGAAGGATCAATCTTCAACACTGCACATATCCACTCAACAAACATTTGAGAGCCTCCTCGGAGCCAGGTACTCACGAACCTGGAAGACACACTGAATTAGGCAGATACGGTTCTCAAACCCTCCCTCGTTCTGCTCTGGCGTCCTGAAGCTGATACACTAACAGGGGCGGTCAGGCTTTTAAATAGCTTTTCAGGAGCCTAGGAAAATCAGCAATAGGTAAGGTTATTTTAGACAGAACACATAGGTTCAAGCAGAAGACATTTTCTAAAAATGGAATTCTGTTTAGAGTATAAATAAACCCTAGAGGCAAAAGATACTTTTTGCTTTTCTTTGGGGTGCAAACTGTCCCTGAAAAATAGCAGATCCTTTGAACCGAATTCCTGTGCTACTTAACAGCATGCCAAGAAAGTGAAAACAAACAACACCGAAGGTCGAAAACGGGGATGTGGAAAAATGGAACACGGGTAAGTCACGGTTATTTTGGGGAGAAAATCCGTGCTGACCACAGTATGCAGAGTGTAATGAAAGATCCAAATATAGAATCCATAAGAAACCTAAGTGGCTTGAAATTGATCAAATTGGTCAGGCTCTGCTGAACTGTGAGCAACACAGAGACTTGGAAAAGTGTACTTTGCTTCCTCTTTCTGCAGCTGGCTTGGTTATGCAATCCAGAAACAACTTCCAAGTACGGGCTGGGTGACAGGGAGACTCTAAAGCCACATGCACACTTCCACGATGACCCCGTCATCAAGGCGTAGTGGGGACTTAGTCACATCAGCTACTGGATCCAGTCCAGGGAAAAATGAGGTCAAGGGAAATCAGCCCTCCTGCCCAAGGCTTGCGGAAGGTGCAGAGCTAACAGAAGAGACACTCTCAGCATCTCCTGTAACTGTAGTTGACATCTATTGTGCTACGTGCGTTAGTTGTTTTTCAATGTCACTCGGTGCACATGTGAAATAAGTACCCCTATCACCCCACTTTGGAGATAAGAAAAATAAGGCACAGTGGGGTTTAGCAACTGGCCCACAGCC
This sequence comes from Trachops cirrhosus, assembly GCA_028533065.1. Classification (NCBI taxonomy): domain Eukaryota; kingdom Metazoa; phylum Chordata; class Mammalia; order Chiroptera; family Phyllostomidae; genus Trachops; species Trachops cirrhosus. The sequence continues at coordinate 153,002,908 of CM052540.1, read as the reverse complement.
ATGTCTGCTGTTGAGTCCAAGAACCAGAATGAACTCAGAGCCTCTGTTTGAAACCGATCAGCTGCAGGGGTTGGTTACTCCCTTCCGAAGACTACATTTTCTACCCTGGGATAACAGAGACACTTCTTGCAACATTTACCTTGCTGTTCACTCTATTAATGATGCAAATTTTTCTGTGATTAGATGTAACTGTATTTGAAAGACATTGTGAAATAAAATTAATTCCCTCCCAAAGTCAAGGGAGAGTGGGTAAGGGTGAGGTCAGGGAAAGTTTTATCAGAAGCCAAATAAAATAAGGATAAAAACATGGACAGAAGCAAAAGCCCTGAGAAGGGGGAGATCGGGAATCAGCAGTACAGTCCAAGCATCGGCATGGCCAGCTGGCTTAGCTCCCAGGGCACAGGGCAAAGGGATGTTCGGAGGGGAGGGGACTCAGGCTAACTTTAGAATCACAGGGGAATGTTGAGAAAGGAGGTCATTTCAGAAAATGTGCTTAGGGCTCAAGGTTGGCAAGAAAGATTCAAAAGGACATCAGGGACTCCCCGTGGACCCAAGAGGCTGCAGAAGGAGAAAGGCTGGGGCATGACTGGTGCCCAGGAGAAATTTATCAGCTGGGACTGAGACAGGCAGCCCAGCCTTCCTGGGGCAGCCGTCCCCTGACAGGCTCTTGATGGAATTGGCACCTCTGCTGGTTCCATAGCCTGACTCAGAGAGACGAGGGCCCTGCACATGACTGGTGTCACTGGGAAGAGCTGGGATGCAGGTAAAAGGGCAGAAAATGCCCACTTCCGTTCAAGACTCAGAATTGCCGGCAGTACCTGCTCTGGAGTTTTCACTCTCTCACAGTGAGTGGGGGGAGGTAGGATGGATGGAAAAGAGCAAAGAACAGGAAACCCCAATTTCAAGAAAAGTTTTTAAAAATGTACTCAGTGTCTATAAAAAGACAGGTTCTTTGGGAAGCTCTGAGAGCACCGAGAGCGCCATAGAGAAGACAGGGATGCACGATTAACACCCCGGTGGCTCCTCTTGCTGCCCTTACGCTCTTTTCCTATCCTTTAGGTAGTGTGACTTTTTCTCCATCAGATATGTTGATTGAATATTTAATAATTATTCAGGATGAGAAGTCAGGTACACAAATACGGTAGGTACTTCCTTGCTGTCGGTAATCACTTCCTGGGATCGTCGCCATCCCCTACGCCCCAGGTGGCAGTGAGGGCAGTGGTGGAGCGGAGTCCTGGGGAGGGGAGTGGGGGCGGTACGTGTGGCTCGAGGATGAGGACAGTGGCCTTCGTGTTCACCCTCCCCACCCCCGCACGCTGCGCGCCACTCGCCACACCACTGTCACGATGAAAGTAAGATGCCTTTCCAGTCCCAGTCCGGACCTGCTTTTACAGTTTCCCTTTGCTTTGGTTTGTTTTAAATCCTGATGATGAATGTATTTTGAAGTTTCCAATGTTTACAAGGCGGTCGATTTTTATATTTACCACAGGAAGGCATATGGTTTAGAAGGATGAGAAATGGCAATTTAGTCATGTTTCCTCAAGGTTGTCATAATATCTGTTAGGGGTAGTTGTAATAACCTTCCCCTGCTGGTTTGTATTCTGGAAAATGAAAGCGTGAGGATTCAGAGACACAATGTTTCTGAAGTCCGCCACAAACTGTGCGGGTAGTACAGATGCCCGGTCACACGGACACTGTCCTGCGCCCGGTCTTCATCCCACGCTCCTTTGGTTGCGGCAGATTCTGAACACTAGTGCCAGTTCAGGCTTTCTGACGCCAGGGCCACTGGTGGCCAGCTCCTCACTCCCTGGTGTGGGTGGAGGAACGGGGTTCAAGGGCATTTAAGATGCCACCTCATACCACGTGGAATCTGGGCCACTTCATAACCCTTTCAGCTGCATTTTGTTCAGTGAACCATCTTTTATTCTCGTCCAAGGAATGTTTAAAAAGCCGTTCTCCACCTCCCTGGTTTTCCGTGTCTGCACTTCTCTCCTCTCCTTCCACAAATGGCAAAACTTGAAATACCATCGAATGAGAAATCAAATACTTGCTGACCACGGCCACAGTTTTATAACAGGTGACTCTGATTGTATTGTTATTTTAAATCCCAGTGGCTTTCAGAAGTTCTTGCCCAGCTCCAGCCCACAAGGCGGGGAATACCACGCACCCTGGCTGTGCTCTGTGAGAAGCATGAAGATGAGAAGTGCCCAGTCGGGCAGCTTCACAGGCAGTCCCGGTCCTGCGATCCTCCATCTGTCCCAGCCCAGTTCTCCCCATAGCCCAGCCCGGAAGGGGGGCAGGATTGGGCACAGACACCCAGAATGCCAGGCTATATGGCAACTTCCCAGACAGAATTACCTGAGGAATAGTATCTTCCAAAGCGTTAACAAATCACCACAAATTTGGTGGCTTAAAACAACACAAGTGTATTAGTTTATAGTTCCAGGGGCCAGAAGTCCTAAAATCGGGGTGTCAACAGGGTTTGATTCTTTCTGGAGGGTCCGGGGCGGGAGGGGGGTGGAATCCACTTCCTTGCCTTTTCCAGTTTCTAGCCGCCACTCACATTTCTTGGCTGGTGGTCCTCTTCCTCTGTCTTCAGAGCGAGCAGTGAACCTTCAAATTTCGGTCTCTCTCCGTCTCTCTCGTCCTCTCATGTCATCACATTTCTCTTTCATCATCACATCTCCTCTAATTCAGACACTCCTGTCTCCCTCGTAAAAGGATCCTTGTGATTCTATTGGGCCCATTCAGGTAATCTCCCCATCTCAGAATCCGTGACTTAATCCCACGTGCAAAGTCGTCTTTGCCAGGAAAGGGAGCATACTCACAGACCTCGGGGTCAGGTGTGACTGCTGTCAGGGCCATCACTGCGTCTACCCCACCACTCCATCTGCTTTCTTCCTAATGGCCTCATAAAGTGGCCTGCAGGTCCTCCCCTCACCCGGAGCTGAGCACACTCGCAGGCTGCTGGAGGCTGCCTTGTCACCTCTTCCCTCCGTTTGGGTGCTCCTGGTCTTCCAGGCTGGACGCGCCTGCTTCTCCTTCCACACCCCTTTGAGCAACACGGGCCCTCTAGGCCATTCCTTTCTGCCACCTTGCGCCATATGTGCATGTGCACATGTTACCTTCCTGACTAACTTGAGCCAGGAACCAACTCTCTGTGCCCTCCTGGGACCTAGAACAGTGGCAGGCTGCAGGTGCTCAGCTGTTACCTCTAGTGCTCAACAGAGGACCCGTGAGCCACTTCTCCAGGGGCCTGGTGCCTGCCCTCCAAATGCCTGCTCCAGAGTCCTGACCCAGGACCCCTCGCCCTCAGCCCAGAGCACCTCTACTACTGAGTGTTGGCTCCCCTTCCTGTGAGCTGGCTGGACTGCACAATGGTTGCCCATTCAGAAAATACTGTCCTCGGGGGGCTGTCCGTGGCCCGGGAAGGCAGCCTTCATTTACGCCTGTCACTTCCCGCCTTGCATGAGCAGGCTTGTTATTTGCTTTGCTGTTTGCTGTGGCAGGGGCCGCTCATCTGCAGTGCCAGCTGAGACGCCCGGCTCCAAGCAGGCTTGGCTATTCCCACTACGATTCTCTTCCCCTCAGGACGCCATCCTCTACATGTGTCGGTATGACTCACTTGGAACTTGTACTTGGTAAGAGCCTGAGCTTAACAAAAAGGCACTGGTTGAAAACACCCCAGGCTCATTTACAGCCACTCCCTGGGGAGCCCTTGCCTCAACCCAGGTGGAATCTTACCTCCCCAGCTGTCAGGAAATGCAAAAGTGAGAACGGTTTAATTTTGTGGACACTGGATAAAGTTTGGGGCTGAAGCTGAAGTGGACTTAAGGGCAGAGTTGGTGAGGGAATGCAAACATGAAATCAAAGCTTCTGCTCTGACACATTTCAAAATCAACTGGGGAGAGAGATAAGTTACCAAGTCATTAAAAAATTCTGCAAAATCTATCGCAGAGTGCTGTGGAATGGAAAAAATAAGTGGATCCATATCTAATAGTCATCCTTTGGATAAATCTGAAATATTAAACATGAAGTCTTAAAAGTACCAGAAACACTCTGGGAGAATTTTTCTTATATAATCTCAGGATGACAAAGACCTTTCTAAATATAATACAGGATCCATAAACCACAAATGAAACAATAGTTAAATTTAACTACATGAAAAAATATCTCCCACAGAAGAATCTACAGTTCGTAAAGTGAAAAAACACGTGCCAACTGAGGAAAAATAATATTTGTAAGTCATATCACAGAAGAAGGCTAAGTTTCAATGTATAAAAGATATTTTCAAATCAATTAAAGAAAACCATTGGCTACCCAATGGGAAAATAGGCAAAAAAATGTAAAAAGTTGACGGAAAAGGAAATGCAGATAGAGCTGGCCAGCCTCACTTATAGTAAGAGAAATGCAACTAAAATTTAAAAAATCAAAACTCAAATAAAAAATCACGTCGTTTGAAAACGTGTGTGTATTATGAGGAGTCAGAAGCCTCGTCATCTACTGCTGGTAGAAGTACTGACTGGTACACAAAACCCGCCGGGGGTAAAGTTTCAACATCTACCAAAACTACAAACACGCATATCCTTTGACTCAGTAATTTTGCCAGGAATTCATCCTACGGTTGGTTTCCACCCTATGGGAAATGACATATATAGAACCTTATTTTCTGTGGCATTGTTTATACGATCAAAAGATTGGAAGTGATCATCAATAGAAGGGCGATAAAAATAGCAGACTGATAAGTTACTATATTTGCCCACAGTGGGATTCGATACATAGGTTGAACAGAAGGGGGATGCTCTTTATGACAGTTACGGGAATATTTCCAAGGTATCTTAGGCGACAAAAGCAAGGCGCAGACCAGCGTGTTCAGTGAGCTGCCTTTGTGTTTTAAGGACGGGAGGGGTAAGCTACGAGCTGTTTTCGAGAATAAACAGTATAGTCCTGGTGGTTTTGCTTTAGCTGTTCTCTTCGTGTAGATTGCCCTTTCTCCACCTCTGCTTACTGAAAAAAATTTTCCCAGGAAAATTTCAAATATTTCTTCCTGTATGAACCTTTATTGATCTTCTTAATTAAATACTATCTCACTTGAACAAAATTGTAAAATTGTTAGAATAGTTTTAAGGTTTTGGTTAAGAGATCCTTCCTAAGCAAGACAACCCCCAATAATTTATAAATTAGGAAGACTGATTTAACCTTATAAGACACTTATTTAATATTCTATAAGGTCAAAGACATCATAAATGGACACAAACTGAACAATGAAGCACCACATACTGATAACAAAGGCTTATGATCCAGATTATATGCAAAGATCTACGGCAGTTTCTCAAAAAAGTTAAACGTAGAGTTACTATATGACCCGTCAGTTCCACTCCTAGGAATTTAACCAAAAGGGATGGAAATATGTGTCCACCATAAACTTGTAACAGAATTCCTGAGAGACAGAGAGAGGAGCTCCTAGAACCAACAAACATAACACCAAATCCAATAGAAAAAGAGGCATATATTAAGAAAAAAAATGTTGTTAGTTAAAAAATAAATAAAAGCAAGTAAAAGTGCTTAGTTTTAAATAACAAATATTTTTCTCTGTTTGATGAGCAAAAATTACAAAGATTTATACTATGGTGTGGGGAAACAGGAAATAATGTAGTGGGAATATAAATTGTTAAATTATCTTTGTACAGTAATTCAGCAGGAGTCAGTAAATGTTAAAATTATGTATCACCTTCAACCTGTCTACTCAACTGCTAGGCATCTGTGCTTAGAGATACACACATGCACATAGAAGCACTTAGCACTTACAAGCATGATCATTGCAACCTTATTTATAATGGGGGAGAAAAGACCTGTTAAGGGATCACCAATGAGAAAAAGGTACATGAACTATGGTAAATTCATTCTATGGTATATTGGGCAGTAGTCTAAAAACTACAGCAGATTTCTACATATTTGCAGAAAAGATAAAGGGAAAATGTCATTGAAGTACAGAATGTAAACTACTCTGTGTACAGGGGAACAGCTATATGCATAAATGCAGGGTATAGATGTGTATATATACACAGAATATAACAGTAGTTACCTCTAGAAAAAGGAGTAGGATTGGGGTGGGGAAGGAGAAACTTTGGTTTTCTGCTCTACACATTTACAAGGTTTTGTTTGTTTGGCTGCTGTTGGAAGGTGGTGATGGGAGGACCCAGTTCACACAGCTCGATGAAATCTGATCTCCACCAATTGGCTGCCCGGTGTGATATTTTCTCCTGTGTTCCACCAAAAAAAGAGAAGAGGCACTTTCTGAATCAGGAATGATTAAACAGTGTTTGCTTCTTTCGGCAGCACATACACTAAAAATTGGAGCAATAGAGAAGGTTAGCATGGCCCCTGAGCAAGGATGATGTGCAAATTCGTGAAGCATTTTAGGTTTTTAACAGAAAAATGACAACAAACTCAACTATCAACAACTAATCTAAAAAAACACAAAAACAAACTAAACAACTAGAGCAAGGACAGAATCACAGAAATGGAGATCACACAGAGCTTATCAGTAGGGAGGGGAAGGAGGAGAATGGGGGGAAAAGGCACAGGGAAATATAAACATAATTGGTAGGCACAAAATAGACAGGGGGAGGTTAAGAATAATAAAGGAAATGGAGAAGCCAAAGAACTTATATGTATGACACATGGACATGAACTAAGGGGGCAGAATGCTAAGGGGGCGGGTGCGAGCCAGAGGGGGATAAAGGAGGAAAAATGGGACAACTGTAATAGCATAAGCAATAAAATATACTTTAAAAAACAAATGAATAGACAGAAGTAAGAATGAGGCATTTTTCTCTGGCTATGAAGAAAACCACTAACCTAAAGAGTCACTACTGAGAGTGAGACCCACTTATCTTATGCCCATAGAGAATTACCACGCCCACCATGACATAGCATATAGATTACACTTTGAAAGTATTCTCTAATACTCTAGACCAGAGGTGTCAAACTCATTTTCACCTGGGGCCACATCAGCCTCGTGGTTGCCTTCAAAGGGTCGAGTGTCATTTTAGGACTGTATAAATGTCACTACTCCTTAACTGTTAAGTGAGAGCTCGGTGCTGCCAAGGTAGAAACAGGTAGAAACAAGGTGCCGGGCCAGATAAAACGAGGTGGAGGGCCGGATTCGGCCCGTGGGCCTTGTGTTTGCCACCTGTGCTTTAGGGTAGCCTGCATGGTCCCACAAAGTCTGGCCCTTGTTTGTCTCCCCAGCTCTATCTAGCCTTCCACTCAATTTTACTTTTCAGCGTCAGCCACACTGACCTTATATCAGGCCATGCTCCTCCCAATGCAAGACCTCTCCCCACTCTCATGCTTACTAGTTAACCTCACCTGTTAATAACGTCTGCTTGTCTGTGGAGACCATCTCGCCGTTCTTCCTTAGGGAAAGCCCTCTCTGTCCTTCCTCACCCTGTCAGTTACTCTTTTCATGTATTTGCTTTTAGTCCCCTGACCAATTCTTATTTGTAGCACATTGGCATCATTGTGATATTATATGTTATATGTAATTATTAAAATTTGCCTATCTTCACTGTCTTCACTGGACTCTCTGCTCTGCGGAGGCCAGAACGACATCTGTCCACCCACACTCATGCCCACCCACCAGCCCACTGAGGATTCCCAGTGCCCAGCACACAGCCTGTGCTCAATAAACGCGTATCAATGGCTACATGAATGGCTTCTATAAGCCAGGTTACAATGCTGGGTGATTTATATACATGGCTTCACTGAGTTCCCTTAAATTTCCTAAGAAGTGGGTATTGTTATCTTTTTGATGGCTTTAAGGTCTCTTACATTTTTGATCTTGGTAATTTGTATTCTCTGTCTTGTTGTTATTCAATCTTGTTAGGGTTTTACCAATTTTAATAACATTTACCAAAAGCTACATTTGGCATTACTGATAGTTTTTTATTCTACATATATGTATTTTTTATTGATTTTGTTCTTATACTACTTCATTCCTCTGATTTTTTACAATCAATATTATTTGATATTAGTTTCAGGTGTACGGGATAGTGGTTAGATGACAGGTGGCAAACACAAGGCCCACCTCATTTTATCTGGCCCAGCACCTTGTTTCTACCCGGGGACAGTGCCGAGCTCCTGTCCCTAGTTAAGGAGTAGTGACATTTACACAGTCCTAAAATGACACTCGGCCCTTTGAAGGCAATCACGAGGCTGATGTGGCCCTGGGTGAAAATGAGTTTGACACCTCTGGCCCAAAGAGTTTAATCTTCATCCTAAGAGCAATGGGAAGCCTCTGAAGGGATTAAAAAGGGGTGAGGTGACATAACCCGGTCAGAAAAGATCGCCCGCCCTCCATGTGGTGTGAAGCACGCGTGGGGTGTGGACGTGCCGATGCCCCCGGAGGACCTGGGCTGCTGAACAGGGAAAACAATGGCTATAACCACTTCGCCATCATAACCGAAATTGAACTGGAAATAACTCAACAATAACTGCAGTCAACAATGGACCGACAAGTGAATGGCAGTAAATAGAGATAATATGAATGGAGAATATTAATATTAACTTCATGTAATTATGACATAATCTCCAGGATATTTAACTCAAAAAAGCAAAGTAGAAAAATTGTGTATATTTGCTGCTGTGTATCTAAAAGATAAACATTTAAAAAATGGAAGGCTAAGGAAGCCAAAGGCAAGGAGGGAGGGGAGAGTTATTTATAGGAACAGCCAGGGAACAGGGTGGAAGAGAAGGGGATAGAGACTGAAGGTCTCTGAATATGACTGTTTTGTAGATTTGCCTGGGAAACCACATAGTTTACATAGTTATAAAGCAAAATTAAGTATAAAGTATCAATCAATAAAAACTGAAAATGAAACAAAACAAATAAACCTAATTAGGTGTTGAGTTAGTGGCATGATCATAAAAAAAGGAGTTAATTGAAGTGACTCTAAAATTGCATCCCTTGGGATATATGTGATAACAAAGAAAATTGCAGCAAAGAATTTCTAAACTGCTTTCAGTTACCCTATTGCTACCAGTATGATTTTTATCATTATTCTGAGATGTTTATGTATGAATTATGGGATAAAATTAAAAAGTGATCATTTTGGTGTCTTTGGCAACTGGGAATTTTGTTCTCTGGTGTGATACATTTGAAGAACAAAAGTCATCATAAACTACTTTTAGTAACTATATTGTTTGTAAAAATGCTGTAATTTTACCTGAGACTCCTGTAAGTACAATTTGTGCATAATTGTTGGATAAAGAAAACGAAAAATTATCTGCTCTTCTCTTCTATCACCCTTGTTGTCTTGCAGAACTGGAAATCTTGGCATGAGACAAAGGAAACACTGACGTAGGCTTAAAGGTTAAGCAGAATCCCCTAGTCCTCATCCTGGGTCAGCAGTATTAAACTCATAATGTATTTCATCTCGAAAAAAGAAATTATTTCCTATTCCTGTCCGCTGAAAATATCTAGAAACAATGACCAAGAGAGTAACAAATCACTTCTGATATCCAGATTATGGTCTCTAAACACCACGTCCCACTTAAGGAGCCAGGGTTAGAGAAATGGCTGATTCCAGGTTCTGAGGCCGGATGTGTGCGAGGTGAGCCAGGAACATCTAATGATACCACTGGCCAAAGACAGCAAAATTAAAATAACATGAAAATGACTTCCTGTTATATTTTTAATAATATAATATTAGTAAGCACCTTTGGAGGATATTAAGGAATTAATGCATTATTTTGAAAATTAGTAAATAAAGAGAAAAAATCATGTATTTACTCTTTGTTTCCTACATAAACTGTACCTCAGGCTAACCAAGTGACAGGGAGATATTTCTCCTAACAGACGTGTTCAGGTGTCAGATGAAGGAAGAATAATAAAATCAGAAAATCATTACTTTCCAACCCTTAATGAAATAATAAATCTAGGTAATGATCATCAGTGGCTGCTAAGATCTCAGAATGAGTTCAGCCGGGGTCTTCATGTGCCTCCTGATGGAAAAACATGGTATCATCTAAGAAGTTAACTTACCAAAAACAAAAAAATCAAGCCCATATCTGAAGAAGCCTTTAGATCCAACTATCATTACACAGAAAATTCAGGCGATGGAAGTAAATATCAAATAATACAATAAAGGTACAATGAGCAAAATTCAGAATTTGAGAAATTCTGTAGAACAAATGTTTTTACTATTCATCAAAAAGTTGCAAGCAAAACAAAAATCGGATGGGAACCCATAGATTAAAAGAGATTTAAGACATATTAATCAGCTAAAACAGATGGACCTCATTTGGATGTTGATTTAAACAAGCAAACGGTAAGGAATCACTTGGTGGTGGAGGATGGGTGCCTGGGATAAAGCAGAGAGAATTATACTATTCTCTCTACTTTATAATTCTCTCTACTTTTATGCGTGTCTGAAACTTCCCATAGTAAATGTTAACTAATAATGAACAGCAACAAAAACGACTTAGTTCTAGTGAGTGCTTATTACATGCAAGGCGCTGTGCTAAGCACTGCACAGGTGTACATTGTCCCCCTGTCGGTGTGGTGGGCGCCCGTCTCCACCACACCCATGCGGAAACCAAGGCATATGGGGGCAGGCCAAAGTAAGTGTGTAGTTGTGAGTATGCGAGACACAGAGTTCACTCTCATATTGTTAGTTATTAATTGCTGTATTATTTTCCCCATGAGCAACTGTAAACCTACTTTCGCTCAACTCCGTATGTTAGTTTTCCCCTTCCTGCTCCTAGAACGGTACTTTTTCTTCCTCAGATGGGGATGGGAGTACTCCTTTTCTCGTTTTTAGTATCACTTAATATTCCCTTCTTGTTTCAGAGGTGTTGGCATTTGAGACCAACTTGATGTCACCTGCCCCTGTTGTAACGATGCTTTTAATCCATCGTCCGGGAAACTGGGACAAATACGTCTGCTTATCAGCCACACTTTGAGTGCTTACTCTATTCCTCTCGCTGCACTGGGTACTTATATGCATGACCATATTTTGCCGTGTATAATGTGCACCTTTGTGCCCACATTTTTGAGGGAAAAATAAGGATGCACATTACATGAGTAGGACTAGGTACTTAAAAAAACCGCTTTGCTTGTTTCTGATCACTGCAAAGTCCATGTTACACAAAGCGCAAAGTCACCTCAGTGGACTTGAAAATTCCTTTATAGTATGAAAAACAAATATCTAAATATAAATACATAAATAAATAATTGAATTAAAAAATTAAAACAAACGATTTTTTCCTGAAAGTTTGGGCCAAAGACGTGGGTGCACATTATACACAGCAACACGTGGTGTGCCATTTACTCCTCTCTTACACAGTTACAAAGTTATTATTCTTCCCAGCACATAGATAAAGAGACTGAAGGTCAAAAAGCGTAAGTCACCGGCCCAGAGTCACAAAGCTGTGCAATAGCAGTCAGTGACTCTAGTTTGTGTTCTCCCGTAACGTCTGTTTTTCAGCCTGTGCGTGTTGAGTTAGGTGGTTCGTGGTCATGGCATTTCATTGCACTTCCTCACCCAGTAAGAGAGCTCTGTTGTCGTTTTCATTCAACCTTCCCTTACGGCCTGGAGAACAAAGCAGTCAGGTGCTAGTATGTCCTCAACACCTCTCTAACCACTGCGGATCTCCATTCTTAACCTGGAAAGTACCCCTGGGGTCAGAGTCCTACACAAATAGCAGTGGTGTATAGCAGGATGTGCTCAATCTTAAGGATCCTTTCTATTTACAAGTGATATTGGTGTTTCCATTATACAGCAACGAAGAATTTCACTTAAAAATAAAATTAAGTAAAAGAGCTAGAGCTAAAGGAAACTATTACATAAATAAAAGTGATGTGCCCTGACTGGGTGGAGTGTCCTCCCGCAAAGCGAAAGGTTGCTGGCTCGATTCCAGGTCGGGCACATGCCTGGGTGGCAGGCCTGGTCTGCTGGTTGGGGAGCGTGCCAGAGGCAACCATGAGAGGAAACTGATCGATGTTTCTCTCCCTCTCTCCCTCCCTCCCTTCCCTTCTCTCTGAAAATAAATAAATAAACATTTAATTAAAAATAAATAAAAGTGATGGTGGTCCAGAGAAATGGAAGATAATCACTAGGGGACATTGGGCTCTGATGGCTGACTTTCGGAAACCAGTGTTCCTCACCGTACACCGTACACTCACCTTCTTCCCCAGGCAGGGACTTGGGTGCTGGCCTCACCTCTCTAACAGCAACTGAATGCCTTCTCTTGACCAAGACAGAATCTGTTACTTCCCTTGGAAACTCTGTGTCACTGTTCCCTGGTGAATGCACCTCACCATTGAGCCTGTCTCGGACCCCGAGTGCTGTAGGCCAGATGGTTACCTTTATTCCCCACTGATCAGATTCACAAGCATGCAGGATGGGGCCACAGCCTTCGGCTGCCCATATGTCTCCCATGCCAGGGGTTCAGGAAAGACCTAGAGCCTAAAAATACATCACCAATGAGTCAGGGTTGTTAATACCTAAGACAACAATCTATTTTGGAAATCTTAGCATATCCAGGTGATTTTTTAAAAACTAACATTCATTCTAGTATTAAAACTATATTAATTGCTCTGATGTCCCTCCATTCCTCTTTCCTAAGCCTCCGACCCCCCAGTCCTTTCTGATGGTCCCATGTTCGCACATCTTGTTCCTTCCTTACTACTGCCATCCCTCTTCTGGGACAGAAGCCATATTCAGTATGTTTGTGAGAAATGGTTGTAGATGGGCTGCCTTAAACACTTTTATGAGTTCTTCTAAACATAGACAAAGGCAATAAAAATTCCCAATGCTTCATGTATTTTAAGACATCATTGTCACATGAAATAATTTTGCTTGTGTGTTCCCTGAGGAACTGAAAAGTACATTACAGTCACCGTAATCTTGCTGGGTAGAGACAGTATCTTCTCTTTATTCTTTGCTAAGTCTGATACTATCTCTTCAGCATATTATTAAGAAAATAAATCTGTATGTAGGCTAATGCATCTATATTCCTCTCATTTCCTATGAATACCACAAAGCCAGTAGCTTTTCATCATTGGGCCTTGTGGAGTAGGGTCCAAAGCCTAAACAATAGGTTTAGGTTTTGCATTTTTAAAATGTGTTTTTTAAATGAAGTTGATTAATGTTGATAAGTACTGTACGTCTTCCTAATTCCACAAAGCCAAAGTAAAAACAGGTTCTGTCTTCCTGGGAGGGGCGCCCTGAACTTGATGCCTGCTATGCTAGCATAGCTCCTGAGAACCTGGCTTCATCACAGGACATACGGCAGAGGCCTGACCTGTGCCCCTCTGACGAGGTAAATATCCCCATTCTGCAAATGGAAACCCATCCCATCCTCCTTCACAAGTCAGGGGGAGGGGGGTTGGAGAGGTCAGTGGGTATGTGAGAATGTAGGTTGGAGTGTTTTCACAATTGCAGCCCGGGACTCAGGGTTCCCCAACCCTTTGAGTGTCGGCCCTGCCCTGACCATTGTCCGCACACCTCGTCCCTCCAGCTTCCGGGCCCGAGTGAGATGATTTGCTGCAGATGACATCAGCCCTGGGCCAACGGCTGGAAGAGAGGAGGCAGCCACCGCGTGAGGATGTGCCGGGTGGTCCTTTCCTCCTCCTCTTCCTCCTCCTCCCCGGCTCCTTGCCTAGTCTTCATATAAAAGCGGCATCACCCCGCCCGATCTCACTCCCCACTCCTCTCCTCCGCGCGCTCTAGGAGAGGGCGGACGGGGAGGCGGCGCTCAGCGCGGGGAGGAGGGGGGACGCAGGGGGCGGAGCAGAGACAGCACCTTCGGAGATAATCCTTTCTCCTGCGGCAGAAGAGAGGAGCGGCTGGAGCGGGACACCTCGCTGAGGCTTAGCAAGCCGGCAGGATGGCGACCGTGGTGGTGGAAGCCGCGGAGCCTGAGCTGTCCGGCAGCATCGCCAACCCAGCGGCGTCAACTTCGCCCAGCCTGTCGCATCGCTTCCTCGACAGCAAGTTCTACCTGCTGGTGGTCGTCGGCGAGATCGTGACCGAGGAGCACCTGCGACGCGCCATAGGCAACATCGAGCTCGGTAAGAGGCCCTGCGCCCCCAGGGGACGCACTCCGGCAGACGCACAAACGCGACCCCACCCAGGGCGCAACAGCCACCTTCTTCTTCAGGCTCGCCCCACACCCACCCCTCCCCGCCACCTCCCATACACGGTATGGGCTGTTTTCTGAGCTGATTTCAGAGAATAATGCGAATTTGATTGAGATCCGCATTAGGAGATCCTCTCCTAACCTTGAGGGATCTGTCACCAGGCTGGCTCTGCGGATCCGAGCTAGCCACCATCTCTCCCGCTAAATGAAATGCAGGTGTCAGAGGAGTAGAAGCCACAATAAAGCCGCAGTCTCAAGAAGCAAAAAAAAAAAAAAAAAAAAAAAAAAAAAAGGGGGGGGTCTTATGCAGCCACTCCTTTCAACCCCCTTCTCACCCCCACGAAATAATAGACACCCCTCCTCCTCCCCCATCAGACCCGAGGCTGAAGCACCATGTGCCAAGGCCCGCGTGGGAATCATCCTCACCACCTCAGCCATTTCAGCCCTTGAGAAATGCCTTTCCTGGTTTGAACCTTCGGATCTTTTCTTTCCTGGGAATGACTAGGCTAGTCCTAGGGCCACGCCCGTACCCTCCTCCCCCCTCCTCCGGGACGCAGAGGGAGAGCCGCCTGCACTTCGTTCCCGGACCGTGCCTGCCTCGCTACCGCCCCTGGGACCTTGGTTACAGCTTTGAGAAAGGACAATGGGACCCCAAGTTGTGGGGTGGGGCTTCTTCTTTTAAAAGTCTCAGCTTCGGGAGTGATGGGTTGTGTGGGGAGGGGAGGTCAGATAAGAGGGTGTGTGGGCAGGGCCCGCGCCTCTACCCGTGCGCGCACTGAGAGCGCGCTCTGCAGAGGCCGAATAGCGGTTCGCCAGGGACCCTGGGCGGGGCCGGGAGGGTCGCACGGGCGCAGCCTCGGGTACGAGGACGGGCCCACCCCTCAGCCCCACCAGGGCTGCGGCAGTGCTTCCACCTGCCTCCGCACTGCGGCGCCCCCACTGGGCGCACCCCGCTTGGGCCTCGGGCTTGGGGGTGCTGCGTGCCCCCTCCTCTTTCTCAGCCCAGCTTTGTTGCGCTCGAAGTCACAGTCCGAGCAGCCCTGGTCTCTGCCTTTCCCTTCACCCTCGCCGTCCCAGACCACCCCTCGTCCCCTACAGAGGTCTCCGGGTGCCCCCGCAGCCCCAGCCCGCGGTTCTCTCGGGGTGGTGCTGATGCTTTTCTGCCAGGAGACACCCGTGGGTGGGCGTGGTGCAGTCCGCAGTGCGGTCTCTACGGCGGCCCGAGGCGGACAAAGGGCGTTCACGCAGCCTTCGTTCCCCCCTCCCCGCCCCCCGCCCACGAAAAAGGACTGAAGGAAAATCTTATTTTAGATGAGAAACTAAACGCTTGTCAGTCATTTGCCTCTGCATTTGCAAACGGCAGCTTGTCCCCAGAACAAAAGGCTGCAGGGTGTGGACTGGAGTTGCAGACCTGGTTCTTTTGTTTAACTTTGAAGCACAGATTTTCCCCTTTAAACTAAAAAAAAATAATAATAAAAAAATAAATGTGGGCAGTGTGAAGACTATTTTATTCAGGAGAAAAATCAAGAATAAAAGATTTCGATAGTGAAATGCCTTACTAGAGCATCTCAATAACACTTATTTTCAAACTATAGGCCTTTAACCTGATCTGTTCTAATTTATTGTATTTGCACATTTTCTCCTTGGAAAATTTCACACGTACTGACTATAGGTGTGGCTCCTTATGAATCAATGACTTTGGCTTTATTTTTTTTTTGTCAGCACCATTGGCAAGGAATAATAATACATTAGGAGGTGCTTTTCTATCTATAAAATTTTTATAACCACAAGATGTGGCACCATGAGAGGGGCTTTCAGCCCCATTTTAGAGATGAGGGCCTAGAGGGGCAGGAAGGATAAGGAGACCAGCTCAAGGTCACAGCACTTATAAGTGACAGAAACACCGCCCCTGCAGCATCACTGGTGTTTCGGCCCTGTCATTATGTTAGTGCAGGGCAGGCTAATATCAGAGCAGCAATTTTGCTGCTCATATCAAGCAGCAATTTTCAGAGCTTGTCTTTGTACAGTCATCTACTTGTGGCTGCACCCCTTGTTGGGAGGTGGTTCAGAAATCACCTTCCCACTGTCATTATCTTCCTGCTTTGTTACCCTGCGGGTCATGCTTTCAGTACCCCATTCCTCAAGGGGTTCATTCAAGCTTCTGTTTGAGGATAAAGTAGATGCGTTCAAGGACTACTGTGAGGAGCTCTCTGTCCTTACCCTTTTTTACATTACTAGCACTTAGTGATAAAGTCCAGATTTGTCTTCCTGACATTTTTAAAAATTTTAAACATTTTAATGAAGTAGTAGAGAGAGAGGAAAAGGCAAGAATCATAGATGAGGAACTCAGTAAATTTTCACAAAATGAACACGCCCATGTTCCCCAGATCAAGATCCCGACACTACTGGAATCCCAGAAGCCCCCTCGTGTTCCCTTGCTAGTCACCATGCCTTCCTAGTTTTCATTCCCTAATTTGCATCAGGTTTTTGCATGAAACTCTGAAATGGCTGTATTGATTCCCATTAAGAGTCAACCAAGTGAGTGAACAGAGCCACTTCCTTACACTCAGTAACAGATGCTGCTTTTCCTCTGGAGATTGCTCTCTAGAGTCCTGGGGTCTCGGATGCAGCTAAAGCTGCAGAGCCTTCCAGTGCTAAGTGGTCCCACAGCTTTTCAGACTGTGAGATGACTTAGCAACACGGCAGGCTGGCTCTGTTTCCCCATGCCTGACATGCTGCTGCCGCCTCTGCCTTCAGGTCCCAGCAGGGCCTCCTCCAGAGGTCACTCTGGTACCTCCACTGTGGCTGCTGGCGCCTGTGGGCCACACTGTGAAGCAAGATGGAGATGCTCCAGGGGCTCGGGCTCTGATTGTGTGCTGCAGGCCGGGAAAGCAGTTCTGCATCTGTTCCTCTTACTTGCTAATCTGCCCTCCTACCTCAGCTGATGCTCCGTGGGTTTGGAGACCCTGGTGACTTGGATGTTTGCCATCCAGTTATTTAAGAAGCCTAGAAAATCAATCTGTAGGAAGATAGTGGTAATGCAGTAAATCACCAAGCCTGAAACATCCCTGTATAAATAGATGCTTTGGAAATGCTTCTTGAAACCAAGCAAGAGAAAATGAGTGCATTTTCTCAACTTCAGAAAGCGAAATATAGGGTTTGGTCATTTCTTTTTCAGTTTGAAACAAGAGTCTTTCCTTGGACTGGTGTAGATTTATTTAGTTAGTTATGCAGGACTTTATGCCAAAGCAGTGTCATTACCACCAACTCCTGGTCCTCAGAATCTCCTTTGCCCCCTTCCTGATAACTCCCCAATGTGGACATCACAACCATCCCATTTTGAACAGATCCCCCACTCGCCGGTTTGTTTTAGGACATGGACTACATGGACCCATGCCTGCAAACTGAGTCTTAGAACTTTGTGAAAGGAATTTTCATTGCTTTAAATGGATACTAAGTGTCTGTTTAAGGCTTTCAATTACTCTTAAAGAGTGTAACTTTCCTCTAGGTAACATTGGGAATCAGCAAGATTTGTTCATAGAAAGATACATGTGTATAACAACTACTGCCCTGGATTTTTAGATGTAAGTCTAGCTGAATACATTGTAATTTTCTGAGGTCACTTTATTGAATATTTGCAGTCTAAGATGGCTAAGAGAATTAAGAACCCAGAAAAGTTTGGGTTTTTGTTTTCATTTTATTTCAACAGGAAAAAAATCAGCACATGGTGGTGGTTAACATAAATGTTAGAGAGTTAAATTTATAGTCATCTGTATACTTTACAAGTCAAAGGCAGATGGATTTCTGCTTGCACTGCTTAATCAGTATTATCTAAGGGTCCTATGGTCCATGCTGAAATATAAGCCAGTCCCCAAATTTAAGGTCATTGAATTGATGATTCGTTGTTAATCTTCTCTAAATGCTTACTTTTATAATAAGTATTACAATAAATAAATTATTATAAATCTCTTCTTTTGTTTGTTTCTAATGTAAAATGCTATCCAAGACCTAAATTACTTATCAGCAATGCTTTGAAGTGATGAGCTCTGTATGTAAGATATTGTCAGCATTGTACATAACACATATATTATGAACGTCAAGTTGTTGACTTTAAAAAAAAGGAAGAAAGTAAATCAAAGGTTAGGTCAAGGAAAAAACATAGGGAAACTTTTCTCTGAGAAATAAAACCTTGAACTTAGCAATGCTTTTGTCTTAATTCTTTCTTCAGTTGATGATACTGATCTGACTTCAGATCACTTTTTCGTGTGGTTTTACAAACAGAACCCCCTGGGTATAGGTTGATCATTTAGTTACTTGTAAAAAATATTAAAAAACCAGTTTCTCAGAGGGAGCAACTGAAGCTCATAGAGGGAAAGCAACTTGTCAAAGGCCCAGAGAGCTGCCAGATAGAAGCCACACGCCATTTCACCACGGAAAATCCATGGCCAGTGTGTTCTGCATTTCTTCAGTCTACCTTCTCTTTTAGGAATATAGATTTTAGCCTTTAAATGGAAGGTGATTTTTTTTTAAAAAAATTGTTGGTTTCATTAAATAATCCTGCAAAATGCTTGTGTGATTGGTAAACTTGGTCAGATCTGACCTGTATAAAGCTGGGCACCCCAGCTCCTCATTCATTTATCTGGACTTCTCCTGTGGTGACCCGCCCCCCTCCACATATACAACATTTTCTCCTTTTTCCATCAAAAACTTCATGTGCATTCTAGTGTCCCCTTTGTGCACTACTCCCCTGGGGTCAGAGACCTGGGGTCAGAGACCTGAGGGGAGAGACCCTTTTGTTATCCCCGGTCTCCTTGGCTGGAAAACTGGCTGACAGAGTAAGGGCACTTCTTTCCAGGGTTGGGGGACAGCCTCAGATTGGGTGGGAGGGTTCTCAAGATGCCTGTCTGGAGGCCAGCTTCCCAGGGGTGACTGACGGCCTCTGGGTCCAGAAGTTCAAGAAGTAGAGGTTTATCTCCTCCAACTGGTGGAGCTGTTTGTTTTGCCCCCACCTGGGTAAGCCAGTAAAGGGGCACAGTCTTCACAGAGTGCTGGAGAAGCAAAGCCATGAGGAAGAGCTTAACTTGCTATTTATTGGGGGTGGTGGAGGGCAGCGGGGAAGGGGTAAGTCAGAGAAAGGGCCATGCATTTGCCCTGGCTTCTCTACAACTTATCATGGGAAGACTGGATGACCTGCTTCTGAAAGCCTCTTCAGAGCGACCTGTTTTCTGAAAGCTGACACCCCACTGCCCTCTCCAGCCGTGAATTCAGAGGGGGGAATGTGGGAAGGGCCAAAGAAGGGTTTTTTTTTCTTTGTTTGTTTGTTTTTGTCCTAAGAGTTCTAGAGTGCCCACTAATGGCTTCCTCTTAGACATAAAGGGGAGATACACAAAGCTAGTAAATGCTGCATCAACCTTCATTGAGAAGTACTATTTCCCTTTACTAATGTTATCCAGTACAAGGCACAAAATAATTACAAAGTATTTTATTTCTAAAATTGGTATAGAAAGTGGCCTGGTTCCAAAAATTTCTTTTCTAACTAAAATAACCAGTAAGTTCATTATAACCTTTATTTTATAAGTGGTGGTAGTGATTATGCATTGTTAAGAAATAATTTGGCTAAAAATTGCTTCCTTGAAAAGAGAACTTTAATTTTTTAGTTTCATTGGGTGTATAAAACCAAGAAATATTTTCATCAGCTGTTTACTAGTGTAATTTCAAAATTACTCAATATTTTTTCTACCATTTCATACTTTTTCCTTTGTTAAATTACAAAACACACGACCAGGAGTTTGTGAAATACGGAGCAAGCATTTAACTGCACACGTTGTGACAGGTTAATTGGAGGCAAGGGAAGAATGGCAAACGACAAAGTACGAGCAAGGTCATGTATAACCCTCGATAAAGTCATTCAAATGATGTGGCAATTTGAACATTACTCGGAACAAAGGCAGAAAAATTGTATGAATTTAATTTAAATACACATGTCTCATTATTAACTTATTGACCCAACTTGACAAGCCAGAAGACAAAGTGGAGCTCAGACCTGGAGCGCAGAGAACCCAATCAACAGTCACTAATTAAGCAGTTCAGACAGGAGCTCCACGATTTTCCACACTAGATGAGAATATAGAGCATATAGGTTGAAGTAAAATATTCTAATGAATTCAGAGCTCTCAACCTGTCAAGCTTTCTGTGAAACAAAAAGATCCCATTTATCATTTCTGCACTAGAAAGATCCACAAAATCTCAACATGCCTTTCTTGTTAAAATTTAAATACTCCATTAGCACAAATGCAAACTGAGACTGTTAATGTTTCCAGGGAGACCCATAAATTCTCCCTTATAATTTAGCCTCCCTTTAGGAATGTTAACTCTTTCACACCTGAATTCTTTCCATGGATTGTAGGGGAAATTTCTACCTCCATTTAGTGGCTATACATCTCTTGGAAAATATCCTTCATCATTGAAAAGGTGTTTCTGATGTACAGTCAACTGAGTTCCCAGAATCTTTTTGTAATGTGTACTTCTTCTCTTATTTTCTTTTTTCTTTTTTCTTTTCTTTTCTTTTCTTTTCTTTTCTTTTCTTTTCTTTTCTTTTCTTTTCTTTTCTTTTCTTTTCTTTTCTTTTCTTTTCTTTTCTTTTCTTTTCTTTTCTTTTCCTTTCTTTCTTTCTTTCTTTCTTTCTTTCTTTCTTTCTTTCTTTCTTTCTTTCTTCTTTCTTTCTTTTGTCTGTCTATCTATCTAGCTAGCTAGCTAGTCTACCTTAATTCTTTGCAATATAGGAAGCATGAATAAGAGATAAGTGGAAGTAACACGAATATGCATTTAGGCTTTAGAGGTGTGTGAAAATAACACCCCGTCGTACATGCTACCAAGTCTGTGTTTGTGACTAATGACCAGTGAAAATGATAGTTTACCAGCTGAACTATACCTATAGGGTCAAGCCCCTAACCTTAGTAGCTTTGTGATAAATGATTGTTGTTCCAGAGATTTGTTCCTGTCCATTCTGGATGCTCCTTGCAAAGGGACAGTTATGGACACTATATACTGCCTCTGCCATAGCCATCTATTTAAAAATATATAAAAAACACACGCACACTCCAAAGTTTTGGGGTTGCCCGGTTGCCTGGGCTTGCTCCCCAGATCTCCCTTCTGTGAAGTCCTCCAAGTTCCACTGCAGCCCTCTCCTCTGGGAGGGCAGGAGGGCAGGAGGGCAGAGGGCAGAGGGGCAGGGTGGAGGAGGTCGGGGGGCAGGGTATCTGCGGTCCTTGCCCTGGTGTTCTTCTTGACCCAGCTTCCAGCCTAGTGAGTGGAAGCCTGAACTTCTGTGGGAATAAACTGTGTATGGCTTGCAACTCTGTAGAAAGCTCATAAAATATAAAAAGTTGCCACATTGCTTTGCCTCTGGATAAGAAAATTCAGCACAGCTAACAATTGTGAATGAAAGAGATACCTGCCAAGCTAGTCAGGTAAAACCAATGCCTGGGAGGACTGACAGGCCAAGCCTTGAAGGCTGAGATCCAGGCTTTTTATCAAAGATCACACAAATTTGGATTGATATCCATGGGTTGAGAAACCAAGGTCAAAAAATGGGACGGGTAAAGAAAAGAAACTGTAGTTGCACACCAAATGCATAGGGGCACTACTACAGGCGAAGGCCTGGGCTTGAGTGTCAGCCCCCATGTGTCTGGCCTTCCCACCCTCATTCTGCATTTTCTTGCTACTTACAAGTGGACCATGGACAAGCCAGATGGTCTGGTGGCCTCTGGACAGCTTCAGAACTCACCATCTTTCTGTGCTTTCTGTTCCCTCCCTGGAGGAAAGCCTGTCATTTTCCTAATAACTGTTTTCTTTGACTCTCCCAGAAAAGCTGCATTTACGCTTTATGAGGGGCAGAAGTTCAGTCCACATGGCCAGTTAAGCCTCCCTTGTGGCCTGATGGAGACACCCCCCCATGCTTCCCATCCTGTGGGCATCCCTGCTCACCACCGAGCTCTTCAGAAAAGGAGTTCCCACATCCTCCCTTAAAGCCTGAGAAATGTCACTGATGTTTCCCAAACCACTCTGAGACGACTGACTGGAAGTCTGTCAACTGTCTTCCTTTCCCTCCTTAGGAATCCGATCATGGGACACAAACCTGATTGAATGCAACTTAGACCAAGAACTGAAGCTTTTTGTATCTCGACACTCTGCAAGATTCTCTCCTGAGGTCCCAGGTGAGGCTTGGGTTCGGTCTTCGTTAACTTAGAATTTGACGGGATGGGGGAATAGACCATTGACTGGAAAGCTTTGCCTGGAACATCAAAAAGATTTTCTTATCGCTGAAGGATTCTTTGTATTTGTTAGTACTTACTAGGTTAGCCAGAAGCCATGTTTTAAGGAAGTCTACTCTAAGTTGTCACTGTGCGGCTTTCATATTTTGTGGATTCTTAGAGATAAGTGTTTAAGTTCTGGGGTAATTTTGTTGTTGTTGTTATCTCTATGTACTCTGACTTTAAGGGATTACAAACTATTTAAATGTTAATTTTACTCAAATGAAATTATGAATATAAATTAGATGCCTCCGGAATCTCACAATGCCCCTCCCTCCCAAGAAAAAAGAAACATTTGCATTTCCAAGTGAAATTTACATCATGACTTCATCCTTGCTATATCACCCCCTTTTCTTAGTGTTGGTAAAAAAAAAGTCTGAAATTCCAACTGCTGTTAAAATAGCCTTTCTTTCAGAAATGAAAAAGAATACCACAGAAAAATTAAAGGTAAGAACACCAAAATTTGTCCTGAATCTGAAGATGCTCCCACTAACCAGACACTTCATGGGGGGGAATGTACCCTTGTCACTGGAAGGGACCAGGCTGCAGCAGGTCTGCCCCAGTAAGGCCTGGAATGTGTGGGTTCTTCATGCAGGAAAGATTTCCCGACATGAGTCCAGGTGATTTTGAGAGTGCATTTATTAAAACTGGGGACAATGAAAAAAAGGAAGGGCTTAAGATAGAAGAAGCAAGATTGTAGCAACGGGAGTGAACCTAGGTGGAGCTGCCTTGGCCCTTTTGAAAGAAAGTCACAGAGGCAGGAGAAGTGAGCCAGCTGAGCTGCGTGGCCTCAGGAAACAAGCAACAGAGGCAAAAGGAAGGCTCCTGGAGGCAGGTTCAAGGGGTGAGCCCGGGATGAGCTGCCACTGCCTGCTGCTCCCCTGGTTTCAAGTCTCCTGGGAACCTTTAGAGCTTAGGAGAAAGAAAGCAAAGATACAAGCCTGTGGGAAGAAGTCGGGGAAAGACATGGGCATGCCTTAAGGTGAGCATGCTCCAGGTTCTTTGTCTTAAAGGTTTTTATCTGTTTTCTAAAGGTGGGGAATTGTAGGGGAGGTCTCGGGGAGGATCTCAATAGAATATTCACCAGCTTTCCAGGTGTGTCCTTTGATATGCTGATGTATCCAAATGACCGTACAGAGGGGTTAGGGTCATTCTCTGCTAAGTTTCACCTTCAAAGGCTGTCACTGGAAAGGGACCCGGACCCAGGCCGGTCTGTCCCAGCATAGTCTAAGAGGTGTAAACCATTTGCTCCTAATGTTCTTGGTTAGGGAAGATGAGATCTTTCGATTTATTAGCTGGCTGTAAATTGCTTGGTCACTTGTTCAACTACCTGTCTCAGGTTCTCCATTCTACTTGGCAAGGAATTTTCCTAGCCTCTTACTGTCCTGCCTCACTCTGGCCTCTAGGCCTGCGGATGTCATCAGACTCACCCATCTGGTCTTCCCCTTGTTAACAGTGACCCATATTTCTCCCAGCTGGTCACATTTAAGATGATGAGCAGAGTTATGGATCCGTAAAGACTCCAGACCTGGGATGTTTTTCTCCAAAGCTCTGCCATCGATCCATCATAAATACTGTATTACATTTTATTTCTTGAATATCACTTAAATTTTACATAAAACAGAGCAGAGAATACTCTTTTCAGTCTGCGTGATTTTGTTGTATGATTGCTAATTTTATGGGCATTGATATAAAATCGGGAATGGGGTGCAGCCTTCTCCGACTGACCACATCATGCTCAGTTGGCCTTGTCCACACCGAGATTGGAAACCACTTGTACCTGGAACGTCAGTACCTTCAGGAGTCACCCTTGGCTGCAGCAGTATGCCGGTGAGGCAGTCCCGGTCCTTCTCTTTGAGTTTGATATTAGAATAAAATCCCATATATTCGAGTTAGTAAATGAATTGGGGCCTTCAAGCGTGGACTCGAGTGTGTGCGCTAAGAAAAACATAGCAAGAACGGGCTCCTTAAAAGTCAAACTTGCTGCAGAGCCACATACAAAACCGGCCCTGTGCATTGAGAAACAGAGAACCGTGTCGAGATGGTCGGACAGCACGTGATTTGCTGAAGCAAAGGTATAGTATGTGGTTGTGTCTCTCATTGCTCTGTTGTATTTTTATGTCTTGCTTATCTCCATAACTTTTAAACCCATCTTACAAAAAGAAAAATAAGGGAAGTACCATTTTCCAACAAGTGTGTTTCAAAATATAAATTCAAGCTTTTATCCTTTTTCTGTAGGTTGTTCTGGCTTTCTTACTCTGACAGTTTGTAAGACTGCTTTTGGGGGGGCAGGGAGCAAAGCCTATGATTCCCGTTGCGCTCACTCATACTTGGATTGACTTTATAGAATGACAGCTGTGTATTGCAAAATGAAAGACTGCGAGGATTGCTAACACGTGAACTACTTTGGGACCAAAGACCTACATTACTCTAGTGGACTAGGAAGGTCAAGTTCCCCCTCCCCAAACCACTCCTTTAGCCCAATGTACCATTCTCCCTCTTTTTCCTGCTGTCACCTACAGTCAGGGCGGGTCACCTATCTGGTGGTGTCAGTGCCTCGCTGGACGGTGTCTGGAGATTACTTATAAAAGACTAGTGATAACCTCAAAGTCAGCTAACAGCGCCTGCAGGCAGCACAACCCAATGTGGGCCTTGGTGATAGTTTCTAAATGTGGTTTTGAGGTTCAGTGTGCCTTTTTCTCCAGGGATGCAGGTCTCATTCAAGCCCACCCTGAAAGGCTTAGTCATCTTGAACAAATATCCTTTAAGCAGGAACCTGGACTCTGATGTTTTCTCTGCATAAGGTGGGGGTCATCTCGTGTGAATAGTGAGGTTGTAGGTGCCCCAGGTCTCCAGAACGTGAGCCCTGGGTTCACTAAGCCCCGGCGCCGCCGTCATTGCTGTGATTCTTGGCCTGGTTGGTCATCTAGGGCCGTCTCCCTGTCTCTGAAAGCTGGCGCGGCCTTGCCTCCCCTAAAGATCCTTCCGCAGACAGCTGCTGTGTGCCCAGAGCAGGTCTCTGCCCGTTTGCTCTGGTGCAAAACCGCTCCCGGCCACATCGAAGCAGGGCTCCGGCCAGGCCAGTTATTTGGAGAGAAAACGTTAGGTTCTCTTACCGACCTCCTCGGGCTTTCACTCAAATGAATGTTAACAGTTGTGCCTTTTCAAATCAGAGTAACAGCCTTATGTTCCTTGATATTTATGAATTCAAATACTATCCTAAAGTTATTTCTATTGCGTAGCATGGGGTTTTTTGCATCTTAATCATGTCGGATGAAAATCATTTTTTATAAGTCTCACCACGAGAGTAGAAATAGGCTTACCATGCTTCTTTGTCCGTTCCTATTTGCTTCTTTCCCTAATTTAGCTTTAGACCTATGAACATATAAGAGAGGAGGGTATGTTCTAGGAAGTGCTCCATGATCATCAATGTTAGACAGACACCATTTCAGAACAACAAATAAATACACAGGAACCATTCCCAGGACAAGGGATACCAGGTGGAAAATTAATTTTCATTTTCTTTTTTTCCCACCATTGTGTCACTTCTGCCTGTTAAAAAAATTTAAAGATCTTGAGAACCCAAATCCTCACCAGCAACATAGCATACTTATCACGAGTGTGGATTCTGGTCCTGACTGGTGTGGGTCAGTTGGTTGGCATCATCATCCCGCAAAGCAAAATGTTGCCAGTTCGATTCCCGGTTAGGGCACATTCCTGGGTTATGGGTTCAGTCCCTGGTTGGGGTGTATATGTTTCTGACATCCGATGTTTTTCTCTTTCTCTCTCCCTTCTCCTTTCTCTAAATAAATAAATAAAACCTTTTCAAATAAGTGTGGATTCTGGATCCTAGCTCTGATGATTGTTTGCTATAGGATCTTGGACAAGTCACTTAACATTTTTATGCCTCAGTTTATAAAACAGGGACAATCGCTTCGACCTCATAGAATTTTCATGAGGATCAAATGAATTAAGGCATGTAAAGCTCCTGAAACAGTACTTGTCACTTGGTAAAATAATAAACATAAGCTAGTGTGAAAATTGTCTCCCTTGCTGAAAACCTATTTGACTTGTTTATTTGGTGATTATTATGATCTGTGAGAAATACTGGCTTTAGATATTGGCTTACTTCCTTTTTGTAATGGTATTACAATTTATAGTAAAGATGTTCCTCAGAGAAACAACTGCCTTTGGCATTATCAGAAGGAACATAGCTGTGGTCATGTGTAGGGGGCAGCAACATTCCATGAGTGAGTTTGGGAAGGCCCTTTGGGTGTGTGAGCGGACAGGAGGCGACACATTACGGTGCCGGCTGGCAGAACCGAGGGCAGGGCTGAAGACCATTTGCAGAATGGCCCCATTAGGCCCACGGAAGGATGCTGATGTGGAGTGAGGACGCTAGTCTGCTTTCTCGTTGTGACAATCTTTTCATCTGTGGGGGAGGAAAATATTTTTATTTACTTTTCCAGGTTCTGTTAGCTGGTCTAGTAATTAAATTGACTTCAGATAGATTCACAGGAGAAAAACCTCACAGAGACAATGAGACCCAAGGAAGGGCGGGTTGGGCAGTTGAGGGTTTTATGCCACCCTGAGCTAAGGAACGTAATAAAGACCTGGAGCTTCAAGGGGAGGAGGGTAATTTATGGGACAATAAGAAGAGCAGGCATTTGGTGATTCGATGTTTGCCTTGCCGTACAGGTAGGCCATTCATGCCAAAGTTATCTTTGTTAATAGCTCTTTCTATGAGTCAGGCCCCCTGATTAAATTCTTCTAGGTAGTTAAGGGAGAAGTAAAGTTTTTCTACAGTCTGCTGGGTCTTGCTTGCCTTCAGCCCAAAAAAATGCACATGCCAAAGTGGCATGTTTTGGGGTTACATATTCTGCTCCCCTTCAAGAGGCCACTTCTTCCCCTCCATTCTACTAAACGATTCTTTCTGCTGCTCTCTCCAGCCAGCAGGTGACTATAGACTTTGCCAGTTTTAAGACATGGATATTTCTTGTGGTTTGTTTTCTTAGTCAACTGAATAAATAGTAAGACCTTGCCATATTTACATTTTGTCACTAGTTTTATAACTCCTACATTGCATTCACACAAACCTTCATGCAATGTGATTGATTTTGTAACGAGTGTATGGGTGGTTCTGTTTAAGAACCCAGACCTCTTCTCTCAAAGATAAACAAACCACAGCTGAGTGTGTCAGATTTGTGCTGAGTGACTGCTAAAAATACCTGGCCTGGAGATTGGCTTTTGATGGAGAATTAAAATCAAGACCCTTGAATTCAAGTCATGCGAATCCTCTATTCCCTTTGACGTTAATGAGGCAAGGTTTTATCATATTTGCCAGTAGAATGATAAGAAAATGCAAACGCCTTTAGCAAAGGTCTAAGGTATTTTTGGTCGTCTCCTTTCTCTGTCTAGACTTGTATGTTTAGTCTGTTGTACAGAATTATAGCCTAATTGTATGTGCTTAGAATGCATCAACTGCTCTATGACAGGGAGTAATGAATGTGTTTCCAGCCCAGCTCCCAACCTTTAAACAATAAAGCACACAAATACACGTTCACTTGCATTCAAGAGGCTGACTTAACCCCCGAGGAACCTGAGATTTCAAAAGGAACTTTATCCCTCCGTTGTCTCTCTCAGGTGCACACACACAGGTACAAGGCGCTTGCCCCCCGTGCCATTGTGGCTCGGCTCACCTTCACTCACTTTGTCGCCATCTGAGGTTATTAGAAGAAAAGCCTTCTTTTTGTTGAAGTAACCAGACCTCTGTTTAACATCCATGGAGGCCAATGCCGCTGGCCTGGGAAGGAGACTCCCGTTTTCATGCAAATCACTCGCCTTTCTTCCACTTGCCCTCTGCCCTCAGCCTTCCCAGCCGGTGGGTTGCGATGGGTGGGGTGCTCAGCAGCCCCTCCTGCCTGGGGCTCCCATTCACTGGAGCGGCCCACTGTCTGGTTGCCTCCACCGGAATTCCTTTGAAACGATGAAAAGGCCAAACTTTCCAAAGAGAATAACTGGAATTTTAAAGCGTGTGCAACACAAGGCATAATTCCTGAGAGGCTTACATTTTGCACAACTTTGAAACGGGGAGATTCTTTGTAGATCCTCACACACAAATGTATTTTTGCTGCAGGCGTGGCCACTGAGAGGAATAATGTGGTGCTTCGTTGCCACTCCGGCCCCTTCCTTCCTTGGGGTCGTTGATGGCTCTTTCAGAGCACCCTAGAAATACTGATTCCTTTTCCTTTTTTTTTTTTTGGAGTAAAAAGGATGTTGTACTCTACCGACTGTAATGGCTCTCTAGCGGTTCCTAATGGGCACTGTGGCACCACTCAACACAGACACGCATAGGCAGGAAGGTGGCGGAAAATTGTTTGCCTGGGCCCAATAGCCATTTGGGGAAATGTCAGTAACCCACCATTAAACCCAACTAAGTGCATTCCAGAACAGCTGCTGACACTGCCGGCCGAGGACAGCTTTTGTCTTCATTGCAAAGACCAGAGAGAGCCTGTGGTCTCTGCTAGTAGAGTTTTTGTTGTTTGTTTCCGTTTTTTAAGCCCCTCGTATCGGCAAACCACTGACCAACTATAGTCCCTTTACGCTTTACTGCCTGCTCTTACATCTTTCTGGGACATTCTGTCCAGCATTTATGAAAGCATGCTAGAAATAATTGTGGAAGATGAGAAATAAAGCATAAACTAACAGATTTCTGTTTTTAAATGTCAAGTACTATTTTTGAGTGCTTGTTAATAAGCAAGGAAGTATAAAGGGGTAGAAAGAAGAATAAGGTGTCCCCACTGTTTATAATCTAGTTGGAAAAATGTCATTGACAGCTATAAAAACACTAACAAGAGTGTTTTTCTTAATTTGCCAACTGTTGTGTGTGTGTGTGAGAGAGAGAGATTTACTCAGATTCTGAAAGAAAAGAAGGGGTGAGAATGGCGAGCACAACCAGCATTTCATTTGATTGTTGAACCACAGAGTTAGTGGCAGTGACAAAGGTTACCCAGGTACCAGCATCCCCACCCCCAGCTGCAACCCAGGACTCATTAAATGCTACCGAGGCAACCGTCAAGTCTCCCCAAACGACATACTCCAGGGCTTACGCCTTTGTTTTCTCTGCTGTGGTCCACGGGTAATTTCTATTGCCTGGGAAGTCAGATTTCCTCGGTCCTAGAGAAGAGTGAGAAGGAAAGAAGGGCCCCCGGGGAAGTGCACTGAAAAGTGACCACAGGGACTGGGAAATTAACATAAACACAAGGCAAAAATAATGTTGTTTTAATGAACTATTCCTACCTATGTTCAAGGGTTGCCTCTACTCAGGACTAGTGAGATAACTGCTTATACCAAATGCGGCGAGAGAATCTACATATGATTTAAAAATGAAATTGTCGAATGAAAAACAACCAAAAATGCCTAGGGAAGACTGTGTTTTACCAGGTGGGAGCCCAGTCCACAGTTGTGTCACACCTCAGTTTAGAGACTCAAACTGGGCTTGCCTCTAAACATTGCCTTGTGGGTTTAACTGCCCGAGGGGTTAGGGTAAAAACACTCTGAGGACTGCCTGGGTTTGCGGAGTCCTTAAACCGACCCTTTCTTAATCAAACAGGTTTCGCTGGGGGCTCCGAGAAAGGAGCCGCTGTGGAGCATTCTGAACCAAATTCACCGACTTCCTTATTTGCGCCTCACAGGATGGGTCTGGGGAAGGAGCCGCTGGTGCCCTGAGGCAGCACCCACAGTCTAGCTACCAGCCCCAAGGAGACCACTCCCTAAACGGGCTGCTGTTGGGCTCCTGAATCGTCAGTCATTGGAAATGTCACTCTTTGGGAAGGTCATGTGACCGCAGTAAAACTGCAGAGGGGATAGATTCTGCACTCAGGCCAGCTGCACCCTCTGTGCTTGCAGAGCTCCGAGCAGAGCTCAGAGCTGCTTTGGGCAGTTGTTTGCTGCCGTCTAGGCTGTTACCCAGAAATTTTGATGTGGTTTGTGGGAGCCGGGAGAAAAATTAGAATGAGGAGGACAAAGGAAGGGATACCTCATTTTCTAATCCATTTGGTAGGAGACGATCTTTTCACAGTATACGGTATATCTTTTTAGGAGGTGCCCTATGATCAGCCCCAGCCTGTCATTAAATATTTGTGTAGTAGTTCCTGTAGCAAGACAGTTCCCGTTCCTAAGCTCTGCAGGCCATTGGGAGATACAGAAGTATTCCTGGCCTGTGAGTTGTTTACAGCTGGGTGTGGAAATAAGATAACTAACAGAACAAGTTAGTGTATGTGTCAAATGAGAACTTTGTAGGGGGATACTTCTATAAATTCTGTTTGTTCAGGATATTTTTAAAATGCACATGCATAAAAAAATTCACTAAAATCATATTATCTACACAAATTAAGCATAACTACAACAAATCTAGTGCACTAGATTCTCTTTGTGACCAAGGAATTTTGGATCCAAACTGAATTAATTATTCTCTAGTTTGGAACTACATTTTAAGCTAAGCTCTTTAATTTAATTATGACGAGACTGAATTGCTATTTTAAGGATTTATTCCTTCTGAAAGCATAGGAGAACAAGACTGCTGAAATGAATGCACAGGCTTGATTTCAAAATTGTCCTCATCTTTGAGTGCTGGAACACTGTCCGCTGGCAGACTCAGAAGGCACGTGGGAGAAGTAGTGAAAGGGAAAGGCGTTATGGAAATAAATCTGAAGCAATTGGTTCACTGCCTCGAGGCTAGAATGGAATGGACACTTGGAGAGCTGACTCAGCTGTTCCTGTATCAGGGGAAGTAGGGAGGGGACCGGTGTTGTGAGCTGCTTCCCAGGACCCTCCTGGAAGCCTGACCCAATGCTACAGCTCTGGTCCCCCCGACCCCAGGCTATTGTTTCCCCTGTGGTCCCCTGAACAGTTTCTGGGAGGCCTTTTGTTTTCTGCAGAATAAAGGGCTTGGACTAGATCAGTGTACCTGAAACTTTGTTTTGCTAGCTATTAGTTCTGTAAAATATTAATAGACAGTCAGTGGGAAAGAATTCCATTGTGAAATAAATCTAGTAACTAAGGCATACTAGATCTGACTCTTTCGGGAGTCATAAAGTAAGTAACCGCATAGAAATAAACTTGTTTAATTTTGTGTAACCATAAATTTTCTCAACCTATTTGCCAAGTCACTTCTATCACGACTTTGTCCCAGGGATCTGGGCTTCTCTAGAACACAGTTTGGAAAAGGTGGGCTAAACAAACTCTGAGTCTCTTCCAGTGTTTATACAGGGTGGTGCAAAAGTAGGTTTACAGTAGTGGGTATGCAAAACACAGAGTTTCTTCTGGTATTATTATTAATTTATTGTATTATTTTCCATATGAACATGAATTCCTACTAAACTACCTTATCACTGACACAGAAGGAAACTTGTCCTATTCTCTGTTTAGCTTAAAATGGTTTTTCATCCTGGTTTTAAAATACCAATGAAAGAATTTAGTTCAGAAAATCTGCCTGTTCCATCTGATAGGATTATTAATTTTAGGGGAATATGCACAGCTGTATGACACTCGGGCCGATTTCCTAGTTTGGGAATTCTTGGCCCTCAGCTTTTCCCTTCTGTCTTTACCTTGCAGACGAACCAAAGCCGACAGAACTTAATGGCCATTGCACAGTGCCAAACACCTGCATGGAAAGCACTTGAAAAGTCCAGTTCCTGAGTTTTATCTACGTCATGCCAAACAGGAAATAGCTGCATTTTTTCCCATTATCATTAGAATTTCCACATTGATGTTTGGCACTGTGCCGAGCCGCAGATCAGCTCCTTAGTCACAGATCTTTAGGAAGAGGCCGAAGATGAAATCTCCTGAGTTCTGGGGATCACGTCCAGGTTGACGTGTTCAAAGTGCCGGGGACAGCATTTGCTACGGCTCATTGAGAATGGCCTGCATTTTAATACGCGCGATCAGCTATGCGCGTCTCGTCACGTGAGCCCTCAATTAGCACGACACAGTGTAACAAGTCAGAACATGCTGATATGACCGCCCTTGGGGAGAAGTGCGCAAATCATGTCCCTGCTGACAGTGTGCGGCTTGCGTGAAGGCAATCATCAGCAGAGAGTCGTGACTGTCCAGAAGGAAAAGTGATTTTTATGCTAACACATCATATGGTTGTTGGCATCTAATACCTTTAACAATTTCAGTTTGCCCTATTCCCTAATTTAATCATGTGTGCAAAAAGTGTTTAATTCACTCACTAAAAAACCTACATGTAATATTGTTTTTACATCAAACCTCACAGAATGTTCTAAAAATCCAAATGAAATAATCTATGTACAATAACAACATTAACAATAATATCTCTATGGATGGGAAGTATGGTGGGCTTGTTAATCAAATATTCTAGTTCATAGAGAGTTGCCAGTAATTCTTGTGGGCTTATTATTTTTTGAAGTTTTAGAATTCAATGATATAGGCCTTTCTGTTTTATAAACACCTCAAATTTATCTAGAATTGACTTAGAATTGCTAAACCAAATTTGTATGTTAGCTCAGGATACATTTAAACTATTTATAAAAAATATGCACTTAGAAATCTGTTATTCCTTCTTCCTCTCAAATAGAGTGATGTTTTCAAAAGGGGTTGTAAAAAGGATACATTGCACTCCTTGGGTGAATATCAGCATTTTATTGGAGCACAAGCCAAGACAGATGAACCCACACAAGAGAAGGCATTTTGTCACATTTTTGGAACCCAGACTCAGTACAATCTAATTTAGGCTTTGTTGGATGGTTCAGAAGGAGAGTCCCCTGTGCCCCAGGTCCTCATTACGAGGGCCAGTGGTAACTACACTGTCAGAAATGGGGCTGGCTGATTAGAATAAAGCTAGTCCTTATTCCTGAAACTTTAGTGAGCAAAGTCTTTATATTGGGGTTGGCCAAATGGCCATCTCAATTTTAGTATGATTGTGATTTCTATCTTGAACAGTGGGTATCTTGCATAGGGTATTATACTGCTTCTGAAAACCAGTCATTCATTCTAGATACTGCAAGCAAAAGAATGCAGGAATGCTATAGATAAAGAGAAGCATGGAGAAGGTAATAATGGCAATTCTCTAGATAGCTTTGGGAAAAAATCTCAAAAGTTTCTCAAATATGCATTAGCTCACTTAATTGTCCTGTTGCATGTACAACCAGTGCACCCCACTCCTAAGGCCCAACCATTAAGTAGATGTTTTTTCCATGCATTGTCTTACCTCCTAATGAGCTAATAAACACAAAACCCAACCAAGTGATAAAAGAGATGAGAATTGAGATTGTTTTTAAAGATATATTGTCTGTACGGTTGTCCAGGACGGCTTTACATTCTAGGAATAGACAGGTTGTACGGCTAAAATTCTGCGGACATTTAGCCCATGTGCAATTATATGTGTGCGAATGACTTAGCTTTTATATTATTTCAAAACCATCTTCCCTTTTAAAGAAGCATTAGCACATCCATGTAAATGTCTGATGAAGAAGAAGGCCATTGTGTGTGGGTGGACCTCCTTCCCTTCCCTTGTTTTCTCATCTGCATTACCTGTGCCTTTCCCCCCACCTGATGTCGTCTACGGTATCTCGCTTCTGTTTCTTTTTTCTTCTTCTTCCCCCTTTTTCCTAATATGCCCTCTCTACTCTCTTGATCATAGCCTTATTTTCTCCAAATGATGCTGGTTTGGGTTATTTAATGCTATTGGGGTCTGCTTTCTAAAGAATCATTACATTATGTATTAGTTATGCATATTGTACTGTGTCTTATTTTTGTTTTATTGTTTTATACGTAGAACAGAGACTATTTGGAGCCTTTGGAATAACATTCCAGCATATAAATATAAATGAAATAATTTGGCAGATTGACTCACTCCAGGGTTGCTCAGAAATATGATTCGATCATCAGATAGAAATTTCTGTTACTAGAATCCTTTAGCCAGCAAATGGATTTTCTATGCTGGTAAACAGACTCATCAAAAATGTGAAAATAGTTGCCCCTGGCCCCCCCCCAAAAGTTCTAATTTACAACTTAAAAAGAAGGAAAAGATAAATCAAGCAACCAAACCAAAATCTACTTCAAATGAGAAAAGTGGAGACCAAAGGAAGAGCTTGAATCATAGGGCTAGGTTTTTTAGTCTTTCAAGAATCTGACTTTTCAGAAATGGCTTTTTCCCAATTATAACTGAATGATAAGAGAAAAAACAATCAGTCTTAACCACAGAACTAAGGAAACCTTAAGCTCGTGTCCCTTGGGAAAGAGTCTTAGAACAGTGCCTGGCACCAGGCACCTGTACACGTATGACAATGAATGATGAGGTGTTATGGGTTTGAGAAAGTATAATTAGCTCTTACATTTAAAAATAAGTCCCAGCTGGTGTGGTTCAGTGGATTGAGTGCTGGCCTGCAAAGGGTCTATTCCCAGTCTAGGGCACATGCCGGGGTTGCAGGCCAGGCCCCCAGTAGGGGGCACACAAGAGGCAACCACACATTGCTCTTTCTCTTTCTCCCTCCCTTCCCCTCTCTAAAAGTAAATAAATAAAATCTTTTTTAAAAAGATGCATAACAACTTAAAAAAATTACTGCAAACAATGTTTTTTTTATTATAAATTTTCTTTAAACTGTGAGGTATGGCAAAATGTTTCTTTACAAACTATCAATTAAACTTTCAGGGGCTTGGCAACCTGGAAGTTCTGGTTAAGAGCCAGTGTGTTGAGAAGCAGTGAACAGAACCCTTGGGAGGTGAGGGTGGAGGTAGAAAATCTATGCTCTGATCCCCATTCTACTGCTTAGATTTGTGCTATTGTGGACAAACTATTTACCATTTATGAACTACAGTTTTATTGTCTCTAAGTTTCCTTTTCTATTTGATATTCTGTGATATAATATCAACCCATAATGAAAGAAGTCATTCTGGTATTTTTTAAATGGGGTTTCCGTGCAAAGTTGATAAGCATAGCTAATGTGCAAAGCTAAGATGAATTATTTATGTAAAGGTTTTTGGAATTCTTAGGATAAAATTACTTGCTTGGCTGAACAATGAATTAAAACACATACACTCAGTCTTCTCATTAAACGAATACATATTGTTTGTCTTATGGGATCTGCTACTGTGTCAAATACTGAGGTTAACAGTAATAAGCAAAATAAATAATCTACAGTCCCTACATGGTCTCCTATGGAGCACTCAGTCAAGGTAAGGAGGCAGACATTAATCAAATTGTCACACAAATATGTTTCACAATCTGTGCTAAGCACTAGGGAAGAGAGTATGGAGCTATATAAGAACATAAAGGAGGAAACTAACTTAGTAAGGGGAAAAGTGAGAGAACTTTAGACCTGAGATTTGTGATGAAAGCTTTTTATTTTATATTTAAAACATTGGACACTATGTTTTCTTTTTAATGTAACAGTAGCAATTTAGCCTCATTTCACATGTTCTAGACTATACAGATCTTTCTTGAATTTCACAGGGATCTAAGTGAGTTACAGTAGCACACTTCTTAGGAAATAGGGACCATGAAATAGGTATCATCATTCTTGTAAGGATTCCACTACTTTGCTGTGAGTTAAGAATGAAAGTAAAAGGGCACTCTCTGAATTTTCATTGGCCTCTTAAAGGCATGGGATTAATTACAGAGTTGCTGGGCTACAACAGTCCCAATGATAGAGAAGTGAAGCAACCAAAGTTTCTGGATCAGAATTCGAAGGTTTCTGTTGTAATCTAACTATGGTTCCTGAGTCCCTCTGGAACATGCCTTATGTACATGGTGCTTAGAGGTTCAGTTCCTTCTTCCCAGCAACTTCCCTGTGTCTGCTTCAGAGGTACTCACCTGGTAATTGTCACGGCTCCATTAGGCCAGTCATCTCTTACTGATGTCATCCTTTTTTTAAGACAGTTTATAAGCAGCTTTTCTTTTCTTTTTTTTATCCTCACTTGAGGATTTATTTTATTGATTTTAGAGAGGGGGTAGGGAGACAGAGAGAGAGAAAGAGACAGAGAGAAACATCAGTGGGAGAGAGAAACATCGATTGGTTGCCTCCCTGACTGGGAATCGAACCTGCAACCTTTTAGGTGTATAGGACGATGGTCCAATCAACTGAGCCTCTCGGCCTGGCCTATAAGCAGCTTTCTCGAATCACATCTCTCATCACTTGCCATTTGTCATTTACCTTCCAGTTTAAATGTCCACTCTTCCTCTTCCCTGGCAATCGATATCTCTTGGCCCGACTTGGTGATGTATCTAAAAATCTCAACTTTTGTACAGAAAAGTACTTTATTTTTGGAGGATATGACTGAAGCAGATGGCCCATCTGAAACCTGTGCCTTTTACTGGAAAAAAATAAAACCTGGATTTACCAGTTAAACCTAACACAGAACTGACTTTCCTGTTCTATACTGAATTTTATGTAAAGGTGCTAAAAATTTAGTCGCATGCAGATGAAATTTCTCGGTCAATTGTTCACTCCTAAATCTAGTCTACTCTCCTGATTCTTATCTGAAATTAAAGTATATTGCAAAGAAATGCAGAGATATAAATACTTCTCATTAATTTTCTTCCTGACATGTTCTGCACACTTTCAGTCTGCATACCTTGGTCCTTTTTCAGATAGCAAAGCTCTTTCCCATATATGTCCTTTTCATTGTTTCTATTCTTATGGCTCTGATTTCAGCCTCCAAAATATGTGTAATTCCCTCACTCCAACTTGTTTTAAACTCATCCTCTGTCTCATCGTGTTCTCCTTGATGTCCTCCCTGTGTTCTGGTGAGCACCTCGCATCTGTCCTGTGTTCTGCTGTGTCAGTCCTGGTCTCTGCTGCCACGGACACTGACCACATCTGCCACCTCTTGTAGATAACAAGTCTCATTTTCTACAATTTTATTTTATTCCCTGTGAAGTCATTTTTAAAGACAGGTTTTCGACCAGACCTCACGACAATGCCCATTTTTGTCTTGTGCTGCAAAATCTTTTCAGAGGTCCCATTTTGGGTTTGTTTTCTCCTTCTTATACAAGGAGGGGTCTGTCCAGGCTCAGCATTTGCTAACGGGTAGGGTTGAAGAGACTCCTCAGTGCCTTTCCCAGCTCACATGGGAGCTGGCACTTCCACCCTTTCGTAACAAAAACCTGGAAGTCAGATTCAGGTTCACGTCCCCCTCCCTGTGTCCATGGTCCAGCAGGCGTTCATCTGGCGTGGGGTGCTGTCCGAGTTTCTGCCTCTGAGAGGGCATTCAGTGGGACCTGTAGTTCTTGACACAGATGAGATGTGAGAAGACCGCATACTAGCATGCCCTCTTCTCTGGGTTCTTCCTCTCTTCTTCTCCTTAGCAGTGCTTTTCCTGAGAAACCAGTGTGCTCAGGCTGTAAGGCAGGACTGAGGTTTGCCTGCATCCCCAGCCTCTGCTGGGTCCTGAAGGTGAGGTGCTGGAGGAGGGGCGACAAGCGGTGGGAACCAAGAGTCAGCTACCAGCAGTGAAGGACTGAGATCTCTTTTCCTGGTCTTTGCATCCTAGACTTAGGGGCAGGTTTTTGAAGAGAGAGTTGAAACCACTCCAGCCTTCTTTACATCTGGCAGAGTGGTGAAGGGTGGGGACGCAAGAGCTAGAGTGCCTGAGTTCAAATACAAGCTTTATTTACCTCATGCTCAAGTTCTCTGTGCCTCAGTTTCCTCATCTCTAAACCCACATGGCCATGGGACATAGAAAGCATTGAGAGGGTGGCTAGAACATGTTAAGTGCTCTACAGATGTTAGCTGTTGTTCACATATGTACTGTTCTGGGGTGGAGCACATTTCCCAAGTGCTCACAAGTGCGTATGTGAGTTCTCTTTGGTGCGGTTTCTCCCCCCGCTGCACTCCTCTGCCCTCCACTTAGCGTGCGACCGCCTCTGTACTTTAAATCACCATGGCCAGTTTTTCTGGTTCTCTGTATTTTTATGACTATTTCAGAAATTCAGAAATTTGGATAAGGATATGTTAGGCTTTCTCTTCTGTTCTGCCGCCCTATCAACCCACCAGCCTTCCTAATTCCACTTCAAAGTACTAATTAAATGTCAGCTTTATTTGCGACAATCTGTAATGCTTACAGAATGTAGTGCCATTTTGGCATCTTGGATACACTTCAAAATCATATATTTAAGAGAGAATCAATCACACATGTCATTTGAAAAACACAAATTCTCTGGTCAACTTTATTGGCTCCATGTTAAACAGCAGACCATTCCTATTGTAAATAATGTGCAGATATTTTGTACTATAAATCAAGTTTACCAAGTACATTATCTTTTTGAAAAAAGATTTTTAGATAAAATGCTTTTTAAAAAAACAACTTTTGTTAATGATTCAAGTTTTTAACCTCCTGTTTGAGGAAATGAATAAGAAATGTTAGCTAAGCAGGAAGAGCTGATTCATCTTGTTGCAATTTTCAAATGACCTGTAACTGTTGCTGCTTTAGAAAACCTACACTGTTATTCAACAATAATTTGTTTAGACTCATGATTTCTTTATAGCATTGTCAGGTGTTTTTTGGTATCTGAAGTTCCATTTCTCTTTAATGAGAACTTTACACATTTCAAAGGTTTATATAAATCTCTCTCTTCTTTAGGGTATTGTACATAATCCTTTCCCCAACTTCTAGGTTCTGCTAAAGGAAGTGCTACATTCATTCGCATTGTCCCTGAGTAAAAACCTTACGAATTATAGCTTCCTTTTTAACATTTAGTTTCTGCATGTTTGTGAGAATTTATGTGTGTACGTATTGTCTTTTGTGACACAGCAGTTTAATTCGGATGAATAGGGAAAATGCAATTTATTTAAATGGTCACTTGGGGATATAAAGTTTGCATCAGAAAATCAAGCCTGACTCCATGGCTAGGTCAGTGCTTTGATTTCAGCTTCTTTTAAGATCATCACAGCCGGACTCCGCCACTGCTTCAGTGGGTCCTATTGTCTTTCCAGGGAGTGCCCAGTGGGAAGGGCTTGCTGGGCCTCTCGGCCCCTTCCCTCATGCTGCATATTAAGCCTGTAATTACAGTAGACTTTGCATTTGTCCCCAGCTTCTGTGGAATGATGTCACTGCATGTCAAACAGCGATTAGCATGAAGAGAGAAATCCTATTGGCACGTTCGTTTTCATTAAGAAGAATTTGGTTTTACTTCATTT
Source organism: Trachops cirrhosus (assembly GCA_028533065.1). Lineage (NCBI taxonomy): Eukaryota > Metazoa > Chordata > Mammalia > Chiroptera > Phyllostomidae > Trachops > Trachops cirrhosus. The sequence continues at coordinate 152,963,286 of CM052540.1, read as the reverse complement.
TGTTAACTGTTGTCTTCATAGGAGAAATTTTTTAAAGGGAAAAAAAGAAGATAAACTTGAAAACGTAGAAGCAGACGTGTGCTGACTGTCTGAGTGGAAATGTGCTCTGTAGCGCCACTCTATCAATTAGTGAAAGAGTCTGGGACACAAAGCGTGCCTGGGAAACCTTCTTTTCTTACAAAAGCAGAATATCCTTCTTCTCGAGGCCCACAGTGCCTGGGCGCTGCTGCAGACACTGTCCCTGAGAAAGGGAAGCAAAGACTGTGATCACTGCCGGGTGAAAGGGCCCATCCGCCTCTGAAGCGGTTTCCTTTTTCATGATGGCGTTGATGGAGTGTGTCTCAACGTCTCATTCGTCACATCTCAGGGTAAAGCTCTTAGTTCCCTTCCCATATGAAAATAATAAAAATAGTGCATCAGGGAGAGAGAGAGGCCTGATGTCGAAGGTGCTTCGAGCTCAGAGCTGAGTCCACGGAAGAACATGATTTTTATCGATCCTTTCCAACTCCTCCAACACAAGTAAACAGGAAGAATATCAAGATCAGACTTGGGGGAAAAGCAGTCCTGTCCTCCTGCGGAGCACTCTACCAGTAGCTCTGCCTGAGAAAAGCTGGATTTAAATTCTCGCTCTAGCTTTTAGTTAGCTCTGTGACCTTGGGCAGCTGAATTGCTCTGAGCCTCAGTTTGTCCATCTGTGTAGTGCCCACAGATCATAGGTTGTGCCTGGTACCTATTGTAGGTTTTCATCTCCAAAAACACTAGCAGAAAACAGGCTACTGTTCTGAAGGGACCTTATTATTGTTACTCCAGTGAGTAAAAGTGGCAACCTCCTCTTTTCCCTTTTTCTCTCCCATTTCTGTCATTGTCTTGCAGACACAGGTAAGGGAACTGACTCTCGCCCGTCTAGATTCTCTCCCTGGGGAGTGGTCCTAGAAGCTACAAAATTGAGGGTCCCTGGATTAGATAGGCTCTGGACTTTTATACTTTTATACTTCAGTCTTTTATAATTTTGCCAGAGCATTAGAAGAATTTATTTAAAAGTCCCCACAGGTTTTTCTTGGGAGATTTTCAAACCCTTATAACGTTTATCAGTTTTCTATGTTTGGATACCGGAATTTTCTTAGCATCCAGTTTCTCTGGAACAGAGTTGTCCTGTGAAGAAGGGTGGATCCAGTCCAGCTCAGGTCCTCTTGCCAGATTGCCCTGGGGTCCTTCCATTTTCATTTTTGTTTTGCCTTGAAAGGTAGATGGTGAGCTATTTCTCTTTCCTCATCTGAATTTTCAGTTCCAATTTTCTAGTCGACTGTTGTTTATTAGAATGGTATTTGGAAATAAGATATCACATCACACTTGGTTTTCAGGTATAGAATAACTGAATTTGACCAGAAGTCTTCAGTTGCAGTTCAAGGTCACTGTGTTCTGCTGTCTGGTTGGAAGGAAGCCTGGATGTACCAAGCTCTGTGTCAGTGTTCTAGAAAGGACTTGGTCATCTGAACCACCTGTCCTGTTGCCTTCCATTGGAATGAGAAGGAGGGGCAAGGCACTAACTTGTGCTGAGCACCTACCTGCTGTGGCAAGTGCCAGTTACTAGACATACCTGTGCACATGCATTCTCTTTGAGTTTCCCAAGTTCTCTCCTGAGTTTATGGAACATTGCCATTGTTTCCTCCACACCCACCTTCAGTACTTCCTAGGTTTTCTGCAAGGTTATTTCCCAGGTTAGGACAGCTCTCTTAACACAAGTTACCTGAATGTGGATGGAATTTGTAGGAAACACTACAAACAGGAAATCAGCAATTGCTTTTGGAAGCTGAAATCGCTGCGTTGTAACGGCCAGATGCTCTTTCCCCAGGTGGCTGAGTCATCCATGGCTTGTCTTCACCGGTGGGTTTGTTCCTCTGAGATAATTGTAATATTTGTTCTCCACCAACCCACACCAGTACCTCATAGACTGGATGGTGGGAAAAGGGAGTCATTCTCATTTGATTTTCAGTGGGGGCTACAACTGTTTTTACTGCTATCCTCTGTCAGATCCTGTCCCAAGTCAGAGATGGGCTCATTTTTTGTTCTCTCTACTTAATTGTTGGCCAACTCTTCCTGTCCCCTCCCATTAGAGTATGTTCTTGAGTTGTTTTACATTCTCCCCTGTTTAGAAACCACGGACTTCAAAGTTTTTGTCTACTGAGTCCAACTCAGTCAACAAGGAGTTTGCTAAGATGAGTGAACAATATGCAAATCTTTTTTGGAGGGGTGGGCAAGGACGATATAAAAATTTATTAAAAATTTATGCACTCGGTTTTGAGTGTTTTATATTTGGTCATTACAGGTTGTAGAGAGGTTCAGATTTCTGCTTCTTCTTCCACCCAATGGACCACGTGGCTTCACGGTTACTGAAGGGTGTGTTTATGGCACACAAATCAGCAGGGCTATTGGAGTGATTGACATTTTTGTTTACCTCAGAACTCTCAAGAGCTGAGTAATAATTCACAGCACCATAAGTCTGTTCAGTTCATTCATTAGGGTGGCTTTTTACAAAGCAGCTCTTCCATTTATCTTCCTAGGGCTGTCGGACCAATTGGTGATAGATGCTGTAGCTCGGCTGTTGACCTCCATGAATATGGGTGCAATCAATGACCCATTGGCCCTGTTGCTATACCCAGTTGATCATCTTGACAGCCTGTTTGTGTAGAACCTTCAAGTGGATTGTATTTCCTAGCTCAGTTTACTAGGGGCATATAGGGAAAAGTGTGTTTCACCTCTGTGGCTTTATGTGAGCCACACACTAAAGCACATTTTCCAGTTGCACTGCATGAAAACCTTCCGATCTGTAGCTGATTACACCCATCTTCAGCCCAATTAAGTGGCCGCATCTTCCCTCTGTTTACCTGGCCAAACCAAGGCTCTATCAATTTTAAATGATCTACAACTTAGAGCACACTAGTGTGTAGGAAGAATTCTGGTTTGCAGATGTTTCTTTCTTTTGAAAAAAATGCCTTTTGTAAAAAATAAATTCATCCATCTGATTGTTAAATTTGGGCTTTCAGTTCTTACAATTCTTTAGGACAGGGCATGCATACCTGTGTACAAAATTGGCACCAGAAATGGCCTCGCAATGATTCAGAACTCAACTTTGATTTATTTTAATAATGTCTAATATGAGTCAAAGCTCTTTTGTCCATTTAAGTAAAGTAATCTTAAACATATATAAATGTGAACAGAAATTCTTAGTCACAGGATCCATGTGTATATCAGCACGGAAGAAGTATTATCTTTACATACTGTCTTGGAAATTTGAAGTTTTCTGTGTATTTTGTTCTGTTTTTTTTTTTTTTATTAGCAGATGCTTTGAATTATTGCTATGTTGGTGACAGTATAAAAACCAATGTATCTTGTCACTTTACATTGTTATATAATTAAAAGTGATTCCCAAAGTGTTTGCCCAGTCAAAAGTTTCATATCCTTATTATATAAAGAACCCTTACAGATAAATAAGTAAAACTGTAACATTTCAGTAGAGAAATGGGTCCAGGTTGGAATGCGCGCGCACACACACACACACACACACACACAGTCACAGACACACAGACACACACGGCTAGGGTGGGAAGGGGTCTAGGGGAGACTGAGAGACTAAAAAATGGCCAGTAAACTAAAACATATAAAAATGTTTGACCTGTCAATTAAGAAATGTAAATGAACACAAGATACAAGTATTTACATATAAATAAGACTTTAAAAATTATACTACTTGTCATTGGCAGAGGATAAGATATTCTGCTACTTGGATATAAACAACCTTTCTAGAATAGGGTTTTTTGTTATTTATCAAGAATATTAACAATGCTTACACACTTTGACCTAGTAATTCCCTACTGAGAATCTGTGCTATGTAAATAAGCAAAAATATGCACAAACAACTATGTAAAAGCTTCCTGCCACATTACTTACATATGTGAAAAGCTAGAAAAACAGAATCCTCAATAATAGTGAATGATGTGATGAATAATGATTCATCAATAGAATGTAATATTTGGCCCACATTATAAAGCATATGTTTAAAGAATTTTACTGATGTGTAATATTCAGTGAAAAGGGCAGGATATATGAGAGTATTTTTTTCATTTCATTTTAATCATAGTTTTGTACCAGAAGAATTTTGTATATTAACAGAAAAAACATACCTGTATTTTAATCTGGGTTATTACTGAGTAATAAGTTATTTTAATTTTCTTTGTAATCTTTTTCCTTTTTTTTTTACATTTTATACAGTAGACCCATTTTCTTTTATAGTCAGATAAAAGCATTTTCAAAATTGGTAAGCCCAGCATTGGAGACATGAGTCACTGCTGCTTTTGTATTTCTCATGGAAATGAGATGCAGAAGTAAGTTATATGTCTGGGGAAAATAGAGCTCATCTGAGTCAGAGGTTGGAAAGCTCCCATAAATACAGCCTCGGAAACCTCCAGCTAGTGTGGAGTGGGACAACGACATGGCACGGGACGCCGCAGATGTCAGTTTTAGTTGAGGAGGTTAGAGGAGATACGTGAAACAGCCCACAGAGACGGAAACTCACTGAGCTCTCATCTCCAGCTCTGGGAACCGCTGCGGTCAGTGTGTGCCTCCTCCATATTTAATCTGTATCAAGGAGCATCGCGCTGGGGCTGGACTTGGAAGCCTGGGCTGTCATTCTGGCTGCTCTGCTAATACATTTTGTACTTAACCTTGGGCAAGTCACCAAACTTTTTGCAGTCTAAGTTTTCTTCCAGGGCTGGATGTTTATTCTCTCTTTGAAGTTTGGCGTTCTGATGCACGTTTGAGCCCCACAAGGTGAGAGGTGAGTCTCTTACGGTGTCTGGCCAATGCTGAGGCAGATGGACTCTCCTTCTGGGCTGCACCCTTGGATCAGATGCATCTGATGTCATCCTGGTCCTGTCACTTTGTCAGTAATAAATTACCATGACGTAAGTCCTCGAAAAGGACTGCATCTGAGGATAAGAAAGGCAGTTCAATTCTCTTGGAGATTATGCAATGAAAGCAGAGATATGTCCCAGAATATGAACAAAGCTGGTATATGCTTTAACAATATATTTTTTCCTACATTAAAATTCAAGTTTATTGTCAAGTTAATTTTCACTCCATCAGTGATAGAGGTGGTTTTAGAATCGAGACTTTAGGGGCATCGGATTTGCATCCAGTGCACTGGTGCACGAGAAGGGCCCAGTGCAGGAGATTTTATTGTCTAACCTACAGGCGAAGTTATATTTAAAGATACAGTGTATAGGAATGTTTTTTAAACTTATCTTAACCACAGTATAAAAGATATATGGTGATCCATGCATATATATAAAAAGGAAACGAAAGTTTGACAAAACAATACCTGTCGTTTTCCGCAATGTGTTATGACATTTTTCCCCTTGGCATTGAAAGGATGAGCACACAACAAACCAGCTCTAGGCACAGCCCCTGGGGCTGGGGAGAGTGCACTGCCCGACTCCCACCCGCCTTCTGGACCACTCCATTTGTTCCTGGAGACGCCCACTGCCTCTCAGTCAGCATGACAGCGTGCGCTTCTTCTGGGGTCTGTGTCTGCCGGAGCATCGCCCCAGGCAGTGAAGGGTGGAGCACCCTGCACCCTCGGGCTTCACTCGCGCTGTGACCTCCCCACACTCTGTTCCTGCACCTCGCTCTTCTCTTGCTTCTAGCTTCTTTCCTTGTTTCTTCTTGCTTTTTCCTCTCCTCTTCCTTTGATTTGCCTCTGGCACCGGTGACTACGACATAACCTCGGAGCATGACCTGCAGAGCTGAACACTTGTCACCATAGGCTCCAGGATTTAAGTGGTAGGAGCTCCTCCAGCAGGCCTTGGTGGCCACAGGCCTTTAATTTCTAAAGCAGGTGTTGAATGGCTTCTGATGCCCAGTTAGAAATAGATGAAAAGACCTGAATTCAGAGCCTTTGTGCTGGGCATTTTACCGCAGACCAGTTCGGTCTTCAGGCTGAGTGAGTCTCTTGAAATCATTAACACTGGAGCAGGGACCAGTAGCCAGAGTGACCCTTCTCCGTCACGGCCAGCCGGGGGCTGAGAAAGGTTAAGCCCTTTCCTGTGTGAGCCATCCTCTCAGCCCCCCTCATAGCATGACTCAGAAAGCTTGAAAGGGCCCTAGAATGACTTTCTCCATTGAACCCGAGGAACTACGGGTAGAATCAGCCTGTTTGGAAACTCCTTATATGGAGAGGTTCTGAGACTCTATTTTATGTTTGGTTTGTAAGAGGATTATGGTTTAAAAAAAGAGAGAGAAAAGAAAGAAAAGCCTAACCAATCCTATCGTATTACTAAGAGGCTTGGTGAAAAAAGAAAATACCCCTTCCCATCATTTCCACCGTCATTCTGGGTTGCTGTGGGGGTGAGAGCAAATCCAGCATTTGCTTCGGTCCTGGCCGACCTCCCCCTGTGTCTCCAATGCTTAGGAGGAGGAAGCCCTCCCTGATGAGACACTGTCTTCCCCTGTGTCCCAGCGCGGGCTGCTGAGAGGCTGCGAGGCCGTAAAGCCTGCCACGTGTTTGTGCAGATGGGTAGTTTTTATTGCTTCTGGAACATAGCCCCCAGCCCTAAATCCTAAAGTGCTGACAGTGCAAAAGCAAAGGGGACACGTGGAACCTCAACCAGCGACAGTTTGCTAACCCTTTCCACCTTGGCTCCATGCCCGGAAGCGTGAGTGACAGCAGCGGGGATCAGCTGAGGGGCTGGGCTACCCTCTCTGTGCCCACGTGTGACCCCTCAGCCCTCCCACCTCCTCTAAGATGGCAGAGGGTAGAGGGCAAATTGGACCTCTTTTAAAGCCAAGGTGACAGAGTGATTTAAGTCCCTCTTAAAGAACGGTGGGGGTGGAGGTTTGGGCGCTGCTTACGGTGCAGATGGGGTCGTGATGCGGTGGTCCGCCCATCTGTTGCTGGGGCCTGCTTTTCCACACCCGCATCCCCTTTTCAAGGCAAGGACAAGGCGCAGGCTTTCTGCAGAGCCTCCGAGTTCTTCACCCTGAACGGGATGGCCAGGGGAGAAACTGCCTGTAGGCGTGTCCAAACCAGCGCGTTGGAGCTGATTGAGAAAAAGTAACATGAAAACAAATATACTATCAAACCTTAAAAAGACCATTCTAAAAGAAGTTAAATAAAGTGCACTTCTCATTTTCAAAAATGATTTGAGGAGACTTAGTGCTGTTCAAGCTAATGAGACTTGAAATAAAGAAAAAGATTTCACAGGAAAAAAAAAAAGCTCCCCAAGTGGAGCCAGAGAAATTTCCTGGTATAAGTTTCAGTGAAAAAAACCCAAACCCCAGTAAACTGCCTTCAGCACATGGTGTTCAGGGAGAGAACCAAAGACTGAATTAGAACTATTATGGGCCATTTTTATAGTCTATATTTAAACCTTTTTAACTTATGATTTTTATTTTCTATTTTTTACTTAATAGATGGGTGGGAGGTATGGAGTGAGGCATAGAGTTTTTAAGTGATTTGAAGACATGATAAATAATTCTAAGCCCTACTGCACAGTTCATCCTTGGGAAATAAGATATTCTGGTTTTCGTGTGAAGTCCAGAGTGTAAAGCTGTATTGCTCAGGTGTCACTATGTTAAGGGTTATCAGGGAGGATTCCTGTGTCTGTAAGGGGTGTGTGTGTGTATTTGTGCAGTTGTTATGGAAAGAACTGTTGACCGAGTGTAGAAAATCTTTATACAAACCATAGAGAAGCTGTATAGTTTGACCAAGATTCCCAGAAAAAAAAATATTGGACCTGAGCATTTAGTAACAAAAGAATACACTGCCATGCTGAGATGCTCACCATAGAAGAGAACGTTTAGTGCAAACCAGGAGGCAAACAAACACATTTCCTTGTTAGGGCTGTGGGGTGAGGCGGTGCGGTGAGGCCTCATCTGAACACTCTGAACAGAGTCCAGACTTTCAAAAATCAGCTCAAGGTGGCCGTTGTGACCGCCCACAATTGAATTATGTCATTATGCCTTCAGTGTCCTGTTGGTCCTGGCTATGGTTTTTTAATTGATATGTCTTTTGGAAAACATCCTTTTGGTTTGCTCTCTTGGTATAGTGCTGTAGGATGTTTCTTTCTAAATTACCTTCAATTGTTTCTAAATAGACTTTCATGTTCGTTTCCTAGAGTTGCTGTAGGAAAGCATTACAGACCAGGTGGCTTTATAACAACAGAAACTGTCTTTCACACTTCTGGAGGCTGGAAGTCTGAAATCTAGATATCACAGCTCGGCTGATTGCTTCTGGTGGCTCCGAGGCAGGATCTGTTCCGCGCTTCTCTCCTAGCTCTCCTGGTGGCTGCTGGCAGCCCTTGGCATTCCTTGGCCTGTAGACTCCCAATATCTGGCTTATCTTGGTTTATCACTCCAAAATCTGCCTTTGTGGCCACATGGTCTGTTCTCTCTGTCTCTGTTTTATGTTCTTATAAGGACATTAGTCATTGGATTAGGGCCCACCCTAATCTGACATGACTTCATTAGAACCTGTTATGTCTGCAAAGACCCTGTTTCCAAATAAGGTCACATTCTGAGGTTCTGGGCAGAACATGAATTTGGGGGGAACACTGTTCAAACCAGTACCTTCTAATTTTGTTCTTTTGAATCTGCAATAGATTCAAAACTCAGCAACTAAGTCTGTTCGACCTCAGCCTATTTGACTTAGTGGTATCTATTTTGGGGGCCTCCCCCAAGTTTTTAAAACTGGATTCTGAGCTGAATATGTTACAGTTGAGACTGCCGGATAAGGAACTTCTGAACACATCATGTGCTGTGCTTGGACTTTCAGGCAGTGCTTTTTAGGGTGCTTGGGAGGGGGGAGAATGAGCCACGCCATGCTTCTGAGAGGTAGCCTGGGCCGTAACCAGAAACGTGTGAGGAGAGGCTGCGTGGGAGAGGCCCTGGAATACACTCCTCCTTACAACTGAAACACAAACTCCCTCTTTCCTCTTGGCCATCTGAGCTGCTGAAGACTGTTGCCCTTGTGCATGACTTTCAAGGAGGGCACGTCCCGGCCTGTCCCTACCGCTGCCCGTGAATTGCTTACTGTGCCGGTGCAGATCACGTTCTGCACAGCTGTGCAGGGACAGACTCCCCACTCCGCTCAGTGTGTTAATATTCGTTGAGAACCACCCTGGTGCAGATTTACCCACTGGACTGTTCAAGGCGAGGGCATTGGCCTTGAAACAAAATGATGGAAACCCCAGTGGAAAGTGTTCACCAACACAGTGTGAAATTATAGAAAGAGCCTCCTGAGAATTTGGGATCTCTTGCATCAACCTTTTTATTTCTCTGCCGAAAGAAAATACTGAACCTCAGAGGAACACGAAGCAAAAGAGTGATATTAAACACAGGATGATTTTTATCTTTGGCAGCAGCCCACAGACATAAAAAGGAAAAACCCATTTCCATTGTCTCGCACCTGTCATTACTGTGAATGAGTGCCTTTTGTCTCTTGATGGATGGTGGTCTTAACTGCTTGGGGCTTTTCATTAGCAGAGGGAACGGGGTGCCAGTGAGAATGCTTTGTCATTCTGATGAAATAGAGTGAGCGCTTCAGTGTAATTATTCAGTGTTTGTATAATCAGCAAGATTTGGAAGGGGAATGTTGCACAACTCAGAAGAAGCCTGATTTCACCTGACCTTATTACGTTCAGTCTCCAAGCATCCCCTCCAAGAGACAGTGACGTGTTGGTGGATTTCCTTAAAGCAAGTTCAAGGTGCTGGTGGTGGGAAATAGAGTTGTTCTAAATCACTAGCTGATTATGAGGCTGCCCAGTGGAGCACTTAGAAGGTTTTGTTCTAGATGGCAGATATAGTTATCCCTATTGTTTTAGGAATGTCATTTATTTATTATGCATGAAGCATGATACTATATTGTTCCACATGGATCTAGTAACGAACCAGTGAAACCCATTAATTTCCATTCAGAAGTAAAGGCAGACCCAGAAACATGGGCTATTTGCCAGGAACCCTCCCAGAAAGGCTGAGCTGGATAGAGATAGGCCAAGTCAGGGACTCACTGGTAAAAGCTACATAAACTAAATGTACACTCTTCATTTTGAAGGAGATAGTCTGTGTTACAAGAAGGAAGGTTGTTTGGTTGAGCTGTTTTAGAAACTCTGGCAACACTCATGGCAAAGAGGAGGACTAGATTTTGCATTAGCTCATTTAAATCCGTTTATTTTAGCTCAGCATGGTACCAGAACCAAACATCTGAATAGTGCCCCAGGGCTGGATCTCAGTCACCAGCTCATCTAATTTGGACTAGGTTGCTTCTTTTTATTAAATCTAAAAATAATTTCAGGCAGGCCACCTTCCTAGGGATTTCTGTGATGAATCATATTCTAGGGAAGAATCCTTGCTTTTCTCAGAGCTAGTGACCTTGGAGTCTGGGCTGTTCCCTTTCCCTCCATGAAGTCTGCCTGCCTGGATCTGCATTCTTGATGAGAACTAATAATAATAACATTCAATAGCCAACACTTGCTGAATGTTCATCGTGTGCCAGGCACTGTTCTAAGGACATTACATGTACTAACTAGTGTAATCCTCACAGCCTTCCAGGAGGGAAGGTACTGTTGTTATCCCCATGTAACCATGAGGAAACTGAGGCACAGAGTGGTTAAGCAGCCTGCCGTACGTCACACAGCTGGCGAGTGGTGGAGACTGACGCTAGCAGTCAGGCTCCAGACCTGCTATTCCATTCTACGGCCCCTCGATTACCAGTGGAAGGCATTCCTTAGTTCAAGAGCTCCTGTTCCCAGGCAGAGTTTCTGAGGACCCTGTCGGCCTGGGGCAGATGGATTCTAAGCACAAGGAAGTACTTGCTTTTGACATGCAGCATTGTCCCTTTTCTGGGGCACCTAAAACCTTTTTTGAAAGCAGAGCTTGACTATCAATGGGTTGTGCTAGAGGATATTGTCATACGCAGCTGATGGAAGAATGTCTCTTCTCAAAATGCTCTTTAAAAAAAGAGTACTGTGTACAGCATAGTGGTTCGACAGTCATAGACTTCACAACGAGTTCCTCTGCCTGGGCGGTGGGCTCGCAGTGCAGTACACAGATCACATATCACGGAAGTGCACACTTGAAACCTGTATGGTCTTAGTATCCAATGTCACCCCCATACATTTAATAAAAAGTAACATAGTACAGCATACAAATATAGTAATAACTCTGTACAGTGCCAGGTGGGTACAGAAATATCGGGGGAACACTTTGTAAAGTATATGATTGCCCAACCACCATGCTGTACACCTGAAACTAACACAAAATAATATTGAATGTAAACCATGAAAAAAAGAAAAACAAACAAAAAAGAAGTCTTTAACAGCAACAAAAAAGAGAGAAAAGCCTAGAATCAACACTGCTGGCACCTTTCCAAAAAAAGCTGTATGAGGAAGCCATGTCTTTGTACCTGGGCCAAGATCTTGAAGAAAACCTATCACCTGCTCTGTACTATTTATATTCCAGGTTATATGAGTTACTGGAGGAATCCTTCCCAGTGATTAAAAAGGAAACGGGGGGAGATGTCTGGGAGGGAAAGGCAGGCCCCTGGCATAGCTGCTCAGTCCTTGGAAGCCCAGGGTGAGGACCCCAGAGGACACCGGCTTGGTGGTTAACTGGCTGGACTCACCTAGGACGGCCCCTCCTCTCCTCCCACCGCAGACAGAGGATGAGTGGAGGCGGTGCGTCTGGCCAGCTGGGAGGGGAGGACTCGGGAGAGATATCCAGGGAGAAAATGGGTGACTATTCAATGGGCTGGGGTTGGTGGCCGTTGCCTGGGAGACGCTGCCAACTACAAAGTGAGCCCGAGGAGGGTCCAGTTCTCTGTCTTTGCTGACGATTTATAGACTGGTAAACAAGGCCTTCTTCCCAGACCCGAAGGAAAAGTTGGTGTGAGAAGTTGGAGGAGTCTGCACAAAGTGGGCCCTGGGCAGTGGCTTCCAGAATTTCCCTTTGCTGCGGAGGGGAAATCACCCAAATCAGGGAGATGGAAGGTTTCCTTAAATATAAGAACAGTTGGTGGTGAAGTTGTCACCCAGTTTATAGCAAATGACCCATATTAATTATAAATAAATTTGATGGTGGTTGCGAGGGGTATAAAGATTTTTTTAAATACAAATTTTTTCATAAACCATTTCTTTCACGATGCTGCTGTGGATCCAAACAACACATCCAGCTTAGTTAAGCCACTTCTGAAGTTTCATTCCATGGAATTCTCTGTTTCACCCTGAGGCTGCACAGGGCTCCCTAAAGTCAGTCCTCTCTCCTTCCTGTCCCCTGAGGATTCAGAGGACGCCCCAAACGCTCCCTTCAGAGAGACCAGTGGGGAGACCTGCAGAAGAAGGCACACACAAAGGCAGGCCTTTGCTAGCAGCTTCTAGGAAAGAGAGGAACCAGCGCCTGCCCTCAGTGTCATCCTGCTCGTTTGTAGCTCTTCCTGCACTTGAGAAGGCTACAGGGTCAAGAATATAGTAGATGACCCCTAAGGTCTTTAGTGTCACTGTTCCTTCAAATTAACTTGGAAGAAATTTCTTGTTTCTCACTAAATGAGTTATCTCCTATTGGAAAAATGTACTACTAAACCATGTTGAGATATAGGAGAGGTGATAAGTAGAATCTAATTTCCCTTATTTCAAAATTGACATTTGTTTCACTGTATATTCTCGACATACGAGGTCTGCCCAGAAAGTATCCAGCTGTACAGAATGAAAACTAGAGACATTTATTAAAGAAGATACATACAAGAAACATTGTGCATAGGACAAGGATGCCTCAGTCCCCTTCCAAGCAGGTACCTTGGGAACCTCACATAGTTCTCTCAATTGCCATCATATTTTTCTGCATCTCATTGACGGTGTGAAATCTCTTCCCTTTCAAAGGTGATTTTTGTTTTGGGAAAAGCCAGAAATCACAGGGCACCAAATCTGGGCTGTAGGGGAGCTGAGGCACCTGGGTGATCTGATGTTTCACCAAAAAATTCTGTATGAGACATGATGCATGAGCAGGCGCATTATTGTGATGAAGCTGCCAATCACCATTTGCCCATAAGCTGTGGCCTTCTAAATCATCCAAATAGTTTCTGTGGAGGAATGTTCAAGTTTAATGCAAAATCTGATGCAGATTCATTGCTCTTCTTGCTCAGTCACTTTGAAAGCAATGGCCACACAGTACACATGCTCTCTCAATAATGTCTACTGCCCCCACTGACTAGTACAGTGAAATCATCATTGTTCATGCACGCACATTCCAGTCCGCTCTCCTTGGCTGTCAAGTTACATTGGTGCTGTGCAAACAATTCTCATTATATTAACAATGGCTGAATTCTTTCCAGACAGACCTTGTATATCTGATGAACACTACACTGGACAAGAAGTGTTTGGTGGTTTGTTGCCTTTGTTGAAAAGATTGTTAGCTCATTAGTAAGACTGATCCAGTTTCCTAAGATTGGAGATCCTGATTTTCCCAACAGATTGTTGAAATCCTTCTAGGACACCCCCTGGACAGGTTTTCTTTGCTCAGTGGGGATGTGTGTGTCCTCTCCTGTTAATTCTCTTGTACTTTTATTCAGAACCATGGAGACAAGTGGGTTAGAACTGAAAATGGCATGGGGGTGGGGACAGAAGACCGAGCAAAAAGAAAGTCTTACAGTTCTAGATACACCCAATAGCCAGAACAGGGGAATGAGGAAAATAAAATTCAAATAGGAATTTAAATTTATTCTTGAAAGTCAATATTTCTGTGTATGTTTGGCTTTTCTTCCTGAATACTGTAGCCACTTGAGTGCTCCAAGGGGAGGAAAATCCTAGTAGGATTAGGTTTATGTTAGGATTTGGGCTTGTGTGTGTGTGTGTATCTGACTGAGAGTATCACGTGGGATCCCATCTTCCCGAGTAGGACCTAGGCCTGGGCTATTCCTGCATCTTTTACATCCTAAGTGTTTACTCAGTCTTAATATTAGGCTGTATTTATTCCCACTTAGTTTTTACAAAAATGAATATGTTGACTTAGTGTTCAACACAACCAGTCTGGCTTGTTAAAACTACACTATAGTTTTCTAGATCTTGATGTTTGCTATTTTTATTATTCACTAGCGATTTTCAACCCGTGTTCTGCAAGAATCTTTAAAACATGCAATACCTGACTGTTTAGTCAGGGGCACTGACCTCTCTTCCCCTAGATTGTCAAATAAAAAAAATGACAACAGCCAACTCAACAATAGCTGTCCAGTGTGAATGAATCAAGATTATACTTATTTTTGGTCAGATCAGCAAAAAATATACTTTTCGGTGTTCGTAGAATTTGAGTAATTAGTATATGTGTGTCCTGAGATGAAAAGCGTTGAAAATCATTGTTATACACTAATTACTGATTTAGAATCCGTTTAAGATTTTATGTTGGTATTATCGAAGGCACTTAATTTGCATTCTCTTCTCTCATGATCTAATATTTTCTCTGGTGGTGACTGGCATTTTATTCTTAACCTTATTAACTGGCCATGGAGCCAAAATGGACCCAAACATTCTGGAACAACTTCCTCTGCCTAATTTACCAGTGAGGAATAACGTAAGCCCAGAGAGAACTGGATACAGAACTGATTTTTTCGCTTAAGCCATCCTGTGGCATCAACCAAACAGCCATAACCTCATTGTGCCCGCATGCCAGCACTCGCTGTCTGGGTGGGGGACTGCAGACCTGGTGCACAGGGAGGCGGGCAGCCGTTACACCCTTTGTTTGCAGCGTTTGCGGGTGGCGCGGGGAAGTCATTTATGGTAGGCCTTTAAGAGAAGAAAGCAGGGCCACACAGTTGTGTTTGCAGTGTGCCCTCAACTGTGTGAAAAATGCATGTGTGGAGACAAAAGGAAATATGGTGGAAGATGAATAACAATGATTTTTTGGGGGGGAGGCGATTATAGGTGAATGCTAGCTGCTGCTCCCTTTGTGTCATCCAAACTGTCCACAGTAGGCATGCATTCTCTGATACCTCCCTAGTTTGTTAAAGGTTAAGAAAAACCGTCTCTGTGAGACAGAAGGGGCTGTGGTCTGGCTGCTCCTGCAGGTGGGCTCCCAAACCGGCAGCACAGGCTGGCCTGACCCCAGCGTCCTGGTTCTGTCCTTCTCTGGTCTTCACAACTCCCTGCCTTGCCTTTCAGGTAGGAAATAGCCGGTCTAGACTGAGTGTGTGTTTAATCACTTTGACATTTCCTTCATTTTTGAATAATTTTAGATTTACAGGAAAATGTTAGATACCCATGCTGTCTTTTATGGTCTTTCTTATAAATCAACCAGGTTTTTTAAATACAGTTTTTGTTGAAAAATACCATTTTGAGCGAGGACATTGTACAGCTAGGCTTTTGGAATCAATGTGGTTGCCATGTGGCCCCGGCCGCTGGCCGGCCTGATGCAACAGGAAGTAGCAACGTGGCTCCACCAGAGCAGCCACAGGGGAACCAAGGCCGTCTGAAGTCTGAGAAGAAGGATGTCTAGGGTCCCAAGAGTATGCATAAGGAAACAAAACGTAGTCAGGAAATTGCTTAATGGCTAGGTCTGTCGTCTGGCTTTATGAATTCTGACCAGACAATAGACAAGTATTTGCTGAGTTACCTTGCATTCGCCTCACATAAGTATTTGCTGAATCTTTTTGCACAGATTGGTCTTTCTTTCCTTCCCTTTTGCACACGCGAGGCCACACGTTAGCTTTGCTGTGTTACATGGCAACAGGCTCTGCTGCCCACCATGGCCAGGTGCTCCCACGAGGGGCCAGGAGGGGTGTGGATGTGCCAACCCGTGTCATCTTCCCCGCTGGAAACTGTTTCTCAAGTTTGCAGGGACCACCTCTCACTTGACAAGAATGACTCACTGAAGTTTAGTCACGTGAAGGTCTTTTAATGGGCTCCAATCTGGAAATACTGTTAGAAGCAATAGTATTATATTTTGGTATTTTGTATTTTGTATTTATTATTAGGAATATAAATCCTTGAAGATGTCAAAATTAGTCTGCTTTCCCTTTTATATTCTCTGAGTTGGTCGTGAGTCAAGGAGAGAGAAGGGACTCCTTTCCTTCCCTCCGTTTAGATGCCAGGGCGAGCTTTGCTGAGCCATGGAACCTTATGGACAGCGTGCTGTACAAACTCCCTCCCCAGACCTCATGCTATTGCAAAAAAACAACACAAACAAACAAACAAACAATAAACCCTCTTTTCTTTTGGTTGACAAGATGATCTTCAAAACATAATTTTTGACTAAAACTTGCAGGATGAAATAGAGTTAGAAAGCAGTTCTTGATTTAAACGCCTTGCAAATCCCTCATGTTTTGAACACCAGCAAAAAGAGAACAAGTATACTGTTATGGGATTATTATTACTTTCATTGTTTTGCTTCTATTTCCACTTTATGACTTGCCTCCTCTTCCTAGCTCACACTTGTGTGTCTGTCACGGTGGACATGACACCCTCAAATTCTCTAGAAATAGTGTGTACATGAGGTGTTCTTGTGACCAGAAGGGACAGGATTTAGGACCAAGGAATCCAGATGGCCCCCACTCAGTGCCCCTGGCTAGCCACATAGACTCGGTGACTTTCCTGCAAGTACGTGTTAGGCTGATGAGTTTTGGACCAATTGAATGCTTCTGGTCCCATTCCAGTTTCTGTTAACAACTTTCTCTATTTGTAAACAAACACAGAGGTAGTGTCTGTCCAACATGAAGGGAGGTTTGACAACTTTTAGTTAATTTGGCCAATACAGATGGCCGTGGGCAGGTGACAGTCAGGGGAAGTGTGGAGCACTGAGGTTTACCCACTCAGCTGTGCCCAGCGTCCTGCCCAGCTGAGCTCCTGATCTTTGCCAGGCAAAGTTTTCCCGAGGAAGTAAACCCAGGGCCCCTAGCAGATGGAGAGGTGACCGTAGAACAAGGCCTCTAGGCCTAGCAGTTGTCCCATTCTGTGTACCATTCTGTGTGACCAGACTTTGGAAACTGGAAGCTGCTTTTGTTCATCAGAAACCCTGTTCCCCAGATCCACTGGTTCTGGGGATTCCAGTAGGAATTGAGCTTTCGCACTCCTTCCCCTTGGTGTATTCCTCCACGCACTGTGCACGGGCATCCTAACTGCTCCTGTCAGCCTCTGCCCATCTCGAGAGTGGCTCCTAAACTGGGAATCTTTTCACTGGGGAACTTTTGCCCTGACAAATCCAGGTGCACTGGATTTTTTAAAAAAGTTTATTTATTGATTTTAGAGAGAGGGTAAGGGAGAGAGAAAGGTAGAGAAACATCGATGTGAGAGAGAAACATTGATTAGCTGCCTCTCGAATACACCCCTACAGGGGCTGAACCCGCAACACGGGAATGTGCCCTGATCAGGAATCAACCTGCGACCCCTTGGCTTATAGGCTGATGCTCAACCAACTGAGCCATACCAGCCAGGGCTGGACATTTTTTAATGTTATCAGGATGCTCCAAAGCCAAGATTATTTTAGACTTCAGGCTGGATAATAAGTGAGGCATTTTTCTAAAAGGTAGAAATGGAAGGCTGGACAGTCTTGTGAATTGGAAGTGAATCCACATCCTTACACACTGTGTCCCTTCACTGCCTTAGCACTTGATTACACACTAGTGCGTATTATTTTCTAAATATTTTATATACAGAAATCTGGCCTCACTGACCAGAATGTGAACCGCTCAAAAGTGGTAATCCTGTGTTATGTACATCTTGCCCCCCCAGAATATAGTGAACAGCCAGTTTATGAAAAGGCCTAAATTCTAGGCTGAGGAGCTTGGATTTAATCTTGAGGACACTGGGGAACCATTGGTGGTTCTTGAGCTGTGGACCAACTTAGCAAAAGCAGTGACCGAGAATATGATTTAGTAAGAGCACGTTGGCTCAAAAACAAAGAGGTTGTGATTTTGTGTATTCTTGTCCTTGGAAGTTGCTGGTAGTTAGACACACTAACAACAAAAATATACGCTGCATTAAGTGAAAATCTCGCTGTAAATAGGACAGAGTGGCCAAGTCTTTCCAAGGGCGATGCCCTGCATCACGGAGTCACACAGCCACTTTCGGGGTCTCCACGCCCAAGTGTTCCCAGCATCAGCAGCGTTAGGCGAGAGCAGTGGTGCTCTGATCTGTGGTGGCCGTTTTTGAAACATGTCCTGAATCACTTCATTTCTTCACAGTTTTCCCCACACTATTCAGTAGGCTTTTGGTAGAGCATCCGATAGGAAGAGTACTAGAGGGGGTTGTGAGATTTTCATTCTGAACACACGTCCAGCTCCCCAGGCTGCGCCTCTGCCCTCCCTGCCCTGCCTTTATTTCCTCTGCTTCTGAAACACTGAGTTTTCTTCAGGGCGTTTGCCGTCCCACTTGCAACTCCAGGCAGGGAAAGAGCGCCCGCCTGGAAGGTGCGGGCTTTGCCTGAGATGCCCACTACTCCCTGCTGGTCATCCCACCCTTCGTGCAGAATTTCTTAAGCCCCCAATATCATACATTTTAAGAGAGAAAACAGAAATCTGCCTGGCTAAATGAAGCATTTACTTAGAGACCATGAAGAAAATAGATGAAAGCAGGAAATTTAAAAAATCTCTTCTTAACAAAAACACAGGCGACTTGATAGTGGGATGAAGTGGCCACATGATAAAAGCCGCTGTGTGCTCACTGCATTGTCAAAGCTGAAAATAAGACAGAGATGCCTGAGCACCGTAGAAAGGTGAGCCTTCCATTCCTGATCCTGAAGATGGCTGTTAAATTTTGGGGATGTTAGTGGTAACCCATGTTTCTGCAGGGCTTTCTGACACGGTTCTCCTGCCGTCCTGGATCAGCTCCGTAGATAAGAATTGTCATTGTCTCCATTTTGTATACCAGGAAACCAGGACCTGGTAAGATTTAGGGACTCAAACAGGGTTCCTCAGGTTCCGTGCACAACATGGGGAAAAATGTTATGTGCAGATACACAGGGACACAGAGCAAGACCAAAGGACCTGAGGTACTTTTGAGTGTCAGAGCAGAAAGGGACTCTCAAGAGCAGCCAGTCCCGACTCCCTCCCCATCTGTCCCCACTTTACAGATGAGGAGACTGAGACCCAGGGAGAGCTTGTGAGTCAGAGCTGAGACGCAGCATATCATGGACCAGACCTGCGGTCCTTGCAGCCCCTAACCACTGTACGGTTCCGTGAATGGAGCAATGTATTGTCAGCTCTCCACAACTCCCTAATGGCTGGAGGCCCAGTGACCAGCGCTTAGCGAGTGCTTAGTCAGTGTGTGTTAAACAGATGTGTGAATGATTCACTGACTTTAACTGTAACCATATGCAAATCATTTTTCTATCTATCTTGACCTTTGGGTAGTTTTCCTACCCAATGATGATATTTTCACTCTGCATGAGAGGGTAGTATTTATAAAAATCCTGAGACAACCAGCTGAGAGGCCCTGTATGTATATAAAGCACTTTTAGTGATATAACTGAGTTGCTTTTCTGTGGTACTGTGGGGTTAATCAAAGGGCTTTATTATCATTGTTTTAGACACAAATCTCCATTTTATTATTTAGTTCCATTGCTTTTATTAACTTATTTGAAATGCAAATAGCAGCAAACACAGGTCAGCAGCTGCAGCTGTGGGTTGCAGAGGATGGGAGCCCAGCGACAAGATGGAGGTGGGGTTCCTGGGGACAGCCGGCCTCCTGCCTCCCTCGGGACTGACTGGGGAGGACAGCTTTGATTACAGGGAAGGAAGGAGGGTCTGCGGGCAAGTGGGCAGCAGAACCTACAAGAAATTATTTATCTCAGTCCCTGAAAGTGGAAAAAATGACTAGGTAGCCCATACCTACCTGGTAAGATTCATGGCCATCCTCTAATAGACGTTGCTGGAGAAGCAAAATCCCAGCCTTCCAGTAATTGCTTCTGGACTATGGGAAGTGACCGTGGCAAAGGAACTAATGTATGCAGGGCGCTTTCAACAACGCCTAGCACAAAGAAGGCAGTTACTAAATGCTGGCTCTTATTACTCTGCCTCTGATTTCTATTATAGTATAGATGTGTTAGTAAGAGATAGTGGGAAACTCAAAAATGGTGCAAAACTAAAAGAACCTTCCATGTTGTCCCAGTTTCACACAACTATTTAGATGACTAAAGCAATTGCAGGGAAGAAAGAGGTTTTTAGAAAATGTGACCAAATACCCTTAAAGATACCGGAACACAAAGGGAAGGTCATGTGGCTGAATGGGGGAAGCTTTCAATGGTGTTTTGGTTTTGTGATTCGTAGATGACTAATTGGACAGGGTCACCAGTGTGCTGATGGGTAAAGCAATGCCAGCTTAGAGTTTCGGTGACTTCCTCCAGAGATCCCAAACTGCTGCACACAGACATGGAAAAGGAAGACGACAGCTAAGATTGAGGCAGTCCGAAGCACTGTGCTGTCTCTGCTCTAGGACTCTACGGCAGGCAGTTCAGCAGTAAGTGCTGTCAGCAGCACTGAACGAAGACCATGGTGGCATGCTCAAGAGGAGGAGAGGGATTTGGATCAGGGAGGTTTTATATAAGTGTCTATACTTCAACTTTTGAAAGAGCTCATTATGCAGGAAGTTAGGGATTTGGGCAAGGTATCCATGTCTAATTACAGCTACACCCATTTATTGAGCATTTGCCTACCAGGCTCCATAAAACAAGACCTCATTGAATCCTCACTGCAGCCCTACAAGGTGTGGGTCCCGTCAGTCCCGTTTACTGATGAGGAGCCTGAGGGTCAGAGAGATTAAATAATTTGATCAAGGTCATGGATAGCAAGTAGCAGGATTGGGATTTGAATCCAGGTCTGCCTGTCTCCATAGCTTCTTTCACTGCCTCTAGGAGAGAAGGAGCTTTGTGCAATCAAAACTGGAAAAAGAAAGTATCTGGAAGCTCCTGAAAAGGCAGATAGGATATGTTAACACCTTGAAGAGTATTACTAAGTGCTTACTTCCTAAGGGCTAGCAAGTAATTACCAATAGGCCATTTCCTAGCTTGGCTGTGTATATGAAATTATTTGCTTAAGTCGACATATTGTGTTATATTGTTGATAAACACCATTATTCCAGTGATTTAGCTTATGGCCTGGAGGAAGAAGTGCTTCCCAAACCCTTAATGTTCATTAAACATTGACATTGATGGATCTAGTTACTGAATCATGGAAATAAAGAAAGGAACATTTATTAAGTTTCAGTAGGGATTTCAGAGGCCCTCCAGTTTCATACCAGATTCATAAACAGTTTTCCACAAATAGTGTGAGATCCAGGCCTTACTTGTGGTTGTTTAAACTTGAGAAGTGCATCCTCTCTCTGTCCACATGAAATTATACTTTTCACTTGGTAGAGGATGGGGCTCCATCAGAATTATACCTGAATGGCTCCTTCTCTATTGCCTTATTTTCTGTGGTGTCTTCTAGAGTCAGCATGTGATGACTGTTACAGATTTGTTGGAGGAGGACAAACACGTGTTTTTGAACTGAGCAAGGGAAGGTTTCACCCATTCATTTATCTCCTTTGTATTTCCATTTTCACTTGAGCATGAATGAGAATCAGGAAGCAGGAGGGAAGAAGATGTTATTGTGGATTAGGGACAGGGGAAAAGGGGGGTGGTCAGTTGCAAGTTCAGAACTGACCCCCCTAAAAACTTTCTGCAGCCACTACTCAGCTGTTTTTGAAAAGATTCTGAAAAGGAAGGACATAACATCTTTAATCAAGGGCAATAGTATTAGTCTTTTACTACAAGTTATAATTTTCTTGGAGCCAATATTTATTTTGCTGGGCTAGAAATAGCTGAAGTTATTTTAGCAACCATGACTATTGTCTAGGAACTGAGTGTAGGCTGGGAATAGTCTGGCTGATTACACTGTTTAGAAATAAGCCCTGTTTTGTTTTGTTTTGTTTTTGCAATCTCTTCATGTAAGAGGGTTTATAAATGTTCTTGTGACTGATGTTCCATGATGCCTTCTTTTATATCAATTTAGTAGCCTCATAATGCAGTCATTTTATTCTAGACTATATTCTTTTAAGTCTGTTATGGAGAAAACAGGGCTAGTCCTGTTCCTTGAGACAAGTATTATATATAGGCAGTCTCAGAAAGGCTTGTAAGAAATCTCTTAATTTTCAGAAAGTGAAGAACAGGTGGACAGTAGGACTCCTGTCCTCTCCACCTCAGGGGCCAGAATCCTCTGGGTGACTTGCTAGGGGCCGTTGTGGAATTTTTGTCCCTGGAAAGCTTCAAGAGCAAGCTAGACTGGCCACAGAATTCAGTAAGTAAGTGTTCATTGGTCCTGGGCCTTGAAGTAGTACCTGGATGGATGAGTGAGTCTGGCCTTAGGCCCAGAGAGGGTTGGGATTTCATAGACCAGCAAGGCTGCAGAGCACATACCTGGGTGTCTTGTCTGTAGAGCACACCATTTACACCTTGTGAACAGTGAACTGTACTCCTGGGCCTTGGCACCACAGTGGCCCTGGAGAGAACATAGTGCTTCTCCCTCAGGCTTTGGTATCTCCATCTTGAAGAACTTCAGGTCTGGGTCTGAGGACAGCAAAGAGCACGAGTCTGATTTGGCCAGGGCAGTACTGAGGGGGGCCAAGGAGAGATGCACCTGGGTGTGATTCCCAGCTTTGTCACTCACCAGCCATGGCTTTGGACCAGTCACTTCATGTTTCTGTACCCAGTTTCTCCATGTAGTTCTGAACATAAATGAAGGTGATCATATAGCTCTTGTTGAGGGTTAGATTTAATGTTATCCCCAAAGAACACGTAAGGAACAGTCAGTAAGTGGCGGCTGTGTGGTTCCTCTGGATACTAGCACAGGACTGGTGTTACAGGAAGGGATGAATGAGCTGACAACGCTTCTGTCTCTGACGCTCTTCTCAACTACTAGGCTCTCTTGCCTGCCACAGCCAGCAGTCTGGCAGACGGATGAACGGACAGGGTAAGTTGCCGTTAGTGAAGAGTAATGGTGATGTTCCTGGCTTCCTCTGCCCTGCTTTTCTACCTCTAGTGACTTCTGTACCCTCAGCTCATGCTGAGGCTCTGCTGATGGTATAGTAAAAAAAAAAAATAGGTGTTGGCAAGACCAGAATTGACAGGTCACCAGGGCAGAGGCCTAATGATGAACTAGTACTAAGTTATCATCACCAGGAGTGAAAAGGGCCTTCAAGTCTGGGACAGCAGCACCAGGGGCGACATCACGCCATCCCAGGTGCCAAGGCTCTGGACTGATTCTTCAGTGTTTAACACCTAACATTCTGTCGTCAAGGATACGGGTGTCTCTTGGCAAAACCAATGTGATTGACACGCTGAGTGTCTGAGCAGGGGAAAAAGGGAAGAACCAAAACTAGAGGCGGGAGAATTGTTTTCCCTATGAAAGTCATTGTCAACATGATAATTAAAGACTTTTTCATGTTCTCTACGATCTTTTTGTGGTGACTAACTTTAAAAATGGGGAGGGCATCTTATACTGCCGCCCCCCGCCCTTTGCTTAGTCCTTTGAGGAGAGATGAAAATAAAATGGTGCTGGGAAAAAAATGTCATTAGAAAAAAGAAAGCTAACAAAAAACCTAACGGAAATCACTCTTTATAAACAGTACACTACCTGACTTCCTAAAGTGGCATGTATTACTTTATGGCTGTGCTTTGAACTCTTTCTAAAGAAATTCAAGGCTGTTCACATCATCTTCGTTTCCTTCCTTAGATTCTATCATCTCAGCAGAGCCCACAGGCTTTGCTGTTCACATGTATTGTGAGGGACCCAACACAATAGGGGCTTTGGAAATATTAAATCATTATCATTAAAAACTCTTCCCACTGTACTTTGAGACCTTTTATGAGTGCACAGGGCTGGAGTACGTATTGCAGCACAGTGAGTGTTGCCCAGTGGTGATTATGCCGCTTGGGTGGAGGCTTCCAGTGTGGTGTATGAGGATTTTTTTTTAAAGATTTTATTTATTTATTCATTTATTTTATTTTACTTTTAGAGAGAAGGGGAGGGAGGGAGAAAAACACCAATGTGAGAGAGAAACATCCATTGGTTGCCTCTCACCCCCCACCCCCCCACCCCCTGCCAGGGACCTGGCCCACAACCCAGGCATGTGCCCTGACCGGGAATCAAACCAGCAAACTTTGCTTTGTGGGACACTCATCCAGCAGGGCCACTTTGGTCAGGGTAAGGGTTTTCACTTCATCCATCCCTCAGAGTTTGCCACGAGGGGTCTCTGTTAAAGCAAAACCTAGAAGAGCTAAAAGAGAGGCGACTTACTGGATGTTCTGTGTTAGATTAGAATTCCCTGCTTCTAATCTAATTGTTTGGTGAATAAAACAGTTATGTTTTCTAGTCTAATCCTTTTCTAAAAGAAGGGAGAGTGGGTGACCAGCTCTAAGCCAACAGTTTTAGCCTGAGTGGGTGAGATTCCATATTTTTGCCATCACTGACCCAAATAAGGAATCTAAGAATTAAGTTTAAACTACTTCTCTTGTAGCCCATCTTTGGCTTCTAATAAGGAATCTGAGCAATATCTAAATTAAGAGTCAAAGACGCCTTTTATGTCACTTGAGAGGATACCACTTCATGGGTGCAGGCATCTGGGTCACAGAGCTGCGAGGTCACGAGGCCCTCCAGGAGCCACCCCGGCCTCTGCCGTGGTCCTTTGGGGAGGAAGAGGCTTGCGTGTCTGGCTATCCACGCCTTACTCCTGTTTCTGCCATCATCTTGTGTGACTTGGACGAGTCACTAACCTTCTAAACCTTCATGTCTGTGTCTGTAAAACATTTGGAATAGATCCATCCAAATTCACATTTCTGTGAACCTGGATTACAGGCTCTGGGCCTTCCCTGAGAGCTTGTTTCCCAGGCTTGTAGCATCCCTGTCGTGTGGCTTCTTGCCTCTTTTTATCCACCGTCCCGTAGGTCGCATTGAGATGCCATCTCACGAGGAAGCCTTCCTACACTCTCCGGTCACCCCACGACTGTCTCCTGTGCTCTCTTACGCACTTTCTCTTCTGCCACGGTGTGTGTGGACCCACAAGGCAGGGGCCGTCTTTTTTTTTGCTGACCACCACCAACAGTTCTGAGGGACATACCCATGGCAGCCTTCTGCCAGTATTTGGTGGGTTGAATTACACCCAGTCATGAAATAAAGCAAGACCGCTCTGCCCAGTCGTTTGTTCTTGTTCTCACCTTGGCTTCTAGCTCCTTTCCATAATTTGTTTCCTCTTCCCTCTACTGGCTTCCTCCTGGCTGGAGATCTTTTTCTTTCCTTCTGGGAAGCCACCTCTTTCTTTTCCTATTTTCTAACTTGTGAAAGTCCCTTATGATTATCTCACATTTCAAATCCTAGAGATTGCTATGTTGATATGTTGACAAGAGTTTTCTCAATAGAGTTGCTTATTACAGTGTCAAATATAGTTATAAATCACTGAAACTTAGGTGTGAAAGGGGTCCTTCAAGAAGCTTTTAGGGAGGTCATGCAGCATTAGAACAGAAGTCCCCAAATCTGCCTAGTGATCAGGATCATCAACAGAGATTTTAAGTCACAGACTTCAACCCTGACTCTCGAGATTCTGATTCCGTAGGTCTAGATCGAGCTCAGCCGTGGGTAATTTCAATGCCCACCCCTTGTGCTTCTGCCGCTCAGCCGGCACCAGGAACCAGCGCTCTACAGCTGCTGACAGGTGCACCTCCAGCTCCTGGTTTCCCGTCCACTTCCTCAGCGGGGGCCTCACTGGCTCGTGAGATAACCAACCCTGCTTAGTCAGTCTTTGGGAATGTGCCTCGGCTCTTAAGTGGTTTAAATTATCAGTTGATGGGACTTAAAACCCATATTTGTAGGTAAAATGTAGTCATTTATTTAATGACTAGATTGAATCAGGTACCTATTTTTAACATCTTGCTCTTGGTATTTATGAGTAGGTAGAATCATAGCTTGGGGGGATACATGGATGCAGCTATTTTAAAATATCAGACTATAAGTTTGAATCAGTTTCTATTCCTGTCTGCTGCATTTACAAAGCCTCCTTTCAACTCTTCTGCACCCATTCAATCAGTATTACTGAGCTCTTCTCAAAACCTCGAACTACAGTTTCAACGAGGGAGGCATTTTCAGCCATCTCCATGGATGAATAATAAATAAATGCCAAATATTCATCTGTAAGGAAACAACAGATTCCACCCTGAAGCCTGAATTCTGACATCAGAGTGGCCTCAGCGCTGGCCGTGCACAGCAGCTCGGTGTTTGCGACCATAGCAGTGAGAGCCAGCTGCTCTCGGGACAGGGCATTCGGGGAAGACCCTGCAGAGGTGATGTGTCTCACCAGGACCTGAAGGACCAATAGGGAGCAGCAGCCACGTACATAGGAGAGGGCAGGTGTCCAGATACAGGGAACAGCATGTGCAAAGACCCAGAAAGGCTGGGTAGAAGAGATTGAAACAACCTTGGTTTGGCTAATGTAGGGAAAAGCGCATAATTTATGAGGTATGTCCCAGCACTTTAAGTCTCAGAGTTTTCTTAACGTCTTCTCCTAGAGTAATAACTGCTGTGACTCCTACAGAGCCTCCGTACCAGGAGCGCTGCTGTTTCATGGTCCATACAAGAGTCCAGGGAGGTGAGGACACCATGTGGACCCACTTCCAGTGCCCGAGAGGAGAGCAGTGGCCATTGGAATTGTGGTGGCGAAGAGTATTCCAGGGTCTTGTTATATGATGGGCACCTGGGTGTAAAAATGCATGTAATTTCAGCCCAAAGTGCATTCAGTGTGATCTGTCTCTCTCTCCTGCTGGACTGAGGCGCAGTGATTACAGAGCAGTGTTCACTCCCTAGAAATTGCTTCGGAGCACCCAGAGGAACCTGTCTCGTTCTGCCTGCGGCACTCTGAGGTGACGGCCTTTAGTTCCTTCATTGTCTGCAGTCAACAAGATCTGTGATTACCGGAGGCCAAGCGAATCCTCCCGGAAAAGTCCAGCAGTGACATGACTTGTCTTTATGGCTGTTCTCTGAAAATGTGTAAAGGGAAATGCAAGCCCCAGGCGGCAGCAGCTGGCTGGGTTCCAGAGCCAAAACTGAATTAAAAACTCATTAAATTCTTTGAGCTAGTAAAGCTGGCAGGTTGTGCAGGGGCTGGGAAAGCGGAAAGCAGCGGAAGGGAAGGGGCAGCATCTCTAGCTGGCAAACTGCGGGCTGTGAGCAGGGCGGGGCCGGCCAGGAAACTAGACAAAACAGGGCCGACTTGCCTGTCACACAGACATGTTTGCGAGTAGACTGGTTTGGTGCAGCTACATAATGTATGCTAATTGCTCTATTTCCTTTTTTCCTCCACGGGAAATGCTCCGTTGTGAAGCTCTGAAACCAAAGAGGCCATGCAGAAATGCCAAAATGTGGCCATTACAAAAACAGAGAGGAGAAACAAAGGGAAACGTGGGATCTGAATTTACAAAATGGCTTAGCATTCGGCTAAATCCGCACCTCTCTCTTCCATGCAAACCTTCCGGAAAAGCAGTGAGCAGAGGGTGTGGTTTCGTATGTGTGATGCTCTCTGTAGCCTCTGTCCCAAAGTCTGAGACTGGTTAGTGGAATTTTAAAAATTTATTTAAAAATTTTTTAATTTATTGATTTTATTTTTGTAAATGCTTTATTGTTTATGCTATTATAGCTGTCCCATTTCCTACCCCCTACCCCTCATATTTTTTTTTAACTAGAAGCAAAATTCCACCTCTGAAAAGACTAGAAAGTAAGCAAGATGAAACTGCAGAATAGTTATCAGAGCTCCCAGTAAATATTAATAAGAAAGGGTGAGATGGCTTTTCTGGACAAGACACAATAGGACTCAGATGCAAACTGAGGAGGGCACACAGTTGGGCCCATTAAACATAATTACCCATTCACAGGAGAGACTCACTCAGAATATTATCTTTACCTGTCAAATCATATTACTCGGGCTCCTTCCATTACCTACCCTTGCACGACTGTTGTTTAAATCAAATAAAAACAGACTAACATATTAAAATAATGGCTTCTCTGATGAAGCTTCTCTAAGTGCGCGGACATTTTATATTGAAAAAAAAAAATGGGCCAGGGAAGAGAAATACATTTGTTCTGCAACTTTGACATCAAAATCCCAAGGGTTGAAGTATTGCCAACTGGACTTCTTGTCGTTATCCTGATAACCCTTTATTTTTTTATAATTAAAAAAGATGTAATGTATTTTTTAAAGTAATTTTATAGACATGAGATATTTAGGAAATTCATAATGGATTTGACTGGATCCGACAGAAAGGTAGTACAGATATTTTCCAGAGCAGTATTAAAAAAACACATTAAAGCATCAGCTTATATCATTTAAAAAGAATGAAAAAAGTAATATAAATTTTAAGCTTCTTTTCCAGATGTCTAAAGCTTCCTATATAACGTTTTGCCCCCAGAGCAAACACTTAGCCACACTACAGAGAAGATACTAAATACATAACCAAGTGCCAGTAGAGGGAAGTCCCTATTTCATATTGTAAAATCCTCTCCTGGTCTATTTTCTATCCAAGTCCTAGCTGTCTGAAGGCAGATTCTTTTTGTGAAGCCTGAAGTTATAAGAAAAAGAGCATATACTTCTTCTGGAGCTAGAATTTTGGTCAGAATTCAGTTAGGAAGCTGCTTCCAGAACTACATCCAGATCCTGATAAAGAATAGTTCTATGCCCTGGCTGGTGTGGCTCAGTTGGTTGAAACATCATCCCACACACCGAAAGTTTGCCCGTTTGATTCCCAGTCAGGACATACACCTGGGTTGTAGGTTTGATCCCTGGTCAGGCACTTAGGGAAGCAACCAATTGATGTTTCCCTCTCAAATCTGTGTTTCTCTCTCTCTCGCCCTTCCCTTCTCTCTCCTCAGATGAAAATTAAATATATGTGTGTATATATATTTTTTAAAGAATAGTCCTGTGAAAGAGGGAGGTGTCCCACCCTTTCTGGACCCTCTTCATTGGAAAAATGTCAGGTCTTCAAGAGAGGATTGTGATGGATTTGCCTGAAGACAGGATGAACGGTGCTCCTTTTCTTCAGTGTGGTTTGCACAATAACTCTTTGGAGTACAGCAAACCCTTTGGTACCTGGCTGTGCAACTAGTTTAACCTTGTACTGAAGATTCCAAAAAACAAGCTGGGGAGAAAGCCAGGAACCTGCTCGTGACCGGCACACTCCAGGCTCTGGCCGTGTGCACACCAACCTCATGATTAGGAGCGTGGCAAAGTATTCTAGATTCTTTTAGAAAAGATTCTCTGAAATCTGACCCAGGACCCACATCACAATTTCCTTGGTTTGGGGTCCTTTTGTCCTTGAAAGAGCTGGCAGTGAGGAACAAGGTTAGATTCTGCTCTTGTCAGAACACTGGACCTTAGAAAACACGTCAAGCACTGCCCACCTCTGTGTGGCTCCCATCCCCACTCGACTACTGCCGACAAGGGCTCAGGAGGTCTCGATCCTGCCCCTCCTTGCATTTCCCTGATATCTGAGTTTAAATCGAGTTGGGAGTGCCAGCTACAACCTGAGTGTGCTGTCTCACCTTTCTAGCTTCTCCAGTGACAGCCTCTGCTCCAAAGTAAATGGGAAAGCATTCAGTGTTGCTTTCCGGAGCAGAATCAGATGTTCGCCTTTCCGTAATACTCCGGACCTCCAACAGGGGAGCCTGCTTCGGTCGGTTCTCCAGAGCTGCCTTCCTTACCTGTTGGCATCTTTATTGGGACAAAACACACTCCCAATGTACGTTCTTTTATTTGTGAGAGAGCAAAGAATAATATATCGTGACAACTTTGCTTGCCAGACGTATGGATAATTGCATGTATCCCAAGTGCATAAATACATAAAAAATAACCAATAGAGAATAATGCAGGATAGGAATGTAGAAAGTGGTTTTGTACATGCTGATTTTCTTATAAGATTCTATTATTTCCCATGGAAATTAAAATCTGGGGACTTTCAGCCGAGCAAGTTTTCCCAGAGTCCCCAGTTTATTTGCCTTCCTCCCTAAACTCCTTCTAAGCTAGAATTTCAATTTTTCTTAGAAGATAAAAGAGGGTGGAATTTACTTGGCTGCTTGTCTGAATCACTTCGGCATCATAGGTTTGGACCTTTCTTCCTCAGGAGCGCTACATCGGACGTTTCAGAATACCTCTATCAATGCCTTGAAAATGTCCCGTAGTCAGATTTGCTTGAAATCCCTGCTTGTTACGTAAATACTAATTAAATGTATGGCTCTGCACTCATCTCTGGTTTCTGCCATTAAATGTCCCTCAGTCTGCAGATACAGTCCTTCAGTCACAGTCTCCCAGAAGGAAGTGGTCAATGTGGTGTGGGGACATGCCGGGACACCCCATTCCTAGTGACCTTGTAATTAAATATAAAATTGAAATGAAAATAATAAATGCTGGATGACTGGAGGCAAAATTCAACGTCCTTGTGCAAAAAACAATGTAACTCCTAACACTTTTGGATGTCTTCTCCCCCTAATCACGTAAAAAGAGCTAAACAGTGCTTCCTGCTTCTTTATGTATGGCAGTAGGCTTCCTAGCCTAGTGAGGTCGCCAGCATGTATTCTTCAGATCCTGAAAGTAGGTACCTGATTTGCTCATTGCTATAGGCTGAATTGCAATGTACACTATTACATTAAATCCTACTTAGAAATTGAATGGCTGTCTGTGTGTAACTGTGCATATCTGTATTTTCAGTTGTCCTATTTTGCAAAACCATCAGCACCTGAATGCCTATAGGTAGAAGATTCTGTGAGATTTACATAGAAATTGCCAATTTCACAGAAAACTCAAGTGAGATATTGTATGTGAAAGTAACTAAGACATTCTAATTTAATTGGATGCAATAGGTCATATAAATTTTATGCACTTCCACTAATTGAGTTATATGGCATAGGGACTATGAATCATTATCAGAATTTTGGAGGAAAAGACAACTCAGAATTGAAGTAGACAGGGCCATTTCCCTAGAGGAAATAAAATGTGAGCTGGACCTGTAAGGAATGGATTCGATTTAAGTAAGTATGATGCCTTATTTTATGGCACAGTAAATGGTATCATCAAACAACACCCTTTAGTTAAAAAAAACTTTAGGCCAACTTGAGTATCTGAGATACTGAAAATTTAGATTACTTAGTGTGAATTAAATGAACACATCACTATTGTAAATTACCAGTTTATTTCATGTAAACTTGTAACAGTATGACTGATTGAAGTTGAATGCTATTAGGTGAAATGGAAAAGCACTTTGGCTGACTCGAAAGCCAAGGGCCTGCATCCTTTCATCGAAGTGCAATTCTGCATTGAGTCTGAGTCAGCAGTGAGCTGGGTTCCATACCTCTTTCTTCTCTACAAACAAGAAATAGTATGAAAAACGGTTAGAGGGTCAGCTCTGTGGATGGTGTTCCTCAGATACTACTAAATTAGTTTACTTTGCCCTTCTAATAAATATTTCACTACTGAAATGCAGGGTTTGGATTTGCTTGAGGTGAAAATTTGGTTGGAGAAAGTTCTGATGAATTTTCCTGCCTCTGAGCCCACCGAGAGGAGCTGGAACTGCCCGTGCACGGGCTCAGGGTCTGTGGCAGTCTCTGAAGACCAGCTAGAGCCGTTAACCTGCCACACCTTGGTGCATGGTCTTCAGTTTTTAGTCAGTAGGGTGAAAATATCTACCCAAAGCTTTGCATTCCTTTATCTTCCCCAGTCTTCAACAGTGGCACGCCTCTCCTGTTTGAGCAACACAGAGGGTAGAGAAGGATAATGCAGAAGGGGCTGGAGAGACTCACCTCTCCACTGAGAATAAGGAAAGGAGCCTACCAAGCAGGAAAACGTGAGCCAGGATGCTCGTTCTTCTGGGGCCATTTGTCAGAGGACAGCAAGGGATCAGGCTGTGGTGGAGAATGTGAAAGACTGGCTTGGAACCATGAATTGTAAGAAAAGACCTCAAAAATGGAAAGACTGTATTCCAGATTCGACGGCCAGGCTCTAAGTGGAACTTCACTTTGGGTCAGCAGACAGTGCACATAACTGAGCAAAGACCGGGGAAGTAAGGAGGAATTGGGGCCCTGGTGTGGGTTGAATTGCTCTTCAGCACTAGTAGAGGCAAGCCCCGGGTCAGTGAGGACTGGTGTGCTCCAAGCACCGAGCAGTGACTGGAGGGCACAGCACAGTGGAAAGTGGAAACATACACGTGCCAGTGCCGGTAGCATGTGCGAATGAGCCATCTCCACCTTCCCCTGCTGAATGAGGCAGTATATAAACAAACGAAACTAAACCAAACAGTAAAAATGACAGCTCCCTTGGGCTGGGCTAGGGCTTTTTGCCAAACACTTGAAGGGATATCAGGTTTACTCATACCAGCTGAACACAGGACCTGCGTATCTATCCACCTTCCCATTACTTGTTACAGAGGGTGGCAGCCGAGGCACCACTTCAGCAAAGACCAGATCTCTGGTCCCTGGAGCCTCATCCTTCCGGGTCAGGATCCCCGACCTTAGGAAATCCCTTCCTGGCAGATCACCAAGCTGGTTTCTGTGCCCCAGCCTGACTCGGCCGCTGTTGGGTAGCATTGCCCCTTGGGACTTTACTGGGAAAAGACCAACTCATGACATTTTTCTCTGGCCTAGGGCTAAAGGCTTCCAAGGGGTTGGTACTTATTAGATACGAGGCGTAATATTGTTATGTCAGCTGTTTGCATTTCCCTTTTTCTGTTTTCTTTTCAATAGCCAGTACCAGAAGGATTAATTTGATTTTTAGCTGGCCTTGAGGGCGAATATTGTGATGATTTGGTTCTGAACAGTCATGGATGAGGGAGAAAGGTCAACCATTTTTCTGAATTTGATCAATGGCAGGAGTTTGATGGCAAATTAAATGTCAGATAAAAAACTGTCAAATGAGTCGAGAATCGATACTTAGCGGGAAAAGTTGTTTGAGCCCTTAATGACCGCATTGTCCCCGAGGGAAATAATTCTAGCAGTAGATTCAGACATTAGGATAGTGATACATGAAAAACGCTGTGAGGATGACTTGAAATAAGGTGACTTACTGTGTTGTTATTGATCAGTAATGTATTCATCATTCACACTGCCTCATTTCTCAAAGAAGGGACCAGAAGCATCAATATCGCCTGAGAGATTGCAGAAATGCAGTCTCACACCCCCACCCCCGCCTCCTGAATCAGACGGACCTTGTGGTAAGAGGGTGACCATGCAATCCGCACTTAAGTGAGGAGCTCCGGTAATCGGCGATCGTGGGGCTTGTCACGCTGTCACACCTGCCGGCCTCTAGTCCTTTTCTCCCAGCAGGCAGATGTCTCCCGGACGGAAAATAAAGCCGTGTCCACAGGCTAAGCAGTGTTTCAGAGCAGCGGATATGTAGGTCAAAGTGAGTAGGTTTGGGGTTGAGTTTGAAAAGCAGGTAAGAATTATTATTGGATTACACGATGTCTTTGGAATAGCCTGCCTGGACTCTCCTGTGTGTGGATGTAGTTTATGTTTGCAAATTGGCACAGCACTGGGGTTCCTGGTCACCTCAGGGAGCAGGTGAAGGTGAGCACAGGAGGCGTGGCACCATCACTTCTGATTTTTCTCCATTACCTTCATGGGCTTTCCTGGCTTTTGTCCATCCTTTAAATAACGGTGTTTCCCAAGACTGTTCTCAGCGAAAGGCTCTTTCTGTGTTCTCCTAGAGCACCACCTAAAAACACACTGATGCCTGCCAGAGCGGTGCTTCTGGCCTGGCCCGTTGCCCAAGCATCAGACCCATACTTCTGCTTGCCCAGTGGACAGAGCCACTGGGTTCTCTCCCACAGGGACCCCCAACTCAGTGTGCCCCAAATCCAACTCACCCTCATCTGTCTACCATCCTCCCTTTTAAAATGGCTTATTAGCTAAGAGCCTGGGCTCTGGGCGACATCCACCCGGATTCCATCCTAGCCCCACTACATACGCCCTTGGGCTGTTGCCTAACTGCCTTATACCTCATTTTCCTCCTGTGAAATGGGACTAGTGCTCTTCTCATGGGGTTAATGTGCGGAATAAATGTGATGACCGCCCATTAAGAACATGGGCTGGGGCCTGACCCAGGGCCCAGTATTTAATATATCTTAGCCATTTTTATTAGTCATCCCTTTATCAGATATTGACTGAGCTCCTGCTCCGTATCAGATGGTACTTCCCACTTGCATTTCCCAAATGAGATAACTGCCAAAACTCTCAGCCCCCATTAAACTTCCTTTTCTTCATAGGGAGAGCCTTGTATTTATGTTTTAATTTTGATGCTAGTGTATAAAGGTAGCACTAATTTGCCTGAATTAAACTCCAGAAGACTGTGTCCTTTGTAAACAATTCACATCGTCTTAACAAACAAGAAATACAGCATCTCTTAGAAAGGCAGGAGAAGACCAGTGAGATTAAAAAACATTTCCTGAAACCTTTTTCCCACTCTCTTCCACTTCTAAACCTTGGTGGCCTGCATGGTCATTCCTCTGTCCTGAGGACTTTAAGAAAGGGAGAGGGAAAGGGAAGAGGAGAACCTACCAAATGAGATTAGGTGGGAGAAAAACCCAGAAGAGAGGATAAAGAGGGTGCAATGAGACCCATGCAAAAGGACTCAGACCTGTTGTCACCTGGCATTCCTGTCCCCCACAGTTCTCCCAGGGTGAGCGGTAAGGCAGGGGGGATGTAGAAAGCAAAAGAGCCTCTTCTACCACTGCAAGCAAAGCCAGCCTGTCTGGCACCCGAAGGCTTAGTTCGTCTCTGTGTGCAGTGAACACGTTGAGGACACATCTGGGGTGTTTAGTTGTTTGCTTTTGGGGGCAAGACAGGGAAATATAAATTAGAGGATGGCAGAGACACCGAGAGAAGGATGGGGCAGAAGATCTAGCAGACACTTGAGAAACCTAACCAGTGACATCAGAAAGAGAAAATAGTTCATAGGCTCAAATTCTGTAACAACTAAATTCTCTGTAACAAAAAGATATCTAAGGTGTAAAAAAAGTTTAACTCTCAAGCACTGATCAAGTTATTACATTACAAACATTATTTACAGAGTCTCCTGAACTTGTTTATAAAGCAACTCAAGTTTTTATTCTCTTAAACCAATAAGCACTGAAAACTGGAGAGTGATGTGACACGCGGGGACACACATCGAGAGGTGAAACAAATGCAGAAATAAAAAACGTTTATCTCCAACAGAAAAGATACGCCATTTCCAGGAATATTAGGGGGAAAGTGGGAGAGAACTGGGCTCTGATTGTTCAGCAGAAACAAAGAAGGAATTGGCTTCGGGGTGGGCGTGGGAGGCCAGCGTGCCCGCTGGAGGGGGTAGTGAGTGATTCAGCAGGCATTGGCTGACCAGTGGCTGACCCCGGCTGCGTGCGTACCTCTCACAAAGGGGAGTCTTGGCATCACACCTTGAAAACCTTAGTTTTGGATGAGGGTGGGTCAGGAAAAGACAGAAAAGAATAGTATGACAGCCTTGGCCATGAGCCATGTCTGCTCTCTCACCCGTCTGTGAGGCCTTCAGCAAGTTGCTAGATCTCAGACCTTTGGTCTGTGGAGAGGGGGCGATAATTCTTGTCCCCACCACTTCACAGGGATGTCAGAATGATTAAACAAGGTACCACCCAAAGGACAAAATGCACTGATTAGTCTGAAGCAGTCTACACAGGGAAGGGTTTCCTGCTGTGTTTTTTTAATTTTTTAAATTTTTTTAATTGTCACCTGAGGACATGCTTTGAGGGGAAGGGAGGGAGAGAGACATCCCATCCATCAGCTACCTCTTGCATGTGCCCCTACTGGGGACCAAACCTGTGACGTTTTTGTTTACAAGATGAAGACACTCTAACCAACTGAGCCACACTGGTCAGGCGTCCTGCCATGTTCTTGTGATGGGCCTCTGGTGTTCAAAGAATTGGGCTGTCACACCACCTCCAGGCACTCACCTGGCACTTAGATGTTATGGTGATCCAGGTAGAAGAGCACAAAGCACTCAGAAGGTGCCCCAGCATGTGCGTGACCTAAAAACCAGCACATTTCTGCCATCTTCCTCCCGGGTTCCCTGTTGCCTCTGACAGCCTAGAAAGGCACCTGTCCCAGCCCGGGCCTGAGAGCTGGGCCTGAGAGCTGCGAGGACTGAGAGATGTGACAGATAACGAGGACTGAGAGATGTGACAGATAACGAGTTGATTCTGACGTTGATTCTGACTCGTGAGGGATGAGGGGAAGTCAAATCCCCTCCAGCTAGGAGTTTGACTTCCTGGAGGGGGAAGCCGCACCATCTCCCGGTAACAGCTGGCTTTCCGTGTTCTCTGCTGACACCAAGCCTTCGGGGACCTGTGTAACCAGGAGACACCAAGTCTTCCAGCCCCGGTGTTTTCTCAAGAGTGTCTCAGTGGCAGGCACCAGGGGCTAATTTGTCTGGCCCTGCCTCATGGTCATGTTCTGCCCCAGGTTTGAGGTGGTTTCATGTTCCAAGGAACCAGAGGATGCTTCTGTTAGGCTAGGATACTTGGGACACCTGGGAAAGACCTGCTAATTGTGGCCTTGTACAAGCCAGGTTCACCCCCATTTCTCTCTTTTTCTGTTTTTCTTGCTTAGAAATGATGAGGTGGGGTAGAAGGAGACAGGAAGAATCATAAAGGCTCTTGGGAACAGCCCTTGTTGTGAGGCCTGCTGGTGGGGCCTGCTCTGCGCCCAGCGATGGTTGTGAGGGACAGAGGGGACATCTGTGAGGGCTCTGGAAGAAGAGGGGATTCACCAGAAAACTGCTGGTGCAGGCATCTCTCCCGCCACACCAGCATCCTTTCTCTTCAGGCTTCGCCCACCTCTCAGCACATTTGCTTGACATGATTATGGGTTTCCCTGCAGAAAGGAAGCCTGGGTGTTATTCCAGACAAAATGCTGTTATTTCTCAAAATGCTTTTCATAAAAAGCTGCTGGGAGAGTTGCTGCTAATTAATTTTAGTTCCAGCACTGAGCACTTTTCATTTCTTGCTTTCATCTGTTGATCTAAATTTTAGCCCGGGGAGTGTTCTTTGCAGGTAGGGCTGGAGGTGAGCTGTTTCCTCTGCACGTGCACTTTGGTGAAGAGGTCGAGTTGAAGAACTCCCACTGCTCTCATTTTTCTTCCCTGCCACCCTCCCCCTCCACCCCTCTCAAGGAAGACAGACTTCCATGTCAAGACATTTTGTGCTTCTGGCCTTTTCTTGATCTACCAACTCTTACTTTTAGCTAAATAATCCTAGTCCTTCTTTACCCCATGCATTTTCCTTTCTAACTCTAGAAACTTCTTTAACTCTAAGGTTTCTGCTTCTTCACATTGGAGGTTTTTCTAGTGCTGAGTCACAATGTCAGATGCCTTTTCCAAAAAGAGTCCTCTCTGGTTTCCCCTGGGCAAGGGGCTGGAGGAGGGGGTAGGTGAAGATGGGCAGCGGCACGAGCTGGTGGAGGGAGGGGCAGAGATAGGTGGGCACGGAGGCCCTTCTGCCCGAGGCCTCAACCCTGACTTGGTTCTGGTTGCCACTCCATCCACACCAGTGGCGTGGGACCCTCCTCCTCGCCCCCCTCCACACTGAATGCACATCGAAGATCTTCATTCTTCAGTTTCTGTTTCTGGGTTATGTTTGCACCGTGTTCACTTTTCAGGAAAAGGGACTTCCACAAATAACTGTCTGGATTGTGATCATTAATAGAAACAGAAATTAAATATTTATCCTTAAGACATACAGAGTTATCATTCACTTAAAGACTATTTAAAAGGCTTCAGCATTACTAGTTACTATTTTCATCTGGGGTTTTCCCTTTTTCTGAGCACTGCCGCCACTGGGGCCAGCGCTCTCTCCTGTGTGCCGGGCTGCCTCCTGCCGCAGCTGCCTCACTGGGCTGACTGGCTCGGGCGTTCTCCAGCCCCAGCAGAGATGTTACAGCCTCCCAGGCACTGTGTTCTGGGGCTGGTGTGTGTTGGGGGGAAGAGTCAGCTGTGTGCAAGTTTTATGGAGGTTTGGTTGTGGCTGTGCCTCAGCACTGGGTCTCTGAAGGTAGCCATGGTTAGCCTCTTCATAAACCAGGAGAGAGAGAGAGAAAGAGAGAGAGAGGGAAATATGAATATTAAACTCTGTGAAGAAGAGAGCCCATAGGCTTCCTACAAATTATACACCCAGAAAATAGCATTTTGTTTTAAGCAATGTTAAAGTCACCTGAATAGTATAGTAAAACATAAGTCACCAGACTAGCGCAACCTTAAAAGACATAGATGCAATGTTCAAAAAGGAAAACAGTCCCAGCAATAATTGAAAATAACAGCCTTATTTGAATTTCAAGCATGGTCTTTGGGAATATACAGACAAAAGTCTCCTTGTCTGCAAGGACCCTGCTGCCTTAGGGGGTCCCCAGACCACCGTCTGTTGTTTCTAAGGTAGAGTGAGACCCCTTTTTCTGTGTCACATAACAGTCCCCCCACTCCTCCCCGAGGTAGAGCCTTTGCAATTACACTGAGTTTGTAGGGAGCCCTCAAAGACTGTCTTATCAAAGCAATAGTGACAACCATTCCATCTCAGAGCCCTGCTTTTGCTTCCCTCAGACCAGTGCTGAGGGGAGGCACCTACTCATCGGGCTGCCCGATGCCTCCCCTGCGAGCTGATTCTGCAGAACGCAATCTGTAATGGTGGAGAGAGAGGCTGCCCCTGTGTTGTCTTTCTGTCCTGGGAACTTATTTTCTGAAGCAATTGAATGAGACCTTTGCAGGCGAGGGTGGTGGCCTCTCCTTCAGAATGCCTGGCCTGTTTCCCAGTGTGAAACATTCCCCAAATATGCAACTTTGTAAGCATCCCAGCAGCCAGGGCCCAGAGCAGCCTGCTGCCTGAAGAGCTGGCAGCCCACGGGGACACCAGGGACGGGGCACGGCGTTTCGGCCCCTCAGGGAGGCCCAGCCCCTGGTTACGACGTCAGGAGAAGAATCTGGCCCACAGCCTGGCTGTGACAAGAGCTTGAAGTTTCTCTCTCTCTTTAAATCCCCTCCTTCATTCAAATCCATTCCTATCAAAAGGCCTTTGTTGAAGGAGCAGCTCCAGCATCTTGGTGCACGGCTGTGTCAGTATTTCCAAAGATGGACAAGAAGAACATCCTCAGTTGAATTCCTGAGCAAAGAGGTCTGAAAATTGACTTGGAAGGAGTAGAGGTACACGGCCGCTGTCACATGGCATTTGTTTTGTTTGTGTGAGTGATGAAGCCACAGACAAAAGGAACTTCTTGTGGATGGTAAGGAGTCCCCTGCCGGGGCGTGTCTGGGGAAGGGCCCTCTGTGCTGGCCAGGCAGTTGCTTAGGTGCTGCATCTGGAAGGATGCAGTTGGCGGGGTTGGGGCAGCGTGTAGAGACCTTGTAGGGAAGACAGGGGCTCTGAGTTCTTTACCATCCCTGGGGAAGGAGCCAAGTCTGTTTTTGTGGGCTCCCACAGAACGTGGTAATGGTGACGGCCATACTGTGGCGTTATCCTGCCTGGAAACAGTCAGGCCAGGAGTTTGATCAAGGAAACGACCATTCACTTCTCCTTGATCTTAGGTTTTTGTTTAATTTTATTTCAACTTAGTGCTCTTGAAGCCCCTGAAGCCTTTGTTTCCCAGAGGCTACTAGTAAACGGACTTAGGGGACAGTTTGTTTCTGTGTTTGGCTGGTTGTCCTTTTATCATTTGCTTATTTAATCTGATGTTCTTTTGCTTGAGCTTTAAATGTATATGGTTGTGAAAAGCAAACACAGCAAAGCCAAAAAGCGGTGTTCAGCAAATCATAGACTCCAGCATTCATAAACTAACATTTTTTCCTTTGGCTGAGTTGAATTATTTTTCTTGAGGCTCAGTCCTTCACTGCTCAAATTGAGTGATGTTGTTTTGTTCTGGGGTTTCTTCATATTCAGACATTGGGAGTAAGGAATCACACACCTTCTCTTAAATTTACCCTCCTTTATGTGGGTGTTCTGCCACCTGTGCTTTTTTGCTTTTGTTTTTGCTTTGTTTTGTTAATATTCTTCTCCTGATGTTTTCTGCCTCTTGCTTCTTTAAGCACATTTCTGATTTTATTCCTCTGGGTTTTTCCCTAGCGCTTCTTTGGCATTTAATGTGTGTGCCTTGTTCAAGTCCTGGCTCTGACTTGTTGTGTGACCTTGGGCTAGTTAGTGATCTTTGGTAGACCTCACTGTTGTCATAGTAAAAGGAAACGTAGTACCTCAGCCACTGAGCTCTTCCGGGGAGTAGGTGAATCAGTACGTGTGCAGTGCGTAGAACAGTGCCCGACACCATTCATGTTTGCTTGGGCTTCTTCCATGTTTCATGTGGGGTCTTTTGGAAAATATTGGCTGTTAGGAAAGGTGAGGCAATGAAAGAGTACAGGCTTAATGATGCAGTGGTGGTATTTCAACATGGGCGGGGCCGTAGTAGTTTTGGTCCTTGATAATGTGAAGGAAAGAAGCCCTAAGCTGCATGCCCTGGGCTGCTTTTTTTTTTTTTTTAAACCTCCGTATTGAGATTACAATGTGAACACTATATAATTCACCCATTTAAAGTGGACTATTCAATAGGTTTTGGTATATTACATTATTAATTTTTTAAGTTCTGGTAAAATATATAGAAAACATACAATTTGCCATCTGAACCATTTTTAAGTGTACAGTTCAGGGGCATTAACTACACGCACAAAGTTGTACAGCCATCACCTCCATTTCCAGAATTTTTCAGCACCCCAGACACAAAGTCTGTGCCCACTGAGCGGTCAGCCTCCGTTCCCCCTCTCCCAGCCTCTGACAACTTCTCATCTGCTCTCTGACTTGTGAACTTGCCTGTTCTAGGCATTACATGTGAGTGGAATTGTGCGGTGTTTGTCCTTCTGTGTCCGGCTCATTGCACTTAGCATAATACTTTAAGAGCTCACCCGTGTCGTTGTATGTATCAGAACTTCGTTCCTTTCCATGTCTGAATAACGGTCCACTGCACGGGCACACCAGTTTGTTTCATCCGTAGGTGGACCTGGGGTTGTCTCCACTTTTTGAGTGTTGCGACTAATGCTGCAGTGAATGCTGGCGTGCAAATGTCTCAAGTGCCCACGTTTAGTCCACCTAGGAGTGGAATAGCTCGGTCATGTAGTAATTCTCTTTTAGCTTTTTGAAGAAACGCCTGACTATTTTCCTAGAAAACAGTTGCTTGTTGGTCATTCTGTCTTCTTGTGTTTCTCTCCTTTGGTGTCTGTCTTCCTTAGATTCTATCCCATTTCCTCCCGTTATCCAACTTCTATTGTGCTTCCAATCAGCAGACACGTTCTTATCTCCCCTGCCAACCACGCGTCTCCCTCTCTGGAGTCTTCTTTGTCCGTCATCTGCCCTCAGAGCCTGTATCGCCCGCTCTGGCCACACACCGCCTGATCCCAGTCATCTCATTGTCTAAGCAGGCGGGGGGGAGCCTTTGTGGATTATCCATAGGCCTCGGTCCACTACATCTGGAGGTGCTTTCAGCCCAGGATGTCCCTAGAGTCTCGAAGGCGTGGGAAGTCAGGGATGTGGAGCCAAAAACACTGCAGAATGCCGGCCCTCCTTAGACAGGCTTCCTCCTTCCCACACACCTTGCTTTGTTGTTCTCCCTCCACTTGGCTTGTATTTAGGGGCCAGTTTGCCTCCCTGTCCAGCAGGAGAGTTGTTCTCCGCGTTGCATTTGCTCACAGTTTCTCCACTTTTCTATGAGCAAGTGAATGAATTAATGAATACCCCGACAGCCTGTAAGCCTGCCTCAGACAGCCATTCTGGTTGTTGGGCTAATTGTTAGCTGGGTTTCTGGATGTCATTCATTTCACAATAAGGCTCCTAATTAATCTCAGCACCGTTCTCACCAGAAGAAAGGCTGATAGGGAGAAACATCCCCGATTACCATGAGAAAGGAAATGTCAAGAGCCCCGTGGAGTTTTCCTGGCTTCCACCCCTGTCTCAGATGAAAACCGCCATTAACCCTCAGACAGCCTGGAGATCAACCATGGAAACTAGGGGGTTATGAGAGCGTGAGGAGCCCGGGACCACACGGACCTGATTCCTGCAGAAGCCTGTTGAGTTCTGCACGCTTTTGCTTAGTAACACCAGTTGTGTTTCCCGAGATGAGGGGGAGAATCCTGGTGCCCGGTGCCTCCTCAGAAGCAGAAATGCCTCAGCTGCCCCAGAAACTGCCGGGGTGGTTTTAATCTGGCAAAACTAAAGGCCTCCTCTTTTGTCTGTGTTTTTGTGCCTGCAGGACAAAAGATCCTTCATCACCGAAGTGACGTTTTAGAAACAGTGGTCCTGATCAACCCTTCAGATGAAGCAGTCAGCACTGAGGTAGGCATGCAGCGCTGCAGCGTCTGGGGCCGAGCCTCACACAGTGGGCAGGACCCAGCTGCGCAGAGGGACTCGGGAGAGAAGAGTTCCTGGTCCAGGATGCTGGGTCCAGTCAGTGGCTGTTCTCTTTATCAGCACCACCCCAGACTGCCCTTCCCAATAAGGACAAAATGGAAGAATATTCCAGAACTGGGATATTTTATTGAGGCCAGTGGGTAGAAATCTTGGCTGTATGTGGAAGGTGTTCTATTGGGCTGGATTCTGCTAGGAAGTAGCAGGGGAAATAGATGCAAGCCCATGGGCCGGGACATCCAGGACCCAAATTTGAGAAGAAGGGCATCTCAGACGTAAGCCCCCTTCAGACCCATCCTGCCCACCGGATCACGGTGGAATGCAGGACAGCCTGGCGGTCAGGGGCGTGCCTCTGGCGCCAGACTGCCCGGGTTCTGCTGATTAGCTGGTGGCCTTGGGCAAGGTGTTTACTGTCTCCTTGTCTCCATTTCCACCTGTGTGAGGAGATCATACAGTGCTTACATTTAATTTTTATGTTCGATGTTGTGCTTGGGAATATGAAGTACTTAGACCATAGCATGGCACATAGCAACTGAATATAAATGTTGGCTGTTCTTATTGCTAATGTTACTACTTCCACCGTATGAAATTTTTGCCAGTGAGAGCAACAGGGTATTCCAGAGTCCACTGTCAGATAGGGACTTGGCTGAAGCCAGGAGTCTCTGACCCAGGCCAGATGAGATGGTGTATCTCCATTTACCCTTTCCTTCATTACTGTTTAGCACCTTTGCGACTGAGTTGCTTCTTGGACATTAAAGTAGCCACAGTCCCTGGGGGCCTCCATTACCTGGAGAGTCTCTTCTGCCCACGCTTTGGGTATCTCTGTGACTGTAGCTTCTTTTGTTACATTGAGATATTTTACATACCACACCACTCATATACCACCAAATCCATGCTTTGAAAGTATGTAATTCAGTGGATTTTAGTATGTTCACAAACTGGTGCAACTATCCCCACTAATTACAAAACATCCCACCCCAGAACCCTAAAATTATTAACAGTTATTCCCCATTCCCCTCAGCAGCTGGCAACCGCTAACCTACTTTTTGCCTCTGTGGATTTGCCTGTTCTAAATATTTCAGGTAATGGGAATCATACAATATGTGGCCCGTGGTGTCTGGCTTATTTTACATAGCATAATGTTTTCAGGATCCATCCACGTTGTAGCATACAGGTATCAGTACTGTATTTCTTTTTATGGCTGAGTACGCTGCCGTTGTATAGATATACCACATTTTGTTTCTCTGCTGATCAGTTGATGGACATTGGGTTTGCTTCCACTTTTTGGCTGTCATTATGTAGCCAGTTTTGATCCCACTTTCTTCTGCTTCAGATTAGCAGGACCTCTGGACCTCTCTGACAGTCCGTGAAGGCACTAAGTTGAGGCAAGTGATAGGCTAGCCTCTCTCTGTGACTGACAGAGTCAGGAAGTAAATACGATGTGAAGAAAGCAGGAGGATGAATATGTATCCAGCCAGGCTGCCTGGAACAGCTGCAAGAAATGGAAAAGGAAAAAAAAAGGAATTTCTTTAAGGAATTCAGGCTTTGCCTCTGCAGCAGGTGGGGCTGGCACAGCTACTTCAGCCTATGTGTGTTTGCTTGATTGGGTGGTGAGGTGGTTGGAGCAGTGGATGCTCACGCCTGTTTACTTTTGCGTGCTCCCTGAGCGGAACTGGGATAGAATGAATACCTTGGTGCTTAGAGCAGGGTTTCTGCTAAGGACAGGCTGGCATCCTGCCACGTTAAGTTTGCAGAGTTCTTTAGTGCAAACCATTTACAATTCTACCGAAAAGATTCCCATTCAGGGGCAGCCTTTTGTTCATGTTCAGTGCGAGGTACGTGGCTGATCCCATTGTAGCTGCAACTGGAGCTGTGTGTTGGGTGTGTGTCTTGGAAGGAAAGGGATCCTGGATGGGAGGGGCTGACTGGGGAGCCTAGTTGGAAACCTCTGTTTCCTGAGGCAGCAGCTGGTGGGACCTGGACTGTACTTGGTGACTCGGCTTGTGAGATATTCATGAAGTCTCAGCCCACATGCTGCTAGCAGACACAGCTGTGGAACAAATGATCACCAGCTACGGAGACAGCTTTGAAAAATACAAGGAAAGTAAGGGGAGAAAGTCAACTACCACTACTGTCTTGGTTGTAACCAAACTTGGAAAATGGCCTTTGTGGGCAATCTGATGACCATAGTCATCGGCTCTGCCCCCCTCCCCCGGGGGGAATCTGAATAACCAGGGCATGATCTCTGTTGGTAATAAACGTCAGGTGTTCCAAGGGCTCGCCCTGTCGTGGGGGCGGCGTGGTGGTGCTGCTGTGACTCACGTCCTGTACCCTGTGCTTTGTTTCA
This sequence comes from Trachops cirrhosus, assembly GCA_028533065.1. Lineage (NCBI taxonomy): Eukaryota > Metazoa > Chordata > Mammalia > Chiroptera > Phyllostomidae > Trachops > Trachops cirrhosus. Next base: position 152,918,480 of record CM052540.1, on the reverse strand, counting down.
GGTGCGCTTAATGATCACGGATGCTGCCCGACACAAGCTGCTCGTGCTGACGGGCCAGTGCTTTGAGAATACTGGGGAGCTCATTCTGCAGTCCGGCTCTTTCTCCTTCCAGAATTTCATAGAGATTTTCACGGATCAAGAGGTGGGCTCCTGCCTGGGAGTATCTAAGCTTTACAGTTGCATTGTTATTGTCATAGCCTCAGGCTGCTCTTTGAAGATGCTCCAGGGAGACAGAGGAAGGGGAGGGAATGTCACACCGCCTTTGAAATGAGCAAACCCAGGACCCAACATACGATGATTCTGTGGCTCATCACCAAAAGAATTTAGAGCCCTCATCTATAATTAATTGGAAGCATTTTTAATGACCCAAGATATAGATGGAGGAGGGTTGGAACAGTCAGCATTTTACAGATGCCAAAATGATGGAAACACTTGAACGAAGCCCAAAAGAAAACTCAAGTTTCCTGTTTTCTGAAAGAATATTCTAAAAATCTCTTAGAGGTTTGGTAGAATTTAATCGCCCTTCTCTCTTTCATTACTGGAGCATCCTTTTCCTGATCTAATGTTTGGTCCCAGTGTTTGAACTTGGGCTGTGTGAACAGCTCCAAAAAGAGAGGGCTCGAGAAAGGGATCCCTGTAGGAGAAGGGGCGCATCCATGGTTCGCATTCATGCCCCCAGCAAAAAGAGGGTTGAAATGGCTGAACTGAAGCTGGATCATTCATGCTTCTAAGGAACATACCTTATCGAGGATGATATGTGGGAAGTGCTGAAAACTAGATGACAGTAGTGGTATTTGGGAATGCCAGAACCAAGATTTTAATTTGGTTATTTCTGCTTGAGAATTTATTCTGGCTGGGCAACTTCTCTTTGCAAAATAATGTGTCTCTTTCGTTTTGTTGATTTGTTTGTAGTCGTTACAGAGGCAGTTCAGGGCTGTCCCCAAGGCAGGTTGGGGCCTGCCCAGAGCTGATAGCAGATTCCACAGGGAGGTTGAGGGAGGTGCCGACAGGACACGTCACCACATCTATTTAAAACCACCTTCCTGGGAACTTCCTGAGATGGCGACCTCTCGGTCTCAGGGGTGTCATGAAGGGCCATCTGTCCTTCTGCATTTAACCTTCCCCAGACTGCTTCCCCGAGAGGTCTCTGTGTACCTTTCGTCACTGGCAAGAGCTGTAAATAAACTGCCCAGCTCCCTTCGGCTCACCTGGAAGCTTCTATAAAAAGACTGGTCGGGTGACATCACCATGTTTCACTCTCCACCCACTGGGGGTATGGAGATGAAAACCTGTGAAAAGGAACATTTTACTTAGCATTGTCATCTGGGTCCTGAGACATATGGTCCTGGCTCCTCACAGCGAGAAGGGGCCCCAGGGCCCTGTTCTCGGGAGCCTGGACCTGGACCTCCAAGGCATGTTGTCCTCCATCTCATGTCCATTGCGCCCCCACACTGTGAAAGCCCAGTAAACCTTTGTTCATTGACATTGAAATTCCCAAGGTAGAACTACAATTCTCACTCTACCCACTGCCCAGAAAATTGGTGCATGACCACTTTAAAGTTAGAATCTTGTGTCCCCAAGTGCATGTTGTGCCTGAGTGCAGGTGGGGGTTAGTCTGGTAGCTCAGAGGTCACACACACTATTAGCACCTTTCCCCAGGGAAGGAAGAGAGCTGCAGAGGCCTGGAAACTGCCCTGTGGCCTAGTAACACTGGTGGGCGGTTAGCTGGCCTGCTGGTAGACTCTGAGTTCAGCCTTGAACCCTCAGCTCATTTATATGCATGGTTGCCTCCCCTGCATTCCTGTGCAGTTCTCCAGTTAGTTTCTAGTGGCTAGTTTCTGTCCCACGTCATTGTTCCACCCCCCGCCCTACTCCCCAGTAAAACTGAACAGAGGATAAATATAAAAAAAAGGGTTTGTCATTGCCCAAATTTTAAACAAGGAGGTATCACAATTCATCCATCCAGACTCCAAATGATACCCCTCTTTCTCTTTAAGTAGGGCATAATGTTATGAAATTGTGCTTAAGTAATTTTTTATTAGCCCACGGAAGTAGAATTTTAGCACAATGGATGGTGCACCTGTCAGAATTGACCCCTAAGAAAAAGAACTGGCCTTAACTGAAGAACGTGAGTGCTGCAGAAGGGCAGATGCCCCAGGGCTTGTGATCCCTGGGGTGGATTCTGAAGAGAATATATAACTTCATTATACTCAGCCTGATACCGGGTAGGCCAGAGACTCTGTCACAGTCTCCTCTGCCCACCCCATAACCCCACCCAAATATTTTGGAGAAAGTAATGTCCAACACATGTGGGAAAGAATCTCTGTGGTTGACCCGGCTGGACTAGATCAGTGGTGTCCGGGTAGGGGAGGCAAGAGAAGGGGAGAACGTTGGGTCGAATTCGCCATTCTTTTCCTCTTGCCGCAACCAGCCCAACTCAGCCTTTATCCCTTTGGCATTGTGGACTTTGAAGAAGGGCTGCCACGGCTAACATGGGTCAAAAATGGCTGGACACGGCCAACGGTTACCAGCCTTTTAGAGCTACGATCGCTTGTGGTTGCATTGGTAGAAGGGTTTGAGTACAGAGTGACTCGGTAACCAAGGGACCTTAAAGGCCATTTGGTGTCCGGTTTTGTTTCTTTTATCCAGTCCTTGATACCTGTTACCAGACAGGGGCCTGGCACTGAGTGGGGCTGCCCAGGGCCAGCTGGAGTATGTGGGTTCTTGACTTTGTGTGGGAAAGATTTCACAGCACGAATCCAGGTGACTGTGAGGGTACTTTTATTAGAGCTGTGGGCTGTAAAACAAGGAAGGGCTTAGCACAGAAGAAGCAACAGGAGATCCTGGGCTGGGCTGCCTGAGCTCACTGGGAAGTCAGAGAAAAGGGAGCCTTGGGGACAGGTTCAGGGGATTAGCTGGGACAAGCTGCCAGCTGCCCATTGCCTTAGAGTTTAGGAGAGACGTGCCTGTGGGGAAAGAAGTGGAGGAAGAAGAAGGGAAAGGGAATGGGGCAGGCTGCTGCCCAGAGGCAGAGCTCACTGGGTCCCATGTCTTGGGGCTTTTATTTCTCTTTTGCAGGCGGGAATCTTTGGGGAGGTCTCAGGGGAGGGTTTCAGTAGAATATTCATCAATTTTCCAGGTGTGCTCTTTTAGGGTCATGGTGTCCCCTGATTGGTCAGTGTCGGGGCAGGGGGTCTTTAGTCATTGCAGTTGGTTCTGGCATAATCTGATTTTGCTGCTTTTCTGGGCCTAGAGCTGAAATACAGTTGAGGGCTAGGTGTTATCTTCTAGTGAGGAAAGGCCGGGGGAGGAGAGGTTACCCTCGAGGTGAGGTCCGTGCTTTCTCACTGTTGCCCCCCTGCCTGGCCTTGGGAGGGGGGTGCCTGGTGACCATTTGCACCTGGCTGTAAATTGCTCAGCCATTGGCCATAGTGTTCTGCTGTTTGTCTCAGTTTCCCTGTTCTGCTCACGGAGGAATTTTCTTAGCTTCTCACTATCCTGTCTCAGTGCATACTCATCACTCCAGAGAAATTAGAAAACAATTTTTGAAACACAAAAATGACACATTTTTGGATGAGACTATATTAAAAAATTGAACTTAAAAATAGAATTATCACTGCATTTTGAGCTTCAGGTTTTTGGGAATCTTAGTTACTGGAGGTCATCTACAAAACTAGAATTTAGAGTTAAAAAACAGTCATCTGGCAAACCCTTCCCTCCCTGAAATCTGAGGATGCTGAAATCACCATCTCCTGGGGACATTTTTTAGTCTTTCTGTTAGAAAATTTTTCCTTATTTGTCTCATTGTATCTTCAAGGAAGAAATGTGATCTCTATCCCACCTGACAGTGTCTTAGGTACCCTTCCCTAATGCTGCCAACTTTTTTTCTTCCAGATTAATTATTTTCAGTTCCACCCACTGTTCTTTATAGACTGAGATATTAAAGCTTCCTTACATTCCCTGGTCACTGTCCTTTAGACGTGTTTCATTTGTGGGAAGGGCAGATGGAATGGGTGAGGGGAAAATTCAGGAGTTCAGTCTTGGTTGTGCTTTAGTGCTTTTGTTACCAGACATCAAGTCGGATATACAAGTCCAGGGCTCAGGGAACTAAGGGTTGGCTGGATATATTAGTTCAGAAGCCATCATCAGCTTCCAAATTAATATATCCTATTGTATTATTATAAATGAGAACAAGATGAAGTTGTCTAGAAAGAGCAATATATTCGAAGAGGAAAGGGTTCGGGTTTAGCATTTTGAGGTTAAGGCCAAGAAGAAGGAGCCAGCAAGGAGACTCATTTCAGTACATTTCCTTATTTGTTTATGGTTTAGCTTCTCTAAAATGTCGTGACTCACAATGGACACCAGGATCATCGACCAGGTTAGGATTGTGAGAGTCGATGACTTCTATAGTTTTCATTACTGTGTTTTCTTAAATAAGTCTAAAAATAATTTTTGACTATTACCATTCACAAATATCAGTGGAGAGAGGATGCAGGCTTTGAGGAGCTCTGTAATTCACATAATTTGGGGGCCCCCTTTAAGTAAAAGAAAATACAATTATTAATACGCAGCTAAGTGCAGGGCTTTGGGAGACACCTGTGCCAGTGAGGGCCTTGAAGTTGAAGCTTCTTTAGCTTTATGATAAATCCATTTTACCGTCGAATAAAATCCCTGAGCTTTTTCCTGTGGATGCTGTTGAGCCATATCTCCAGATCCTGCCCTTTACCCAGTTGGTTCCCTGGGCCTTACACTTATCCTTTCAGAATGTCATTCTGTTAGAGTCGACTTAGCCATTGTTGCCCCCATGTCCAGAGCTTGTGTAAATGTCTTCATTTTGCTGTGCCTCTCATGTTCATGCCATCACAGATTCGATAATCATGTCTTCATTTGTCCAAGGACATAAATGACCCTGAGGCAGCCCACCATAGACCTCTTCCCAGGCTGACTCTAAGCAGCGCTATATCCATGGCTTGCTATTGTTCACCTGTTTCTGCTATCACACTGTTCAGAGATCCTGCTCAATGTCTTGCTAAAACCTAGAGATAATTCGGTTTACTGTATTCCCTCATTAGCTAAGTGAGTAACTTAATCAAAAAAGGAAATGTAGTTGGTAGGCCACGGCTTAGAAATTCAAATCCTATTTCATTAATGTTATCTGCAGTAAAGTCATTTATTTCCCCTATCTTCCTTCCTCTTCCAGTAGGCCTGCATTTAATTAGGAAAATAAATTGACAAAAAAGGCTGTCCTTGCCCAGAGCAATATTTCTTCCATCTTTGTAAGAATAGGGGAGGGTAGCAATCCATGTACTTGAGAAGTATGAGCAGGCTCAGGTCACTTCCCAAGTGCAACCTCCAGCAGGACAGTGCGTACTGAGTCGATCAAGTTCAGCGCAGTTCAGCAAACGTCAGGGAGCCTGATGAGACGTTGGGGAAACAGAGGTAGCTACGATACGGAGATACCGAAGATGTGTTTCCTCCTATTTAGGAACTTTTAGTTTAATGGGCTATAATAGCTACCGTTTAGTGTGATGATGATTTCCAAACGTTTTTAGAAGTCTCAGTTTCCAAGTCTAAGACTTAGTCGCAAGTTTCCTTGCCACTGCTCCCTTGTCAGATCCTCCTTATTGCTCTCATCTGTTCATTGAATGAATGTTGATTAAGTGCCACTGCGGGCAGGACACTTGTACGAGCCGGTCTGTGCCCTTGAGGTGCTCAGTGTCTAGGGTGTGTGGGGGAGCAGAGGCCTGGAGACAGGCGCGGGTGGTTAAGTGGGGAAGTTTGTTTCCTCTTTATAGCTTCAAGGCTGCAGTAGTTGTTCCCCTTCTCCATTCCGTTCATCTCTCCTTCTTGAAGGGCTCTTTCCAGCCTGTCCCTGCAGTGTCTCATCTTGCACAGTTTGCTGCTCTTTATCCAGAAGGGCCAGGTTTTCCCTCTCTGAAAAGAAACCTGCCTGGCAATGCTGACTTTTTTCTCTGTTTTCCCCATAAATCATAATTTTCCAGTCACCAGCCTCCTTGCTATTTTTTATTACCCTTGACTTCCAGAGAATTCTTTGCAACCTTGTTTTCTTTTGGGGTCATTTCCTTCGTTTCATAAGAACTCTTCGGATACAGGTGGAAAGATGGAAAGTGGGAGGTATTCCTCCAGTCTTTTTACCTTCACCTTGAACCTGGTGATTGCGCCTGCCACATAAAGAGCTAGTGGGATCACACTAGCACACATGGGATCACACATGGCTGCCATACCCCTCAGGGTGCAATTTCAAAAATTAAAATAGACTAAAATGAAAAATTTTACTATTAAAAATTTGGCAGTTGAGTTGTCCTAGATTTCTTCTCCAAAATGTATTACACAACGTGAATAGTTTACATTGAGAGAACCCTAATTGCATTATAGTGGCGGCGGTGAAGGTCCATGCTAATTATTGTACAACATACCATAGTAAGTGGTCATGTTTGCTTTGGTCAGAAAAAAATAATAATTTGAGCAACAACTACCCAGGGATGGTTACCATTTGCTTTTTCAGTTTTCTTAGCTTCCAAAATAGTTGATTCTTATCCCCTTTCTAGGAGATTGTCAAGTCAGAGGAAACAGTAAAACCCAAGACTTGTTATTTTGCTGTTTTGTGACTCTTCACATGAAACGTAGGACAAATAGGCGATCAAAACAAAAATGGCTGTTTTCCTGCAGTCTCAGGTAGAAAAATTCAGATTCTGTAGATGACCCTTAGTGCACGCCCTGGCGGCCTCAGAGCGCGGTAGCCGGAAGGTTGTATGAGACAGAGGAGACCACTCTACAACTAGAAGTTGAGTGGAGACCTGCCAGCTCAGGGATGTCTGGACTACATGAAATCTCTGCTTTGCCCCTCCGTCCTTTACCATCAAGGATGAAGCTCTTGTTAGTTGAACGTCTGGGCTGATTTATGAGATTTGCTGCGACCAAAAGAAGACGGGAGATGGCATGATTCTTCCTCACTGTTTAGACCGTGAAGCATATGGCCATAATGTGGACTGAGACAAAAATAGCATTGTCCACGAGCCACAGTCTCTGTTTTGGTCCCAGTTTGCTCTTCTGCATTCCCGTCCGATGGGGAGTACTAAACAATGTATTTGAACAATGTCTGAACCAAATTATTTTTTCTGGTTTATGCTTGACTATGATTTCTTTTTGAAAACACTTATTTTTAAATTACAGTTTACATTCAATATTATTTTGTATTAGTTTCAGGTGTACAGCAGACTGCTTAGACACTCACATACTTTATAAAGTGCTCCCGCAATATTTCCAGTACCCACCTGACAACATACCTAGTTATTACAGTTTGGTCGACTCTACTTGCTATGCTGTGCTTTATTTACATCCCTGTGACTATTTTGTAGCTGCCCTTTTATACTAAATTCCTTCAATGTAGCAACCAGGCCTTTTTGCCAGGCCCAGTGGAATAACAGAAAACATTTTATATCAGTGGTAAAATGACTCACATAGCCTTCCCCTGTGACAGTTTAATAGTTTTTAAAGGGCATTTTTTTGCATGGCAGGTACCTAGGGGTACTATTCAAAGTATTTCATAAGCGCTGTGGCACAGGCCCTGATCCTCCAAATGGTCACTGGCTTAGACCAGAGCTCTGCAGCTCTCCTGCTGCACAAGAACAGAGAATGGGGAGGTGCTGGGGCGATGGCTGAGGTGTAAAGGAGTAGTGTGTGGGGTAGGGGGCGGTCAGGACAGAGGCTGTGCACCTGCCAGCATCTCTGAAATCAGCTCTTTGTGCATCCAGTGGTCCCATGATACCTAGTAATAGATGGAGGTGATGAATCAGTGGTTACATTCACTTAAACCTTTTCTTTCTTTGTGATTATTTTTTAAATCCCAGATTGGGGAGTTACTGAGTACCACCCATCCTGCCAACAAAGCTAGTTTAACCCTCTTCTGCCCCGAAGAAGGGGACTGGAAGAACTCCAATCTTGACAGACACAACCTCCAAGACTTCATCAATATTAAACTCAACTCAGCTTCTATATTGCCAGAAATGGAAGGACTTTCCGAGTTTACTGAGTATCTCTCCGAATCCGTGGAAGTCCCCTCTCCCTTTGACATCCTGGAACCTCCCACATCGGGAGGATTTCTAAAGCTCTCCAAGCCCTGTTGCTACATTTTCCCAGGAGGGAGGGGCGATTCTGCCTTGTTTGCGGTGAATGGATTTAATATGCTCATCAATGGAGGGTCAGAAAGAAAATCCTGCTTCTGGAAGCTCATCCGACACCTGGACCGAGTGGACTCCATCCTGCTCACCCACATCGGGGACGACAACCTGCCCGGAATAAACAGCATGCTGCAGCGGAAAATCGCAGAGCTCGAGGAGGAACAGTCCCAGGGCTCCACCACCAACAGCGACTGGATGAAAAACCTCATCTCCCCTGACTTAGGAGTTGTGTTTCTCAATGTCCCGGAAAATCTGAAAAACCCAGAGCCAAACATCAAGATGAAGAGAAGCATAGAGGAGGCTTGCTTCACCCTCCAGTACCTAAACAAATTGTCCATGAAACCAGAACCTCTATTCAGAAGTGTAGGCAATACCATCGATCCTGTCATTCTCTTCCAGAAAATGGGAGTTGGTAAACTTGAGATGTATGTGCTTAACCCAGTCAAGAGCAGCAAGGAAATGCAGTACTTTATGCAGCAGTGGACTGGCACCAACAAAGACAAGGCTGACCTAATCCTGCCTAATGGTCAAGAAATAGATATTCCGATTTCCTACTTAACCTCCGTCTCATCTTTGATCGTGTGGCATCCAGCAAACCCTGCAGAGAAAATCATCCGAGTCCTGTTTCCTGGAAACAGCACCCAATACAATATTCTGGAAGGACTAGAGAAGCTCAAACATTTAGACTTCCTGAAACAGCCGCTGGCCACCCAGAAGGATCTAACTGGCCAGGGGGCCACTCCTGCTGTGAAACAAGTAAAACTGAAACAGAGGGCTGATAGCCGAGAAAGTCTTAAGCCAGCCACCAAAACACTTGCCAGCAAATCTGTGAGAAAGGAGTCTAAAGAAGAAACCCCTGAGGTCACAAAAGCCAACCATGTAGAAAAGCCACCCAAGGTTGAAAGCAAAGAAAAAATGACAGTGAAAAAAGACAAGCCAGTAAAAACAGAGAGCAAACCTCCAGCGATGGAAAAGGAGACGCCCAGCAAAGAGGACCAGCCTCCGGTAAAAGCTGAGGCGGCTGAAAAGCAAGCCACAGACGTCAAACCCAAGGTCACCAAGGAGAAGATAGTGAAGAAGGAGACAAAAGCAAAGTCTGAAGAGAAGAAAGAGGAAAAGGAAAAGCCAAAGAAAGAAGTGGCGAAAAAGGAGGACAAGACACCAGTCAAGAAGGAGGAAAAACCAAAAAAGGAAGAGGTGAAAAAGGAAGTCAAAAAAGAAATCAAGAAAGAAGAGAAAAAAGAATCCAAGAAGGAGGTTAAGAAAGAAACACCACTGAAGGAAGCCAAGAAGGAAGTTAAGAAGGAAGACAAGAAGGAAATGAAAAAGGAAGAAAAAGAACCCAAAAAAGAAATTAAGAAACTTCCTAAAGACACAAAGAAATCATCTACTCCTCTATCCGAAGCAAAAAAACCTGCTGCATTAAAGCCAAAAGTACCCAAGAAGGAAGAGTCTGTCAAGAAAGATTCTGCTGCTGCTGGAAAGCCAAAGGAGAAGGGGAAAATTAAAGTCGTAAAGAAGGAAGGCAAGGCAACTGAGGCTGCAGCGGCAGCCATCGGCACTGTGGCCACTGCAGCAGCCACGGTGGCAGCAGCCGGAATAGCAACCACTGGCCCTGCCAAAGAACTGGAAGCTGAGAGGTCCCTTATGTCATCCCCTGAGGATCTAACCAAGGACTTTGAAGAGCTAAAGGCTGAAGAGGTCGATGTAGCAAAAGACATCAAGCCTCAGCTGGAGCTGATTGAAGATGAAGAGAAACTGAAGGCATCTGAGCCGGTCGAAGCTTATGTCATCCAGAAAGAGACAGAAGTCATCAAAGGCCCTGCCGAGTCCCCGGATGAGGGAATCACCACCACTGAAGGGGAGGGTGAGTGTGAGCAAACACCCGAGGAGCTGGAGCCAGCTGAGAAGCAGGGGGTGGACGACATTGAAAAATTTGAAGACGAAGGAGCAGGTTTTGAAGAATCTTCAGAGACCGGAGACTATGAAGAGAAGGCAGAAACTGAGGAGGCTGAGGAGCCAGAAGAGGATGGTGAAGAAAACGTATGTGTGAGCACCTCCAAGCACAGCCTCGCGGAGGATGAGGAAAGTGCCAAGGCCGAGGCCGACGTGCACATCAAGGAGAAGAGGGAGTCTGTGGCCAGTGGCGATGACCGAGCAGAAGAAGACATGGATGAGGCAGTGGAGAGAGAAGCTGAACAGTCTGAGGAGGAGGGTGATGAGGAGGACAAAGCAGAGGATGCCAGAGAGGAAGAATATGAGCCCAAAAAAGCTGAAGCTGAAGATTATGTGATGGCAGTGGTGGACAAGGCTGCAGAGGCCATTGGTGCTGAGGATCAGTACGGATTCCTTACCACTTCACCCAAGCAACTGGGAGCCCAGTCTCCTGCCCGGGAACCTGCATCTTCAATTCATGATGAGACTTTGCCTGGAGGCTCGGAAAGTGAGGCCACTGCTTCTGATGAGGAGAATCGAGAAGACCAGCCTGAAGAATTCACTGCCACCTCTGGCTACACTCAGTCTACCATCGAGATATCCAGTGAGCCCACCCCAATGGATGAGATGTCTACTCCTCGTGATGTGATGAGTGATGAGACTAACAATGAAGAGACAGAATCCCCATCTCAAGAATTTGTAAACATCACCAAATACGAATCTTCACTGTATTCTCAGGAATATGCCAAACCTGCCGTCACATCACTCAATGGGTTGTCTGAAGGGTCCAAAACAGATGCCACTGATGGGAAAGATTACAATGCTTCAGCCTCCACCATCTCACCCCCTTCATCCATGGAGGAAGACAAATTTAACAAATCTGTGTTACGTGATGCTTACTGCACGGAAGAGAAAGACAGGAAAGCCAGTGCCACGTTGGAGATCAAAGACACTGTCACAGCGGTTTCAGATGAAAAACTTAGTCCATCCAAGAGCCCATCCCTGAGTCCATCTCCACCATCACCCATAGAAAAGACCCCCCTGGGTGAACGCAGTGTGAACTTTTCTCTGACACCCAATGAGATTAAAGTCTCAGCAAAGGCAGAAGCAGTCCCAGTGTCTCCCGAGGTGACCCAGGAAATAGTCGAGGAACATTGCGCAAGTCCTGAGGATAAGACCCTGGAAGTGGTGTCCCCATCTCAGTCTGTGACTGGCAGTGCTGGCCACACACCTTACTACCAATCTCCGACCGACGAGAAGTCTAGTCACCTCCCCACGGAAGTCACCGAAAAAACATCAGCAGTTCCGGCGAGCTTCGAATTCAGTGAAGCCAAAGATGAGAGTGAAAGGGCCTCCATAAGCCCCATGGATGAACCTGTTCCTGACTCGGAGTCTCCTATTGAAAAAGTTTTGTCTCCTCTACGGAGCCCTCCCCTAATTGGATCCGAGTCTGCATATGAAAGTTTTCTAAGTGCCGATGACAAGGCTCCTGGTAGATGTACCGAAAGCCCCTTTGAAGGAAAGAATGGAAAACAAGGCTTTCCAGACCAAATAAGCCCAGTTTCTGACATGACTTCCACTGGTCTTTTCCAAGACAAACAGGAAGGGAAAAGCACAGACTTTATACCAATAAAGGAAGGATTTGGTCAGCAAAAGAAAACTGATGATGTCGAAGCCATGAGTTCTCAGCCAGGACTGGCTTTGGATGAAAGGAAGTTGGGAGGAGATGTTTCTCCTACACAAATAGATGTCAGTCAGTTTGGATCTTTTAAAGAAGACACGAAGATGTCCATCTCCGAAGGTACTGTTTCAGACAAGTCAGCTACTCCTGTTGATGAAGGTGTAGCAGAGGACACATACTCTCATATGGAGGGTGTGGCCTCAGTCTCTACAGCTTCCGTGGCTACAAGCTCATTTCCAGAGCCAACAACAGATGATGTGTCTCCTTCTCTGCATGCTGAGGTTGGCTCCCCCCATTCCACAGAAGTAGACGACTCCCTTTCTGTGTCTGTCGTGCAAACGCCTACCACTTTTCAGGAAACAGAAATGTCTCCATCGAAAGAAGAATGCCCAAGACCAATGTCAATTTCTCCACCAGACTTCTCCCCTAAAACAGCCAAATCCAGGACACCAGTTCAAGACCATAGATCTGAACAATCCTCGATGTCTATTGAGTTTGGTCAAGAATCCCCTGAGCATTCCCTTGCTATGGACTTTAGTCGACAGTCTCCAGATCACCCTACGATGGGTGCAAGTGTGCTTCACATCACTGAAAACGGGCCAACTGAGGTGGACTACAGTCCTTCTGACATGCAGGACTCTAGTTTATCACATAAGATACCGCCAATGGAGGAGCCATCCTACACCCAAGATAATGATCTTTCTGAGCTCATCTCAGTATCTCAGGTCGAGGCCTCCCCATCCACCTCTTCTGCACATACCCCTTCTCAGATAGCTTCTCCTCTCCAAGAAGATACTCTATCCGATGTTGTTCCTCCCAGAGATATATCCTTATATGCCTCACTCACCTCTGAAAAAGTGCGAAGTGTGGAAGGAGAGAAACTGTCACCAAAATCTGATATCTCTCCACTCACCCCAAGAGAGACCTCTCCTTTATATTCACCCAGTTTTTCAGATTCTACCTCTGCAGTCAAAGAGAACATAGCAGCTTGCCACACTTCTGCTCCTCCACCAGCGGAAGCAGCATCCACAGAGCCCTATGGTTTCCGTGCCTCTATGCTATTTGATACAATGCAACACCATCTAGCCTTGAATAGAGACTTGACTACATCTAGTGTGGAGAAGGACAGTGGAGGGAAGACACCTGGTGACTTTAGCTATGCCTATCAGAAGCCTGACAAAACAACTAGGTCCCCAGAAGAAGAAGGTTACGACTATGAGTCGTATGAGAAAACCACCCGGACCCCGGATGTTAGTGGCTATTACTATGAGAAGACAGAGAGAGCCACTAAATCCTCGTGTGACAGTGGCTACTCCTATGAGACTATTGAAAAAACCACCAAGACCCCTGAAGATGGTGGCTATGCCTATGAAATTACTGAAAAGACCACACGAACCCCCGAAGAGGGTGGGTACTCATATGAGATACGTGAGAAGACGATAAGAACCCCCGAAATGGGTGGTTACAGCTACGAGAAGACTGAGAGGTCTAGAAGACTGCTGGATGACATCAGCAACGGCTACGATGACTCTGAAGATGGTGGTCACGCCCTTGGAGACTCCAGCTACTCTTATGAGACCACGGAGAAAATTGCCAGTTTCCCTGAATCTGAAAGTTACACCTATGAGACTTCTACAAAAACAACACGAAGCCCTGATGCTTCCACATACTGTTATGAGACTGCAGAAAAAATCACTAGAACCCCCCAGGGGTCTACATATTCCTATGAGTCTTCAGACCAGGGCTATGCTACAGAAAAGAAGTCCCCCTCAGAGGCTCGCCAGGATGTCGACTTATGCCTTGTGTCTTCCTGTGAATACAAGCACCCCAAGACAGAGCTGTCACCCTCCTTCATCAATCCCAATCCTCTTGAGTGGTTTGCCAGTGAAGAGCCCACTGAAGAGTCCGAGAAGCCCCTCACCCAGTCCGGGGGAGCCCCACCACCTCCTGGAGGTAAGCCACAGGGGCGACAATGTGATGAAACCCCTCCCACCTCAGTCAGTGAGTCAGCCCCATCGCAGACTGACTCTGATGTTCCCCCAGAGACCGAAGAGTGCCCCTCCATCACAGCCGATGCGAACATCGACTCTGAAGATGAATCAGAAACCATCCCCACAGACAAAACTGTCACCTACAAACACATGGACCCACCTCCAGCCCCCATGCAGGACCGCAGCCCTTCTCCACGTCACCCTGACGTGTCCATGATGGACCCGGAGGCCTTGGCCATTGAGCAGAACCTGGGCAAAGCTCTGAAGAAAGACCTGAAAGAGAAGACCAAAACCAAAAAGCCAGGTACGAAGACCAAATCATCTTCACCTGTCAAAAAGAGCGATGGGAAGTCCAAGCCCTCTGCGGCTTCACCAAAACCAGGGGGCTTGAAAGAATCCTCAGATAAAGTGTCCAGAGTGGCTTCTCCTAAGAAGAAGGAATCTGTGGAAAAAGCAACAAAACCCACCACCACACCCGAGGTCAAAGCTGCACGTGGGGAAGAGAAAGACAAGGAGACCAAGAACGCCGCCAACGCCTCCACATCCAAATCGGTCAAGACTGCGACTGCAGGTAGGTGCCTGGGGCCGGCATCCACACTGTTGCACTTTCACCGGGAGCCTTTGAATTTCCATTTGACTTTGCCCTGGGAAGCTGAGAGAGCACACCTGGTGCTCTCCCTTCCTTTTACTATTCTCTTCTGCCAAAAGGTTTCAGTCTCAATTCAGTGTTGTCCACAGGCGTGGGGATAGCTCAGAATATGGCCCAGAGCAGCTCTGATTCACCAGATAAGATTCCTGAGTTGGCTCATTCTGCAACACGGCAACTACAGCCTTGTTCTAAATATTCAGAACCAAGGAGGCGTGTTTCAAGCTCCTTTGGAAGACTGCGTGGCGGTGGCTTCAGCCACGCTGACCCCAGAATGAAGCTCAGGTGACACAGTCCAGCAGCTCCCAAAGACCTAGGGAGAGCCAGAGTTCCAAGCCAACCCTGGAATGACAACTGTAGGGCCCAAAATTTAGATTTCATTTTTTTAAAATAAATTAAAAAAATAAAATTAGAACATTTTAAAATTTAAAATTATGACATTTTTAATTTTTTTTAAAATTACCATGCTAGAGCTACATCCCCATGAAAGGCAATGCTCTGTGTTTTTTTTAATTGGCCTATAATACCGTAATTTGAGTTGTCCAGGGTATTCCGAACAAATTGAGAGAAGGGCAATCCTTCTTGAAGCCTCTTCTCACACCCCTCTTAACCCACAGCCTCACTAACAGACTCAATTCTATTTCAGATTGAAATTGCACCCATCAGGAGCAATATCCCTAGCTCCTGATCATTCCTGTTTTGGTCCCAATTCCCAGACTTATCAAATCCTCAGCAGTACCTGGGTTTTTGATGGAACAGGTCTCTGACAGCCCAGATTTATTTTGTTGCTTCAAATCAATCACAGGAATTTGCATGAATACATTTTACTTGCTTTATGTAGCTATTCCAAGATTTAGACTACAGCTCCTAAAATAATATGAATTGACTCAAATACATAAAGCAAAATAACAACTTCAATAAGGGAAAATTTGATAGATAAACCTTGGGACTCTCAGACTCAGTGCATTTTAGTAAGTATTACAACTGCAAAGTTTTACTGTAAGCAACGTGGAAGATCAATGCCAAGACTCACTTCTCATCACATTTCCTTTTTTTACATGCAAATGGAAAAATTGCATTCATGCTTAGACTTAATGGAACTTGGGAGAAAATGTGAAATTCATTCAAACAGATAATAACCAACTGGAATTTGCTACCCATCTTGCCAAACACACACACTCTAGCCCACATAATTGATTTTTTAAAACATTTTTGTCATTTGAAGAGATAATTTTAAGGCAAAGTAATAAATAAAGATGAATTAATTAGAATGTACTTTGAAGAAGCTTTTCCAATGCATTTCTCAAAAAACAGAATTGTACTATTAACTGACTTTTAAAACAAAGCTGGGTTAACTTCTGGCAGTTTCCTCAGTTTATGCTTCTGTATGAGAGATACTCCGTTGGTGTTGATGGTAGTGATTTAGTTTGCAAGGGCAAATTGTAGGCATTTTTAATGATTAAAACAACGTAACTCACAAACTTCTACTGTAAGTCAGAGTTTTTTGGGAGGCCTACACGTGGATATCAGAGGGCTTTCAGCTTGGATTCATTCCAATGGCTGGTTAACCTATTTGTAAAGTGAGTCAGTTTGTCTAAATATCAGTTTGGCTGATTCTCATCAATCCCCAAACCCCTAAAAGTAAAACTGGACAGGTGAGGGAGTTCACTGGTGGTTTTGACTCTGGGATAACCGTCTTTAAACATCCTGTGGAGAAAGAAATAGGATTAAGTATACGGGATCCAGCTGGTATTTTATCATAAATGACTTAACAGCAGTGGTCTCAAACCATCTGCACATTAGATGATGTGGGGTGCTTTTAAAAGATGATGGTGCCCAGGCCCCCACCCCAACCCCATTAAGTCAGATGCTCTGGGGTGTGGGGCCTGGATATCACTATTAAGCATTAAGCACTAATAAGTTTTAGGGATTATCATTATTCAGCCAGCATGAATAACCGCTGCCTTAGAATGCTAGTTCTATTAATGTTTCAAAAAGTTTAAACCTTCAGCTAGAACAAGTCAGAAAGCCATCTCACCAAGCAAGGTGCCAGGAAACCTTAGGGGTAATCTGAATCTTTGCTTTGCCCAGGCTTTTTCTAATTTGGACTAGGGGTTTTGGCAAGCAGGTGCCCCTTTCTCCAGTCTGATATGTCCTGATTGGCTAGAGAGAAAGCACAGTCTTTTGGAGCCTTCCTCTCACTCAAGTTTGGTATCCAGTCTTGTCTAGTGAGAGGTGTTTCACCTTCAGCCTACTGTGCTGAGGAGAGAAAGCAGCCTTTCATCAGTTTGTGAATGAGGTTAGGGTGCTGAAGGCCTTGGAAATCATACAAAGTTAAGATCTGAACCAGTTTCTAGGTCAAATGTTAGGGTATAATACTCATCTGTGAGCAACATTGCTCTCAAATGAGATCCTAACATGGATTATTAATATTGCTTAACTATGGTTTACCAAGTGCAGATGCTTCCTTTTGACTTTTAAAATCTGTTTCTTACATCACTTTTCAAATTAAGATGCATATTAGTAGCTCCCTAGGAGTATTATTGTTATGTAGTTCCATCTTTTGGAAAGGCCTTGAAACTCTTCTTATTTCCTAATGGGTTGGTTGTCCATGGAGGGAAACCATTCCATTCTCATTTCTCCTGGTGAGACAGCAAAGGGTACATCTTCTCAGTCTCTGGTGTGAAATGCACCCTACCAGAGAGAGGGAAGTGCCCCGTCTCTCCTTTGCAAGTCCTGTGGACCTTCTTGTGGATGAGCAGGGAGGTGTACTGGAGCTGGGCGTCTCTTTGCCTTCCGGTGACCCTGGCTTTCTCTTCATTCATTTACCAAAGGACCAGGAACCACCAAGACGGCCAAACCCTCAGCTGTGCCTCCCGGCCCCCCTGTGTACTTGGACCTGTGCTATATTCCCAACCACAGCAATAGTAAGAATGTCGATGTTGAATTTTTCAAGAGGGTGAGGTCATCCTACTACGTGGTGAGTGGGAACGACCCCGCTGCAGAGGAGCCCAGCCGGGCTGTCCTGGATGCCTTGTTGGAAGGGAAGGCCCAGTGGGGCAGCAACATGCAGGTAAGCGCTCCAGGACAATATTTGTACTGCATGGCATACAGTACAGGAGGAGGGGTGCTGCGCCTGCGGGCGGAGGGCAGGAATCCTGTTTCCACAGGCATGGCTGTGCGTGTGCATCCACATGAGGTGCCTGAGGGCCTGTCACACGTGAAATACCTCGAGGACAAAGTGGATTTCACACACAGGAGATAGCTTAAAATGTTATTCTGGGTACTAACAACAGTCATGGCCTGGGAGGAAAGCCACTCTACCACCTTCAGGCAGCCCAAGATCACCTGCCCTTCCTGCTAATATATCAAGAGTAAGTGTGTACGAGTGAAAGTACACACTTACTCTTGACAATATGCAGGAAAGGCATATGAAATATGAAAGCTCTCATATTTCTATGTGAGAGCTGCTAAGGGATTGCCTTTACTCCTTTTTGTTTCATGGATAGACCAAAGCTAGCAGTATGACCATTTGGATATTAACTGTCCACGTGGAATTCTACAGGAGCAGCATTGCTGAAGATGGTCCCCAGGAGGTTATCGCCAACTCACAAGCAGTACAGGCCACCAGCCACTCACATTGCTTGGGCTGTGATCTTTGCTTATCTAAGTCCTGTTTGTCTGCAGAGTCACCTAGTAAACTGTATTTGCATAACACTAACTAGAATGACTTGTTAATCATATGAGATCTCATGAATTTGAGAAGCCCCAGGGGACTGGATGGAATTTTTACTATTCAAGCCAGGACCCACCCGCCCATCCACCCCACTCCTCTATCCCTAACCACATGCACAAATTAAAGCTACAGATCTTTGTGCTCAGAACAGAATGTGAATTACACACACTAGAGAGCTGTGAGCTGCATTAATAACCAGAGCTCTTCCGGTCAAATATGCAGTGTCCTTGATGCAAAATGTACCAGGTGCGTTAAAGGAAATACAAGAAATTCCACCTTAACTGAGGCACTTCTGCTCAAATGAAAGGACTGAACTGACGGGGACCATAGATGAACCAATTGACTAGTCATTGGTTGTTTCTGGTTCCAGTCTTCAACTTGCCCCCGCAAAAAACTTGATTTTTTTTTTTGCAGTTTTATTCTGGTTCCTAGAAATTATAAGTTGAAGAAAAGTCCTATGCATTTTTTGAGGAAAAGAGAAATTTTCCTTCCTTTACTCTTCCTTCTAATTGTCTAATTAATACCTTATTGTTCTGTTTTTTTTTTTTAATCTGATTTCTGGCTCTGCCCTTAAACAACTATTTTCTCTGTCCCTGCAGGTGACCCTGATCCCGACTCATGACTCAGAGGTGATGAGGGAATGGTACCAGGAGACCCACGAGAAACAGCAAGACCTCAACATCATGGTCTTAGCAAGCAGCAGCACTGTGGTTATGCAAGATGAATCCTTCCCTGCATGCAAGATTGAACTGTAAAGACCAAGGCCAGCCACACCACAGGCTTCGAACTTTGTTTCCAGAAATTCTTCAATTTGAAACTACCTTTTCTAAAAAGTCAATTAGTCTAAATAAGTTGCTGAACTGTCACCTGCCAAACGCTATACTCTGTCATGGTGGTGCGAGTCACTAATATTTCTCAGTTTTTGCTGATTGCTAAGGGAAGTAACAGCATTCCCACAATAGGGTTCAAATTACTGCAAAATGACCTACCCCAGTTCATCTCTGCTGATCATTTGGAAAACAAGCACTAGCAAACCCAACTGACTTCTGCTAGGTAGAGGCATTTGTCTTATAGAGAGAGAGAGAGAAAGCAAGAGAGAGAGAGAGACAGAGAGAGTGCGCGCACAAAGAGGGAGAACACAGGAGAGAGAGAGAAAGAGAATGAAAAGGAAGACGAACGCAAAAGAAGGAGATGTAATGGTAGAGAGTGCTGGTGAGATACCCAGAGAGAAAGGAGAGAACAGGGTGGGGTAAGGAAGAGAATAGAAACAATAATTTGGGCTGCATTTTCTCAGCCAGTCTGTATTCTGAGGTCCACACAGGCAAAGTTTTCAACTGGTGTCAGTCTGAGTCATCAAAAAGGGTCTTCATTTTCTAAAACAAATTGGCTGGAAGAACACAAAAAGAACAAAACTTGTTATGAGGGTATGTGAGATTTTCACGCCTTAATTAAGCGCCCTCGGTGTGAAGGCTGCACACTGACATATAACCTAGTGAGTGTAGGCTGGACACGCAAGTGGTTTGAACCCCATTCGGAACTCTCAGACTCTTCACACACGCGAGTAGGTTGATCTAAGGCATGCTCCCAGCATCTGTGCACCCAGTTAGCCCACTCTGACTCAATTAACCTGCATGCGGAAACACCCAAGTCCACCCCAATCAACAAGCAAATACCAAAGCAGTTGGGAGTACATATGGTAGACAATTTGCCTTAGAAAGTGACTTGAATGTACAAAGATTCTTGATGCACTTAATTATTTTTAAATGTGAGACAGCAAGTTTATAAAACATCCATGTAGGATTATAGCTACTCCAGTTACAGGAGCATGTGTGTGCGCGTGTGGGGTACTGGAAGCCGACCTGAACGGTGCAACGGTTTGATGCTGGGTCATGCTTGTGGAGTGCCACTTCGGTGCCCCTCTGGCCCCTCAGCCAAACGAGTTGAGCCTTTCATAGCTTCTTCACTACTGCAAGTTCAAGATTGAAATGGCTTCTATGATCGGAACTGGGAAAACAGTGAATCATATGGTGGAAGAGGTTCTCAGCAAGTGTACAGTATTTACCTTCCTTTGTCTTACATTGGCTTTTTTTAAATTTTCCATTAATTTCAGTATAATTATGGGAACAAGTGTACAGAAGAATTTTTTTTTAGATTTGTCAGAACTTTTCATAGATGAACTTTTTAACAAATGTTTTCATTTGCAGGAAAATGCAAAGAAAATTTTCAAGTGAGTTTTTTTTTTTAAGTGTTTCCTAAGACAAAAAAATGAATAATGTTTTTTGAAGTTCTGGTGAGATTGAAGTCTGATAATGCAGTAATAATATTTATTAAAATCCATAACTACCAGGAATAGTGACTGATACCTCCCACCCCTTGATTCCCATAACGTAAAAATCCGAGTATGTGCTATTTGAGAGTGCGGGAGAATGGCGTGGTAGGCTCCTTTTCCAGGCCTGTACATTACCCAGTGATATCCTACATTCTTCTTTCAAGATCTTCAACCATGAGGTAAAAGGGCCAAGTCAAGTTCAAAGAACCCTAGCGAAAATTTGCTTTGGGATTTCTTTCCCAGAAAAAAATAAAAGAAATAATACATTGAAAGAAAATGAATTCCCAACTCCTACTGTTCATCATGTAGAGTTCAGATACCATTTCCATCATTGTCATCATTGAACTATGAGTCTGGGAAGCCAGATCATGATTCAAAATTTATGTCAAGTTGCGAGCTACAGATCAGTGCACCCGGCGTTCAGATGTGGCAAACTTCTCAGTGACGACTGTGCTGTGCTGTCACATCACGTTTCCTGCAGACTCTAAGATCCACGGAGTAGTGAACAATGACCTCATTTTATTTTCTGTGTTAGTTATTTATTTCAAAGTTAACATTTTAGTTTATTTTTGTCTGATAAAGTGTATGTTTTGCACTGCTAACTGCTATGAGGGTTTAACCAATGCTTCTTCGAGGTCCCTTCACTGAGGACCTATGCAGTCTACTTAATGCTGTGAATTACATTTTCAAATGTTTAATTTTTAAAAAAATTAATATTCTATTTTTTTAGGTTTCTCTAGAAATCCAGCTTTTATTTATTACTCCACTTTTTTTTCAAGTCCTTAAGAACAACACTTTGATTAAGGGTACAAAAAATTATCACATGATGGAAAACTCGTTGTGACAACATTGAATTTCACTGAGTATAAACTTGTCTACTTCAAACTTATTTAATCAGACAACCTAAGATACCCAAGATAATTATCTAATGATTGGTTGTTGAGTTAGCCTACATAATGCATGGGAAGAGGAACAGATTTCCAGTCTTTTTGCCAAATCCAGACCTCTGGTTGATTTTTCCTTGATAGAAGATGAAATTCTCCAATTTCTCAAATTCAATTTATTTAACACGTATATTCTTTTGCTTTTAAAAAATGCAAACATTTTAGGAGAATTATAGCCAGTCTTCAATTACAATGATTCTATCCCACTTCTTTCTTCTTTCATCCTTCTTTTCTTTTCTTCTTTCTTCTTTCTTTCCTTCCTTCCTTCCTTCCTTCCTTCCTTCCTTCCTTCCTTCCTTCCTTCCTTCCTTCCTTCCTTCTTTCTTTCTTTCTTTTTCTTTCTTTCGGATTTAATGGGGAAAATATACAAAAGCTGTTACTGGTCAGCTGGCTGTTTTTCCTATGAAACGTATCAGTACTCTTCCCCATCCATTGTTCTCAGTGACGACCACAGAGCCTGAAGATACCAGGAAAACCAATATTTGCATTACAGGTTGTTCCTGACCTTCCAGAAACCTTTTCTACCTGGGTGACTAACCTAATTTTGCTAGTTCCATAAACACACAATTAGTTTAGTAGCAGCCATCACAACGTACTGTGTGCATTCATGGTGAGAGCTAAAGAGTAGCACAGACTTCGAGGAGCCGTATTCATACCGGTTACTTAATCCAATTGTGTAGATTGAATATTTGAGTGGAAAGAATTTACACTCTGTTTAAGTGATGGGATTCCATCAAGATAGCATTCATGATCATGACCTTTTTGGTAGTATTCTTAAGCAAAATTCTACACAGACTAAATGTTAGAGATTATCCTCCATTTTCAATTTGAACTAATTCTCTCCCCTTTCTCAAACCCAACCCTTGTGCATGCTTTCTCAGTCTTGTGGTGGGACTGGGTACAATGACTAACTAACCCCCCTCCCCCAAATGCCATTTCCATGGAGTTAAAAAATTTTTTTTCTTAACCTTACATATCATAGTGAATGGTTTCCCCAGTGTATATGAATGTTTTAAGTGTCTCCAATAGCTTATGCAGTTTAGGAGCTTTTCAATATTCACTTAATAAGATTAAATCATTTGCTAATTGGAAATTTTGCCACCTTCCATTTTTCCTGTATTACCAAATTCCAGCTCTCAGGAGCTGTTCTGTGATTCTGAAATTGCCTCTCTTAGTCACAGGAGGTTCTTGCTCAGTGATGATATTGTGAGTTAGATTAATAACCTTTTTTTTTTGTGCTCGGATTTAGAAGAAAAGATCCTGTTTCCATTTGAAAGGAACTGCAAGCTTTTCTCTTCTAGCCAACTGAACAACACACCAAAAGCAGCCTAGGGATGAGCATTTCTTTGAAAGCAATTAGGTTATTCACCTGGTATTAAAAATGATTTACTGTTTTAAAATTCTGTGACTTTCTTAAGTTGATTTAAAAGGCAACATCAAAAACTAAAAAGGGAAAAAAATAGCTTCTCTGCACTCGTTTGGAGCTCCCCAAGTAGGAACCATCGAGATGAGACGTCAAGACCAGGTTGCCTTTTCTAGAACACCCTGCAGCAGGTCCGAGTGCGCTCACCACGCTGAATGCAGCCTTCTCTTTCCGGCCCTGGAAAGAAGTGGCCTTGAGCCCAGCAGAGAGGCACCTCCCACTCCTCTCTCTTGTTCTGAATGGTGTTTGTGTCAGTCTGCAGCTGTGTATGGTATTATGTCTTATAATCCTGCATCACTTCTATCCTATCCAGTCATATCTAATGTAGAAAATTAGTTTCCAGTGAAAGTAATATGTAGTGCTTTTATGATATTTGTGTGCAATATCCCCTCTTCCATTGAGGATATTTGATGTAAAAGAAAAAAAAAACTCAGTTCCACAATAAAATACAAAAGTGGCAAAAGTTCATGTATGTGCTCTTATGTTTTTTGTTACTGAGTTGGGCTCATCAGGAGTTGGGATTTGCCACCCATGGGGTGCAGGGGAAGTAGCAAACCTTGGAGGTGGTCCTGATACTATTTCTCTAAGTGCTACCTCGTTATCTTGTATAACAAAGCCCTAGAGGATGTTGGGATCTTAGGACAGAAACTGGGAAGTGAGGAAACGAGACAGTTAACATTGCTTAAAAAGAAAAATAACATGTACCAGAGTGGTTGGAGGAGCGGCATTGAAAGGGTTTCCTACATGAACCACAATATGAACCCCAAACCAAGTGTTCCTCCGAGCTCTGCCACACCTGGCTGCATGACCTCTGTCACTTCATCCCCATCTAGAGTTTCCTTTCTCACCTGTAAAATGAGAGGATTTGACTACATAGATGGTCACACTGCATGGTCCCTCCCAAGGCTGACTCTCTGGGGCTCTACAAGGCCATCAGTGGTTACACCCCATATCTTCTCTCTCAGGGTCTCTCGCTCTGTAACAGAACAAGCTCTACATAAATAACGTAGTATTCTGTGGATTTGACTGACACCGAGGAACTAAAAACGTTTCGGAAAAGTGATTACAAATAAGAAAGTACCTGAAAAAAGGAGGAATTCCTCTTAGTTTCAAATGATTGTATCTTTATCTATACCCAGCAGTGGGCAATACTGTGACGACTTAAAGGTGAACAAAACACAAGTACCGCCCTAGTTGGGGTGACAGGGGCTCCCCAAATTCAAGGGTAAGCTTTGGTGACCATAGAAAAAGGTCCAGGAGTGATGTCTAAGCTGAGACCTGGCGTGTGTGTGTGTGTGTTGAACAGAAAGCAAATCTGAGGCAGAGGGAGCAGCTCACACGGAAGCTCAGCAGAGAGGAGGATTGGCGTGTCTGGGGCCCAGAGAGCTCAGAACGGCAGCGGGGAGAGTGGGAGGCCTGGCGTCTCGACTCCCTCTGTGTGGCTGCAGAAAACGTCCCCATAGAGTGCTCGGTAGAGACCCCCAGGGTGCGGCCCGGCAGTCTTCAGAAGTAGTCTTTTGGCCTCAAAAGGCCAGTGCAGCCTGTCCTGAGTCAATGACATTCCTCTGTCACACGCACTCCTTTTGATCTTACATTGCGCCTCCAATCCATGGGGTGTCGTGGGCCTGTCCCATTAGAAGTCACTATTTGCCAGAAATTGAAGTATTTTTCAATTTCTGATTCCTCTAGAAATTGAAGTATTAAGCAAACATGTGAAAACTTGGGGTGGGGTATCATCACCACAAGATTTTAATTACATCTACCAGACTCACCTTTAATAAGTCCGTTGTTTTCTATTCCACTGTGAGACTACTCAGTTTCAGGAAGGCTTTCCGGCCTAAACCTCGGGTGACCGGCCATCCAGGTTTGCCTGGGGCCACCCTGGGTTTGCCTCTGAACGTCCTGTGTCCTGGGAGGCCCCTCATCCCAGGGAAACCCTGACAGTTGGTCGCCCTGCCTGAGCCCCTTCCTGTGTTTATATCCCAGTTCCTCCAGACCTAGGCACATCCCCATGGGGAAAGGAGTCCTCTCCAGCTGGTCTTTTTCTGTACTTTGGAGGTAACTCTTTTCCATTTTTTTTTTCCTGTTTTCCAGGCAAATCAGCAAAGGTCTGTTAAGGTACTGTGCCTACGTTTTTCTATCATTATAATTGTATTGCTCGTCTAAACACTTCCCTGTGTCCCTGCAATGATCTTCTAATACATTCTTGACTCAGGAATTGGTCTCCTGCATAATCCCAGATCACCATTTTCTCTTTGATCTTATATTTTACATCTTGAAAAGTCATCAGAACCAAACATGCTGACCAATTGTTCGTCATAACCAGTTCCTATAAGATGAGCAGTTTTGGCCAGTTCTCTGGGGGTTCTTGGTGGTTTCACAGAGGCCACATTTGTGGGGTGACCTCACCATACAGTGTGTCCAGTAGGTACATCTCCATTTCATGGCTTGGACTCTTCCCCGCTCACACTGAAAATGCATGTTATTTTAACGCCGTCCTAGGGATTTAAATGCTGTGTGGAAACTGATGACTTTTATCATTTGTGTCTCCAGTCTGTACTTCTTCCTGGATCTCTAACCTCATATATCCAGCTGTGCACTAAGACCTGCATCTGGATGGCTCTTTAAACTATCCCAAATCTAACATGACCCCAAACAAATCCCCGGTCTCCCCAAACTACTTCTCTCCCTAGGCTTTTCTGCCTTAGCCAATGGCAAATATATCTTCAGTTGTTCTGGTGAAAAGTCTTGGCCCTTTAGCAAATTGATGGCCCTGCCTTCAAAATACATGCAGTGTAACCCTCTCCCCTCACATGCAGTGCTAACTGCCTTTGCCTACCCAGTCGCTTCTCCGTTGGATTCCTGCAGCAGCCTCCCAACTGATCCTCACGTCTCCTTCTCTGCACTCCTGTTTATTCTTCACAGAGCAGCTAGACTAAGCCTCTAATCACGTCAGCTCACATCATGCTGTCCCGTGCTCAAAACCTCCGAATGTGTCCCCACCTCAGAGTAAAAGCCACCATCCCGACGAGGGGCCAGGGCCCTTGTACTTTCTGTCTGTTGTCTCTCTGGCCTCATCTCCTGCAACTCTCCCCGACAGACACATTCCACTCCCGCCACACTGGCCTCCTTGCTATTTCCTCAGACTCTCTGCGGGTGCTTCCACGTGGGGCATAGGGGCTGGCTGTGGCTTTTCTCAGCCACGCTTTTCCCCAGGTGACTCCATGATTCTCCACCTTCCCCCGTGGGTCTCTGTTCAAATGTCTTCTCAGCAAGGCCTTCCCTAAGCTCCCTGTTTTCAGTTGCAACCTCCACCACTGAGCCAGCACTCTCCTTTCCGTGCTTGGAGACCCACATGCTCTGTCTCCATACCACACAGGTCACCATACGTCATGTTACATATTTATTATCTGTAAATGCCGTAAGGGAAGGGATCTTTGTCTATTTCCCTCCTCGCTGTATCTCAGTGACTGTTTTAACAGTTCCTGACAGGTAGTAGGTGTTCAATAAATATTGGTCAAATGAATGTATCAAGGTACTTAGTTTCAGGCTGGCACAGTGCTTACATGGTGGGTGGAGTTGTTGGAAAATAGGTTTGGAATTAGACAAACTTGGGTTCAAATATTGTCCCTGCTACTCATTGTGTGGCCCTGGGCAAGTCACATAAGTCTCAGTTTTCTACTCCGAAAAATGAGAGTAATAAATCCTGTCCTGCAGGATTGTTGTAGGGATTCGGGAGGATGTGTTAAATTAGGCACAAATGGATGGTCACAAAGAGGAGTCGTTAACTATAACTTTTGTAATCAAGCTGGGCGTGTGATTGCTCGTGAGCCAGAGCCTGGGAAACACCGACACCCAGCAGTGGCCCAGCGTTCTGTCACCGGAGGAAATTTTAATGGGCACTCTCCGGATTAAATGTTGAACTCTGCATAGATGATGTGTCATGGGAACCAGAGGAGCAAGCGAAATTCTCCTGTATCAGGATACAAGGTCCCTTTTATAGAACCTTCATAAATATTCCTCATGTCCTTGACCTTGCTTTTAAAGCCCGTAATAGAATTTATTTTCAGATGCTTTTTTGTAAGAATAAACTGTTTTCTGAACATGTCCAGCTCAGATCTGGAATCCCTAACATTCATGCACAATGAGCACACAGTCTAAGTGGCTGTTTTGTGTTAAACAAAGATCCCAGTGGTAACTGCCACAGTCCCGGGGGCACTGCCCCTGTCCTCTGTTTGGACTCCCTGTTGCATGAAGGTGGCAACATCCTCAAGGTCGCCACAGTGTCAGCAAAAAGGCCAAATCAACTGGGTGGGGTGGGGGTGTGGGTGGGGAAGGAAAGGTTATTTTCAAGTCGAGAAGCTGTTTAGAATAAAAGGCCATTTTCCTAACATAACTATGTTGGAAAAAATTCCTTTTTCCCCATTTTCTAAAGAATAATTTTTTAAATTTATTTTCAGAGTTTGAAAAGTTCAGCTGAAGTAGAACTCTGAAAAGTTGGGCTCTAACCATTTAATGAAAATATAATCACACCACATAATTTGCTTTTAGGATTTGCTAAAGCCTGACCCCTCTGGGCCCATGTACAACGCCACCCCCTCCGCACCCCCGCAGGCCCATCGGATCACGGGGTACAACGGCATCGGTTCCGCTGACTTGATGGAGATCACACCACAGCAGCTTCATTTGGGCTCAAGACTCCTGGTCCCAGTTACATATCCCCAGACAGCAAAGTCATAGAAATCACCACTTACCCTCTTCCATAATGGACTTTGCTCAGGAAGAATAATGGCCCACCACCCTGTATCACCAGTAATTTTATACTCATGTTCAGTTAGATAAGAACCCAATGTTATGTTTCTAGCTTGATAAATATCATTTGTATATGAGCCATTTGCATGCGCATTATTCTAGAGTCTCATCAACATCACTGCAAAAATTCCTCTGGCTGCCCTGGTCATATACCCTAGGCTGGGGTTTCTAACCATGGCACTGTCAACATTTGGGACCAGATAGTTCTTTGTTGTGGGGGCTCCTGTGCACTGTGAGATGTTAAGGAGCATCCTTGGCCTCTACTCACTAGATGTTATTTCATTCAAAGTGAAAACAAGCATTTAATAAACTAATTTTTAGGGCCTTTGACTACTTGTAAAATCTATAGCAACTTCCCTACCCATGTATCTTATATCCACGGCCAGCTACAAGGCAGGAAAACGAAATGCAGTTTGGTGCCAGGCTAACACAGCTTGGAGGGGAGGAGAGTAAGGCATGTGAACCCCATTGTCGTTTTTTCTTCTTCCACAACTCTGCCTTTTTACCATTTTTTCCCCCAAGGTAGGTGTGGGTTGTGTCTGAAACAGGTTCAGTCTGAATTGTTCATTTCGATTCAACGTAAAATAACATCTCTTCAGACTCCGAGGGGAGAAGGCCGCTTCCACTCCAGGACAGTGTGAGACAGACCTGTGTGACTAATTCACAAAGTGGTGACTTCCCTTCATTGGAGCTTTCTGCATCTCCGTGCTTGACGTGTTCTTCCTGCGAACACACACATCACTTTATCTCCCTCTAATACTTTTTAGCCGTGCACTGGCAGTTGCGTAAATGCCTGCCTCCTCTCCCTCACTGGAATGAATGTAAGTTACCTGAGAGGAGGACCTGTGTAAACTCCACAGCACTCACAATGGTGCCTTGCACACAGCATATGCCAAACGAATGCTGTGAGCACATAAAAGCAGAGCTAGAACAGAGACAGACGGTCGGCGGTAGTCACCTCACTTGTAAGGGGGTGGCCAGGGCACCAAATGGAGCAGAGGGGAAAGGATCACTGCAGTTGATGTGCAGCGAAGTGAAAGCCACATTTTTAGAGACTAATGAATAAGCAGCACGCCAGTAAGTGAGGATATCTTTTTAAAGAAGTTGGGTGGCAAAGGAGAGTGACAGGTAGTAGTTTGATTGATGGCAGGATAAAGGCTCTGTTTGTAAAAGAGAAGGTCTTGCAGAAGGGAAGGCTTGATGGTTCTGGAACAGGCAGACAGGCAGGGGTCGGTCACAAATGAGGAAGCTAACCTTGTGAAGGAGTGGGGGTTCACCTCACTTGGAAGGGGGGGATAAGGGAGAGACCCAGCAGGGACGGAGACCTGTTGAGCCAGAAATGGGGGAGATGGCGGTCACACGACAGGCTCAAGTTTTCCTGATAAAGCAGGAGTCAGGAACACCCGTTCAGAGTTCTGGAGGTGCAAGTCTGGGCTTCAGCAGAGAAGAAAGGCGAATGAGGTAAAAATGAGTCAGTGAAAGAATCGAAAGGACTGTTGAGTTGCGAAGGGTAGCTAGCTGTAAATTTGTAGAGGAATCAGTTAGCCTGATATTACGGCTTTGCATACGAAGCTTGGTCATCAGAAGCACACAGAAAGAGACGTCTGGTGATGGATCAGGTCCCGGGGTTGCTGTAACAGAGCGCCCAAAACTGGGTGACTTCAGAGAATGGAACGGCATTGGAGGCTAGAGGTCCAAAACCCAGGTGTCGGAGGGGGGCACAGCAGTCACGTGGTTTTCTCCTCTCTGGGTGTCTTCACCTTGCCTTCCCTCCCTGTGTGTCTGTCCAAACTTCCCTTTTACAAGGGCATCAGTCACATTGGGTTAGGGCCCACCTGAATAATCCCAATATGATTTGGTTACCTCTGTACGGCCCCTATTTCCAACGAACAATTCTAAGGTACGGGGGTTAGGGCTTCAACATATCTTTTGTGGGGGGACATAATTCACCCTTAACAGGTGGGTTCAGGGATGGCAGGGGGGCCTTGGTAAAGAGTGAGAAGAAATTGAAGACACTGAGCTCACTGGTGGGACAGCCAACCATGGGGCCCAGTGTGGGAGGGCAAGGAGGGTCTGAATTCTGAAGATCAGAGGTGTGAGCAACAGGGTACAGGCTAAGGGTTGCAAGGGAAAAGCTGGTCGAGCACTCGTGGGATAAGAGTAAGAGTAAGAGATTGGGAGGATGAGACTTTAGGTTCCAAGCTCTTGGCCACTGACTACAGCAGGTTAGCCAGAGGGAAGGTACTCTGTTCAGTTAAGGTCATCCCAGAGGCCAGGGTACTGAAAGCAGCTTCTCCATCCATGTGGGAGAAATACAGAAGGTGGTATTTAGGAAAAGGACAGAGGACCACTCTTCAGATCTATCATCCAGGAACGTGGAAGTAGGCTCCACAGCCCAGGAGGGAAGGCCTGGGGAACGGGTGGTAGATTGGAGGGGAAAGACGCCCAGACGGGACAGTTCCCAAGAGGAAGCGAGGCCCACGTGCAGAAGGAACCTGAGTGGGCACAGCACCGCTCCTGCCAGGCAGCCGCAAAGAGGAGAAGTGATCCCTTTCGGTGAGGACTAGAGAAGCGTGATGCAGATGCATCGGGAGGGAAAATGAAGGCGACATTATGAGCTGAATATTAACTAGATGCTTCATCCATGATGGCTATTCCTGGGCCAAAGGTGCCTCGTGATTTATCTTGTACCTTCCTCTTGCCACAATAAGGGAATGGCTGAAAAAGTGCTGCTCCTGATAAACTAAAATGTCAGAACAGATTTGGTCACAACCTACTGCCTAAGCTACATTCAGCTTGGCTGGTACAGGGCGCATGTTGGATTAACTGCAGACACATGGAGGAGATATGCAGGGTGAGGGCCAGTGGCAGCCGGACCGCACACAAGGAACAGTTCCAGGTTCCTCACTCAGAACTGGGGTTCCTGGCACCTCCCGCACGGGGCTGCTGGAGCTGCTGGTGCACACGCTGGTGGCTGCTGCTATAAAACCAACGGTCTCGGCCCTGGCTGCTGTAGCTCAGTGGATTGAGCGCAGGCCTGTGAACCAAAACATCACTGGTTTGATTCCCAGTCAGGGCATATGCCTGGGTTGCAGGCCATATCCCCAGTATGGGGTGTGCTAGAGGCAACCACACACTGATGTTTCACTCTCTTTCTCCCTCCCCCTATCTCTCTAAAATAAATAAATAAAATCTTTAAAAAAACCCCCAACCAACGGTCTGAGGGAGGAGGAGGGGAACACGCTGATCAAAACCATGGTACCTATGACAACGGGATTCCCTGTGTCTTTCTCCCTTTCCTGAAGGATAAGGAACGTATTAAAAGGAAAAAAAAAAAAAAAAAAGGAATACATCAAAAACATCCTAGAACATTTTATTTCCACAGGTTCCTGATAAAAGAACTGAATCTTGAATAAAATTACACCACTGTACTACTTAAAGGCAAAATTACACAGCAAGCAAGAGCTGTTCCCGACCCCTTCCACTAAGAGACTTCAGGACCTTCCCGCCTCCTGAGACTCGTAATTACCCGTGTCTCCCATGCACTGGAAGTCCCATCCCTCTCACTCTCCCCAGCTTCTCTGACTGAACCATGTGTTCACACGTTGTACGTGTGTGCATGCACATGCGCAGGAGGCCCAACTGACCTCCTTAATGAAGGAGCTGAGACGATACGTTGGACATTACCCCAACACGATGGAGAAGCTTCCAGCTGGGGAGGTTAGCTTTGTCCTCCAAAGTCCTTACATTCCTAAAATGCCACTACAGGTTCCTGAAATGTGAAAGCCGGTGGGTCTTATGTTTGTGCCTGTACTGCATTTCTCCCAGTTTGAGTCTGGTGGTGAGACACGGGGAAAGAACATGTGGGCATGAGTGGGCACCCACACCCAGCTCAGGCTGAGTGCTTGCCCCAGAGAGAAGGGAGACAAGGTCAGACCTAGGACGTGCAGTCTGCCTTGGCTG
Organism: Trachops cirrhosus; assembly: GCA_028533065.1. NCBI lineage: Eukaryota > Metazoa > Chordata > Mammalia > Chiroptera > Phyllostomidae > Trachops > Trachops cirrhosus. The sequence continues at coordinate 152,886,819 of CM052540.1, read as the reverse complement.
GAGGGAGAGAAATTCAAAAGCCTATGCTTGAGACCCGATACTTAAACCATGGCCTCTCCCACCACCATCACTAGGTGTCAGGAACCTTCAACGTTCGAAATTGGCCCCTGTCCCTCAGGAACTCCGCCGTGAGCCTCAAGAGCTCCTTTTAAGGTATTCAGCTGGTGGCCTCAATCTGAGCACTAGCCACTCTCACAGTCCCACCACCCTTGGAACTATATGGATGGGCAGTCACAGGGCTGCATGAACAGGACATCACGGCTTTCATAAAACAAGTGGCCTGCTTTAAGGAAAGGAGAAGTCGGATGGAGGAGCTGAGGCTGCCATCACGGTGACGATGAGTCCCCTAATGGGGGCGAGGAAAGTCCCTGTGGCGGGCTGGGGCCCGTGGGGCCATCAGGCAGATGCCTTGGCTGCTCTCCGAGCCTGGTGCTCCTGCTTCGCCCTCTCCCTGTGCTCCCGTTCCCTCTGGATCAGGTACAGCCGCTCCTGATGCCACTGCTGCAGCTTCTGCTCATAGGTGGCGATGTCCTCTGCTTCACAGGCAGGAAGCTGTTCTTTGACGAGCTGGGTGGTCAGAGTCAGAAGGCTTCCTGACTCGACTTTGCCCAGCGCCTGAAGTTGAGAATGTAAGGCCTATTGGAAACAAAGGCACAGAAAAAGAGAAGGAAGTGTGTGGGGGGGAGGATGGGGGCAGATGGAAGAAGACTACAGAGGAAACGAGATGACGTTGCTTGCAAAGTCTCCACATATTCCATTTGTAGGAAAAGGCACTTTGCTGGGAGGAAGGGCAGCCCTGTTAGCTTTTGTCCTTCTTATTTCCAGCCTAGCAGGTCTGCTCAGATGCACTACATGTGACTTCCCCCTTCACTTACAAACAGTAAATGGAACTCCATATGCTGTGATCCCCTCTAGATTCTTGCTTTAAATCACAAAGACAACATAAGTATAACAAATTGCCTTTCCACCCTGACTTGCACTGAACCAAGCAGCAAACCCCAAGGACAAAGAACTCGGAGATGCAAACAAAATGGCAGAAGCAGCTGAAAAACTGGAAGCCCATCCACATCTTTTCCTTCTGAATAACTGAGATAAGTGTTGCCTGACGCGTGTTCAGCAGATGGAAACCACGTCAAGGACTCCGTTCTAATGGCACGCTGAACAGCTCCCGTCAGCGCTCGCACTGCTAAGGGCTTGGCCTGCTGTGCGCACAGGTCAGCCTTTACGAACTCCCTGCTGACAGCTCCCTCTGAAACGGCAGCTTGGTTAGCTTGGACTGTGTTCCCGGAGAAGTAGGAAAAACGCTAATCTACTTAAGTGCTCCGAGGTGGAGATCATCAGAGAGAGCCACTTAGGGTCCCCTTCTCCCGCCCCACTGATAAATTTGGTTCCCTGGCCTGGGGGGTGAGGACTGTGCCCTGGGGAGCGGAATGCAGGCAGGTCCCTGGGCTGTCAGGAGGGGCCATAGGCGTAGTGTGATGGGTTTGTCATCACAATGGGTCCCGGACAAATAACCTGAGGCTAACAGATAACAGGCAACACAAAGAAAAGGGAATGTGAAATGAAAATCCCCATCCACGCAGTCTGAGCCCAGGAGATGGCTTGTGACATCGGAATAAGGGCACAGCTCTGACCCTGACAACTTGTTCAAACCTAAGGGCTGGTTTCTCTCAGCCTTGGTGTTGTGTGCCATGGGCGAGCGGAATCCGCCGCCCAGAGCTACGTGAGGACAGATGGAATGCAGCGGGGTCTCACGCACGGCTGGCAGCCGGTAAAGATCTGCCTCTTGTCTTTTCCTGATTTTTAAAAGAAAAGTGCTTTTGGAAGAGTGAGGGCTAAGAATTTAATGTAGGTGCAGATTTCTCTTCTCTGAGATTAAATACATAGGAAATGAGAAAGAGGTGGTCATTTGAGGAACTGGGTCAACATGAAATATGGGAAATGACAATTTTTTGTTTTTTATTTAGCCTTTCTAAATCTGCAATATTATGCAAAGTTAAGAGGAATGTAGCTTGCTCTGCTGCTAATTCTCTGTGTGCCTTGGGAACATCGATTAACCTTTCTCTTTCAGTTTTCACATTATAAAAGAGGGAGGTTGAGCGATGACCTTGCAGAAAGAAGTACTGGGAGAAACAGCCGCTAAAAGTGCAGTGGAATCCCCGTCCTGCTGGGGTGGGGACGGGGAGCTGGGGGCAATAGGTTTCCCATAGCTGATTCAATATAATTACTGAGAAGATTTAAAGGTAAAATATACTGACAAAATCTACACTCTGTCTGTCCCCAAGTGATATAATTGGTCAGCTGGCATGGATCAGAACGTTTTCTGTTTCATACAAAGAGTTCCCCTTCAGGCAGCACTACTTTCCTTAGGAGGCCAAGGGTTTAAACCTCGAACATGGCTCTTCTTCCCTGATGACCACAGAGCCCTTTGGGGTGTACATTTGACAGCTACTAACGGCAGCTTCAGAGCCAGGGCTGTTTTGAAAAGGAACAGTGGACACTCGTCTCCATCTTCTGTTGTAATGCAAGAGAGCACTGCTAGTGGCCCTAGTGCACAACGCAAAGCCGCCAGGATGGGCAAAGGCAGGCGCCTGCACCTTACCTCCATCACCCTCAAACGCGGCTTTGTAATTTCTACCTGCATTTCTGGGCTGTCAAACACGCTTAGTGCAAGATGGGGAAATGGCCAGATTCTTTCCACCCAGGGCTGGAGTCAGGCGGCTGCTAGGAGCAGGCAGGCTGTTACCCACCTATCAGGCACATGTCAGGGATGAGGCGGTAATGACATGCTGCCTCAGGGAACAGAACTGTGGCCCATTAGCTCAAGTACAAAAAAGAATGTAGAAATGCCATTTGTTTCCTTTAAGACCACTTTCTGTGCGAAGCAATAAAAATGCAATTTCCATCAGTCTTAAATGTCTTTGTGTGTGACATTAATGCATGAAAGGACTGCTTGTCAATCACTGGGGCAGAGCAGCATGTTTAATGCACAGCCGAGAGGGCCTCCATTCCACTGCCACTCACCTGAAATCGTTCCAGGTATTGGGGAAGCTTGGACTGTTCGGTTTCCTCCATGTCCAACTGCTCCATCAGCTCCTCTGCACCCTGGCTGTCTTCCCCTTCTCGGGGCTGCTCCTCTGAAGCCTCGGGGGCCGGAGCAGTCAGAGCCCTCAGGACTCTGTCCAGCACGTCGAGCTGCGGGGCAGAAAGGGGGCAGGGCCTCATCAGCCTGGCCCTGGAAGCCCATCGTGAAGAGGGGCTGGAGAAGGCAGAGGAAGGAAATCTGGGATCTAAAAGTCGTGAGAAGAGTTCTCTTATCAAAGTATAGAAAATGGAAATATAATTTCACATTAGAAACACCCTGTTGGATGGCATGAAAAACTTAGTATGAAACAAACGATACAAATTAGCAAACTCAGAATTGTTTATATGTAAATTAGTACAATGGCATTTGATTTTACTTTTAATCAACCAGGTAGGAATCTAAGAACTATGCTTGATGGGCACAAAAGACTCCCCACTCCCAACCCACACCTCCATGCCTTTCTTCCTCAATCAGTGTGGAACTGGGAGAGGGGAAAGAAAAACCAGCGCAGACCACAGCCAACAGCGGGCCATGGTGAATACACGGGGAAGCCTCTGAGTCTCGGCGAGGGCCACCTTCAGAGGAAGACCCTAGCTCGCGGAGGCTGCAAATGAGGGACCAGCGCAATCCACACACGCTGCTGGCAAAGACCCATGGGGCACACGTGAAATCCATTTTAACGGGTGACTTCTGTGACTGAGAAAGTAAGTAAATTACAAAACAGAGGGTTTCTTTTTGCCTCTGCCTCACGGCTTTCACCTTGAGGCACACCTTGAGGCCCAGAGGGACTAAGCGTCAGAGATGGGACGGAACCAACCTCATGGCCAGCATTCCAACCTGTTTCAGCACCGATTAATTCTGTCCTTGTCACATTAGAACAAAAATCCAGAAATACCGACAGGCCTTTTAATGCCACTAACACATCACACCCAAACCGGTACATGCCCCATCCAGGCCGACATCCGAATCACATTCTTATTAAGTCAGAACACAAAGAATGCAAATCTGGCTCAGATGGGAAGGAGCATTTCCCTGGCAAAGGGTTTAGGGGTAACTTTGTTTTCCATCGCTAGTACCGACTACAGCTGGGCTAAGTAGGAATACGTATTTAGAAATGCTTAGTTATAGATGCCCGGCAAAAAACATAATGACTCCCTAGACCTCAGTATAAGGAGCCACTCCAGGAACCGGACCTGCACATCTCTCCACTGAAACGAGAGCCAAGCGATCGGGGTCAAGACAAAACAAAGCAGCCGCTCGAAGCTAACGTTTACGCCCCAGCAACGAAACCACCAAGGCGCTTCCAGGCCTCACTCCAACTACACGGGCTGCTCGGTCAGGAGCGGACACTGCGGCTTCCTACGGCCTGTCAGTGTGCTCAAAAAACGTGGCTCTAAGATGCCACGTTTCCTGTAGCCTGAGCGAAGTCTGGTGACTTCATAGTGTCAAGAGTCCTAGGTGACCAAGAGAGATGAGCCCTGGGGCAGAAGGACAGGTTCCTAGTCCAGGCAAAGTGAACTCCTGAGAACTCTGAAAGGAACCCGTGACCCAGACCTCAGCACCTCGCCCCCAGCACGAGAAGGTTTAATGGGAGGGAAGGAAGGCTGTCCCGTCTCCAGTCCCCAGATTCACTTCTGTGGGTTTGAGGAAAATGACCGTGTAGTCTCCCAGGACTCTAAGGGAACAGAAAGGCTGAAGACTCTTAAATGCAATCTTAACCTCTCCTGAGCTGGTGCTGCAGGCTTACTGGGGAGGGGGCAGTGCTTTATCAAAGTCAGGGAGGGGGGTTTGAATTTCAGGGGAGGGGAAGAGTTTTCCTTACAGAGAGTGAGCTATAAAATCAACCATAATCTTATTTTCTAGGACATTTTGTCAGTAACATTGAAAAGGTTTGTGGTTTTTCATTCCTTTTCAACTGGGTTAAGTACATGATTCTACAGAAATTCTTTTAAAGAGTAGGGGGCAGGGGAAGAAAACAAAACAAATCTAAAACCTAACTTAGGAGAAACAGGAGATGGCTGAAACCCACTGAATCAGGACTGAGGACATACCGCTTCTCCACACAGCTTCCCGTCTTCCGGGGAGGAGGCCACCTTCTCCATCACCTGCAGGGCTCTGTCAAGGTAGCCCGGTCGCCACAGCAGAGGCATGTCGTGGTACACAGCCCGCAGCCCGCGCTGCAGCTCCACCTTCCCTGTGGCCCAAAGGAACAGTGGACGGAGCTCAGCCTCGCCTTCCAGCCGCGTCTGCCGCGGACTCCAAGGCACAGGCACGTTGGCACCTGGCAGCTCTCAGGCAGGGAGGGGCCACTCCGCCTCTGTCCCAAGGGCCCCATCCCACCCGGCAACCTGGTGGCATTTCAGATGGATGACGGACAAGTGGTAAAATCCACTGCACATTTTTTAATATACACTTTTATAAACTCATTTTTCTTCTTTTCCATCTGTGCTGGCAGGGATTATCACGAGGATGTCTGAAGCACAGGGCTGAGGGAAGTTTAGTGGGGTTGACATATCTGCCTCTATGCAGAGATACCCTTGTGAAGTGAGTCAAAAAATGAAAATACTATTTTTGTTTTAGGAACAAAATTTTCCTCAGCAAAGCAGATTCCACAGCTTCCCTATAGTGGAGTCTTGTCAACACTGGACACCTGGCCCTGGCAGGAAACGAATGTGTGCCATTTTTCAAAGTGCTCCAAAACATCCCACTGACTGTCAGTATGGAAAAAAGAAAAACTTTTATTCTTCCTTCCTTTACTTTATCAACCTTCAAGCATGAAGTCCTCATCATCCTTTGCCTCTCAGGACATGAATGTTTCTCAAACCATCAGCCCTGGAACTCAAGATGTGGGCGCTGGACGGCAGGGTCCTCTGGCGGGGGAGGGGCCATCTCTACTCCTGTGGCACGGAAGCCCTCTCTGTGCTAATGAGCAAGGTCACCTTGAGCTGCCAGGTCTTAAATCTACCTTCACTTATCTTTCCTGGGAAGGAGGATTTGGAAGAGCTATAGCAAGGCATAAATAGACAAAGCTTATCAGGTGACAGCTAATTTTAGACCTTTAAGGTGCTTGGGGCAAGACTGCAGCCACATTCTGGGAAGCGGCCTCCATCCGGGTTGAGTGGGGCTGCCCGGCACGTGACACACAGAGAGAGAAGAGCTTCTGATGTGACAGCAGCCAGTTCCAATGCACCGGGGCCTCTGCTCAGAAATAAGAGTAACTAAGTGCATTTTCTTAGCCCAGACAACTTCCTGCAGTATGATAGTCCTGAATGCTAATCTGAGGGAAAAACATGTAAATCAGTATTGAAAGTAGATGGCAAGTAAGGAAAACACAATTTTTAAGAAAGTGGTGGACTCTTTCTTTAGTCTGATGGTCAGTCTGGTGAACTCTGAGATTCTTCTGAGTCAGTTTATATCAGAATCAGTATGAATCAACTTCAAAGGCAGCCAAACAGCTATAACTTTGATGATTTTGAAAAAACAAAGGTAAGCAGAATAATGTCTAATCCAGAGAAGGTGCTTTCTCACATGCCTGTCACTTGAGACAGAGAACGAGAGAGTAATGAAGTGATAGGCATTTAATAAGCCTCTGGAAAACTGCACATCTAACGCTGAGTGTTATTCGCCCGGAGTCCACACAACCAGGTTCTGAGGCCACTGCTGACCTGCCTGATCACAATGCAGTCGGGGCACTAACGTAAGGCTACCCCCCTGCCCCCGCATGGCACAGCCACACTGTACCCACGAGTCCCTCTCTGCTTCCCCAAAATGCTACCAGTTGTGCTGAGTTTCTCTTCCCTCACCTGAAAACAAGACCAAGGAGAGAACCTCAATCCTAACTCTCAATTTCTCCCTGGACTTCAGATCTAGAGAGGGAGAAAGATGTTTGTTGATACTGGGAAAGATTCTACTGGCTTGTTCTCCCAAAAGAGGGCCAGAACTTCCCTTTCTCTATCCCTTCCTCACATTGGCTGTATAACCTACAGCCACCGGCGCTGGTTGTCAGCTTGCAAGTGAGGGACAGGTTTTAGGACCTTCTTTATTTTCTTATGTCATAACTGTAAAGCCGTCAAAGTCTATTTTTGTGTGTGCCTAAAAGTGAAAGCTATATAGGGATTGCATTAGCAAATTTAAATCAAACTCTAATTTTATTTGAAGTAAAGAATGCATTAGTTCTACCCATGAATAACAAAATTTGTGAGGATCATTTGCTTACCAAGAAGTGCATAGCCATACAACTGAGAACTCAGCCCCACGGAGTTCTTCTGCTTCAGGCCTGGGAGGAGCAGGGAAGCACCGAAGTTCCTCTCCTCTTCCCACTGCAACAGAATGTACCAGATCACGGTCCAGACCCGCAATGAATACTTAATGCAAAAATGAGATTTTTAATTACATGGAAGAAAAAGAACATGTTATAGCATTACGTTAAAAAAGAAAAATAACAAAGCCACAGATATATTATAATCCCAATTTTGTAAGTAAAAGGTATTTATGTTTAGTGAAAAATACAGAAAGGAAATGCCCTAAATGTTAACAGACTTCTGGGTAGTGAAATTACAAGTAACTTTGGTTTTCCTCTTTGTACTTTCTTTATTTTCCAGAAATCTGACAACGAACAGGAGCCCCTTGTACAATCAGGAAGGCAAAACAGAACACACACAAAGGGTGTGCTGTGGACTAACACTGCCTCGGGCAACCAAAACCTGACAGGCTGTTGGCCCGCGTTCACTCACGTGGCATGACACCATGGAGCAGGCTTTTGAATTTTAAACAATTCAGCAATGATAAGAGTCCTACTTGACAGTGTTAAAATAAATACCACTATTAGGTTGCTTTTAGATAGATTTGTGCCTCTCAAAAATAAATTAGGCGATCAGAAACACTTAGTGCTCATTTCTTTCAACCCAGGGTGCAAAATTACACTTCAATTTTGAGACAAGAGAAAAATGGGGCAAACCCACAAGCATGGATCAGCTTGCTGCAGAACAGTAATGGCAGGGACCAGGGACAGAGACTCGCTGGAAAAGCAGGGCCCAGAGGAGGGCCTTGGCAACTCCCCAGACACGAGAGCTGTGATCCTCTCGGTGCCCTGTGAGTCCGCACGGGCCTGAGCCTCGGCTCTGGGTTGGAAATACAGCACACAAAGCTCAGGCTGCGCTGCACCGACCAGTCTCTGTACCCAGAGGTCAGGGGGGAAGTAGAGAATGAATGCACTCTGCAGGCTACCACTGCAGCCCTGTGTAAGTGAGGCACCCGCGTGGTAATGGGCACCCAAACCTTTTTACTAGGAATGTCCTTTGTGCAAGGACAGTGTCATTTTTGAAGGTCTGAAAAAAGCAAAGACCTTGGGAGGAAAACAAAACCTCTCCAGGCACTTCTGCAGCACAGATAAGTGAAATTGCTGGTAATTAAGGACCAGGTCATCCCACTTACAAAAGCAAATCACTCTAAGGCTCGACTTTCCCCTGCATAAACTGCATGAAAAGGGGCCTGGTGAATAATAAAAAAGGAGCCTTCAAAACATTTTTACTTTTCTTCAAGGAGAAAAATGAATGATCTACAGCATCAGAATGCAATAGGACTAACGGCCAAGTAAGTGGTACCCTTTCTGTGCTAGGAGCCCAGCAGGGCGGTGATGGCAACAGGAATGGTGACACTCACAAAGGACTCTGAAAAAGATGAAAACAAACTAACAAAAATAAATGAGTGTCTTAGAGGGTTCCTCCCTCAAACAGTCTGAGAATAATGCAACCACTGCTAAATACTAGGTCTGTCCTAAGCCGATAGCTTCTGCTGTATGAACGGAGTAAGCCAGGTGCTATTTCACCAATGTCCTGCTGTAGGTCTTTCCACTTTATGCTTTTGCCTCTCAAATTGATACAAAGCAAACCCTCATTTCCCTTCTTCCCCCTGTCTCACTCCACCTCACAGCTAGATATCTCAAAAGACTTGCTTATTCTGTCTCCCTCCTGTACCTCTAACTCACTGCACAATCCACTCCAGTTTGGTTTCCTGTCCCTTATTCTATGGAAACAAAGGTTACAATTTAGTGCCTTCCTGTTGCTAGATTTAACAAATTTTTCAAAAGTCCTCACTTACTCAGAGGCAGGCTGTAGTGTAGACCACTGTCTTCCTGTGGATTCTGTGGCCCCACATCCCTAATTCTCCTTTGGCTCTTTGGCTATTTGCAGACACTTACACTTACACATTTTATAAGCAGCCCAGATTTTTCTATTATGATCCTAATTTCCCTTCTGCAATCTCTTGACTGTCTCAAAATGCAAACTCTTCAGAGCCAAATTAATGATTTTCCCCATAAAACCTCTTCTTCTTCCAGACTTCCCTTTGTGAAACCCTTCTGTCCAGATGTAATACACGAGTCAGAAACTGAGGAGATGAGATTTGACCCTGATTCCCTGGCTCCACATCTAGTTCATGGTCATGGTACTTGCCTCCCGGATACCCTCATCGGCTACTCGGCAACTCCCCCACACCCGGGTCCGGAACGACCGCCACCGCTTGCGCAGACAGCCACGGCCGTCTCCCAGGTGCTCTGACCACAGTCACGCCAGCCCCACTCTGACCTGTGATGCCCATTACAGCCAGAGGCATCTTTTCAAAACACAAATCTGATCATGTTACCCCCTCTGCTTAAAACTTTTCAATGGTTTTCCACTTGTTTTAGGATGAAGACAAAATGGCTAACTTAGCGCGCTCTACGTTTTCCACCCTTATCCCACCGACGGCCTTCCCACCATTCTCTCGGTTGCAGCTACACTGAGCATCTTTCTCTCTTTTTCCAGCCCCTTTCTGCTCGCCAAGTTCTTTCTGCCACAGGGCTTTTGCACATGTTATTTCCTCTTTTTGGATTTTCTCCCCCTCTTCAGTCAGTTAATTCCTATTCGTCCTTCAAATATTAACCCAGGAACTATTTTCTTAAGAAAGCCTTTCCTAACCTAAGTTTTAAATACAAACAACAATTCCCTATAAGATAGGTCTTTCATGGACAACATCTTTGCATTGCTCATCACAGTCATAATTTTGCATCTGTGTGTCCCATTGTTCTCACATGTCTCTGTTCTTCTCAGACTGTAGGCAGGAAAGGCTTGCTCACCTGTGCGAGTGTGTACGGAACGTCATAGGCGCTTAATATAGACTCAGTGAGACAGTCAATGTGGTGTCTGCACAGGCTGTGACCCTTGCCTTAGAAAAGCAAAGCGCACCATAAATTCTTCAGAATGTAGGCTGGACTAGATGACATTTTCAGTTCTTACTCAAACTGGAATGTTTTTAATGTTACATTTGAATTAGGGGCAGATAATAGCACAAGACTTCCTTCATGAAGTGGTTTCATGCTATTAACTGACATCTCTATGCCCCAGGCTTCTCGTCTGTATAGAGTTGTGAGGATTAAATGCATTAATAAATTTAAAATACCAAGAACACAGCCTGGTATGAAGTAAACGCTCTTTCAATATTAGTTGTTGTTATCACTGCTGTTATTCTTAGGACAGCAATAAGTAATGACTAAGTACCTAACCTAAGGGATAACACCAAAACCCAGTGTTCTGGACTGACCCGGAGTAACCTTAGGAAAACACTGACATAAATTAAGTAATTGGTATTTAATACCCAAGGCTGCAGTCTAAGTCAGCACCTAATCGCTTCTTTGATACGCTGTGTCCAGCTCTCCCTATCAGTTACCAGTTTCTGAATGGCTGAGGAGGCCTGGAACTAGCTCAAGTTTCAAAATGTGCACAAGCACATTCACTTGAGATTCTTGCAAGTGGACGAACGTCCAGGTCCACTCTGTTAGACACCAGCAACTACAGCGTACAGAGTGGACACTCATTCCTGGGTGGCCATGGCCGTGGAGCCGGACACCAGACAGCTCCTTCCAGGTTCTGACAGCCGGGGCTTCCCCTGGCCGCCTCATCCCTCCTGAGCACCCACCACTTGCTTTTCCTCAGGCTCTCTCGACTGCCTCAGGGTGGATCACTTACAGTGAAGTCTGCCTTCTTCGCCAGGCACTGGTGTAAAACATGGAGGGAGAGGAGCTGGGTAGAAGGCACTTCAAAGGCTTCTTGCATCATGACCTCAAAAACCACGGATAAAGCATCTGGCAGGAAGATCAAAGTACAAATGAGAACAAATTAGCTGCAGGTAACATCACCATATCTGTGTTTAACTATACACACTCATAAAAATTGGGGGTGACAGAAAAATAAGCAGAATTAAGAAGTAAAGAAATGTGGGCTCTGGTCCTTGTTCTTCCCAAACCTTTGGCTTCCGTTGCACATCTGTGTATTTACTACACCAGGTGCTACCGCACCACTGCCCTCAGGGCACCGAGTAAACCACTCACTGTCTCCCAGTCTGCTCTCCCAGATGGTACCACACCTTTGTCCCCCATCTACTTCTAAAGACTGTGGGACAGTCCGACAAGATAACACACATGAAAATGCCTCATAAACTGAGAAGCAAACCGAAGGCATCATGTCTATCAGCTGGAAGAGCTAAGACACATAGAAAAAAGGCGGATATACAGGATATGCCCCTTTTTCATTACAAAATCTTGTAAATGCCCTGACTAGGGACTGAACCAGCAACCTAGACATGTGCCCTAACGGGGAATTGAACCTGCGAACTTTCAGTACATGTAACAATGCTCCATCCAACTGGTCCACACTGGACAGGGTCAATTTCCTTTTCTTAATATTTGTTTTAACAGAATGTTGGTTTAAAATGTGGTGACTGTGTGTAACAGGTACAATAGTATTTTTGTGTGTAACAGGTAACAGTATTTTTGACTGAGTTGTTGTGTTAACCACTTTTCGCTTACACTCATAATTACAAGAGCTAGCAGTGATTTGCAGCTGTTCCTAGTCAGCTGGTTTTGTACATGTCATGGTTTGGAATGAGGCCACAGGCAAGAATTCCCATATTCTTTTTACAAATAGGGAAACTAAGATGGACAAGCAGACCAGGAAGTCATCTAGTCAGTAGCAAAATAATAACCTGGAAGATATTTAAAGAAAAAACACACCAAATAAACCAATATTTGAAAAAAATTAAAGCTACAAATACAGTTTTTAAAAAACTTAGTTTTGCCAACTGTTCACTACTGAATCTAAAATTACACATGAAAAAGAAATTCAAATTACTTTGTCATTCATTATTTATTCTGTATTTCAGCCATCATGGGAAGTAAAATTAGATTGGCCTGTATAACTAATTTAATTTTCCTCCATAATCATTTATGTACTTTGATATTTCCTATCCTAACAGCAATAAAGAGATACTATTTTCTAAGTTTTGCCATAAGTGATAGTAATCTTTATCAAAACCTTATTTTTAAAAATTCAATATTAATTATTTACTCTGCATTTCGAAAAAGAAAATCTGCTTTGACCCTTCCAGCATACCTTTTAAAGAGAGTAAGGGAAGACTGCTAAGACATAATTTTCCAATGATACAGTAGTACGGATTCTCACATCTGATGTTCAGAGAATAGATTACGAAAATTAGATTATGTGAAAGCAAATTATCTTTCAGTTGAATTCAGGAAGTGCATGTTTAAAACTGAGTAAGAAATGGACAAAAAGAATAATTAACATTTCAAAAAATAACATGCAGCAAATACCCCTTGGCAGTCAGCAAGTGTAAGCCTGTGAGAGAGAAGATACAGCGGAGATCCAGAGAGAAGAAAGAAGCGGGCGCCCACACGAAGGGCAGGAATGGCCAATCCCCCGCCCGATCACTGAGTGCTGACGCAGTGGAAAAGGCCGAGGGTGCTGGCGTGCGGGCACGGAACCCCAAGACAGGATCCCAGACGGCAAGGACGCATGAGGGACCACCGGTGCTCGCTTCAGCAGCACATGCACTACGGCTGGAATGATATGGAGATGAGCATGGCCCCTGTGCACGGTGCCATGCAAATCTGTGAAGCATTCCATGTTTTTAACTAAACAAAATAGAGGCAAGCAATATACCAGATGCAGAGTTCCAAACAATGGTTTTAAGGGTGCTCAAGGAACTTAAAGAAAGGATGAATGAACTCAGTGAGAACTTCAACAAAGAGATAGTAGGCATAAAAAAAGGACATTGAAACCATAAAAAAAAAACCCAGTCAGAAATGAAGAGCATAATATCTGAAATGAGCAAATACATTAGAAGGAATCCACAGCAGGCTAGATGAAGCAGAAGATGGAATCGGTGATTTGGAAGACAAGGTAACAGAAAACACCCAGTCAGAGTTCCTAAGTGACCCCAGTCCACATTCACGGTGCTGAGGTAGCAGCTACCCTAACACAGGCGTGGCTCCCTCAGGGCTCCTGGGGACCACCCCGGCCTGGCGAAACGGTGGACGTGGAAAGCCAGTGTGTGTCTTTACACAATGGCCAAGCCTCCTCTTTCCTGTCTGACTGCCCGCACAGCCCGAGCACAAGCGTGCTCCGCTGCACTCCCTGTCCACTGGAGCCTGGCAGGCTCCCCACCGGCTGCTCTGCAGGGTCAGCTGCAGTCACAGCTTCCTCGGCCTCCCTTACTGCCGCTGAGGTTAGAGGCCACTTTAAACTAATTTCACAGGGTTGGAGGATTGGGGGTGAAGAGATCTCAGAGATCACGGATCCACTTCCTTACAGATGAACTAACAAAATTCCAGGGAGGGAAAATGATGGTCCTTCATAGTGAGGGTACTGCTCTTTCCAGGAGAAGTCAACTGATTTTATGGTTTTGTATTTTACATAATACAACAGTTCTGATTTAAATAAAATAAAGGTAGCAAATGGTACCAAAAAAGGGGGGTAAGCTAATAACAGCATTACTATTATCTTAACTAGCTATGGAAGCTCAGGCAGGGTTTTTTGCTTAACTAAATTCACTGTCCTTTGCCTAAAGAGACACGAATAAACTTGAGAAACTCAGAGGAAAAAACCTGGACATAATTTTCGTCTCTGGCCAAGTGGCATGGTAAATCAACTACAAATCTATTTCTGAGTGATGTGAAGAGATGTCACTAAGAAATATAAAAGGGAAAGTGACCACATTTACTTCTTTTTGGGAGCTGAAACCTCATTATAAATGGACCTGGGTTTGGTTTCTTACCTTTGTAGTTGTCTTTCTTTATGAAATAATCCATCAGTAAATTGAATGTAAAGTTATCTGGAAAAATTCCATATTGAACCTGCAATGAAAATGGAAATAAAAGGAAAATAAGAGAAAAATCTCCACTTTGATTTATAATGTATGCCTATGTATTATTCAGGACAGAACTCGCCACCATTAGCTTTACAGTATTTGTTATTTCACAGCAGCTGCGACAGTGAAACAGACGCTGTGATTCGGAAGCTTTGGTAACTGGAACTGCTGGCTGGGGGAGGAAGTTGTGAGGAGGTGTCTGATAAAAGACTACTCATGTGTGAAGCATAAACTCAATTCTAACATGTCAGAGCTCAAGAAATAAATACCCTCACCCCGATACTCCATGGGTTCAGAGATTCTTTTTCTAATCTAAGGTATGAATATCCACGTAAAAACATGGACTCCCATTTTAAAAAGTCAAGGAAATAGATTCTCCCCAAAAGCTTCCTGAAGAAATATATCCCTGCCACTACCTTGACTTTCGCTTGTTGAAATGTTTCATATTTCTAACGTCCAGAAATCTAAGATAATAAATTTATGTCATTTAAAAAAAGAGGACTCCCATAAGAAAGCACACATTATCTTCTTATGCAGCATTTTTTGGTCCTCAGACGGTTTTCTCCTCAACTCTATTGAGATATAATTGGCATATAACACTGTGTAAGTGTAAGGCGTGTAACGCGATCATTTAGTACACGTTACATGGGGAAGTGATTACAAGACAAGTTGGCTAACGCCCCCGTCACGCACATCACACAGGAGAGAGCTGTTAACTGCAGTCACCACGTCGGCCGTCAGACCCTCCGAACATGCCATCTTACAGCTGGACCTTTGTCTGCTCTGGCCATCACCTCCCGTTTCCCACAACCCCCAGCCCCAACACCTACCATTCTTTATTTTTTAGTTTGTTGTTTTAGATTCCACATATAAGTGACATCATGAGGTACTTGTCTTTCTCTGATTGCCTTATTTCACTTAGCATAATGCTCTTAAATTTCGTCCAAGTTGTAACAAATGGCAGGATCTCCTTTTTTATAGCTTCATAATATTCCATTGTGCATACAGACCACATCTTTTTAAAAAATCCATTCATTAGTTAATAGACACTTAGGTTATTTCCATGCCTTGGCTTTGTGAATAACGCTGCAATGAACATGGGTATGCAGGTATCTCTGAGATAGATAGTGGCTTCATTTCCTTCGGACACCCACAAGTGGGAATGGACAGCTGGCTCACATCATAGTTTTATTTCTAAGTTCTTGAGGCATCTCCATCCAGTGCACAAGGGCCCCCTTTCTGCCACATCCACACCAGCACCCCTTTGTGTCTCTTTGGTTTTTAAAGACCCAAGAAACATGCCAACAAGATATTACTAATCAATCTCCTCAGACGTTCTGTTCGCCAGCAGCTGATATCTGAGAACCCAGATTTCTCCCATTGTGGACTGCTTGGCATCCACGCCAGGATTTTCTGGACATGCACTTGACAGGGCAGATTCTTAAGCCTCAGACTTATAGAACCAAGATCTCTAGGAATGAGGCACAGAACCCTGGAGTTTCAGTGAGCTGCCCATGTGATCTTCATTCAGTCAGGGCTGACTAATAATGATCTAAACTGTGTTTGTTTTAAATTCTTACGTCAGTAGGCCTACACACCATCCTCCACACTGCCCCATTCTTCCCCCACCAACCACCACCAGAATTGCCTGAGGACTTTTTTCACACTACACCATCCTCTTGTATCCCCTTGGGACACCCAGATGGTCCTAACCAGGCCCCCACCCCTAACCCCACCCCAGCAGTGAGTCACCGCTGAGCTTAGCCACTGTTGCTGGAGGCTGTGTGAGATGCCTCAGGTGTGCTGAAATGGAAAAGTGTTTGTAAGCCATTATCTGAAAGGTTGGAGCTCCTGGGTGGCATCTGCATTTCTCAAAACCGTCATCCAAATCAGCATTAATCATAGGGGCAGGGTGAAAATAAAATGTTTTAGAATGATACATCACTAATGCTGGGAGGAGCCTTAGAAATCTACTAGCCAGTGATTCTCAGCTCGGGCTGCAAATCAGAAGGCACATGGGAGCCTTAAAAGGATACCAACGAGGGGATGTACAGCAGAACGCAGGGGATTTTAAATGCAGTAAAACTATTCTCTATGATGTTGTGATAGTAGACACACGTCATACACTTGTCCAAACCCACAGAACGCAGGGCACCAAGAACGACCCTGATTTTGTAAACTGTGGACTTTGGGTGGTTACCATGTGTCAATGCAGGTCATCAATGGTAACAAATGCACCGCTCTAGTGGGGGATGTAGACACTGGGGGAGGCTGTGCAGGTGTGGGGCCAAGGAGCAGATAAGACATCTCTGTACCTTCTCAGTTTTGCTCTGAACCTAAAACTGCTCTAAAAAATTCTATTAAAAAAATTTAAGACCCATTAAAAATACTAATGCCTGGGTTCCAGAAAGACCCATGAAATGAAAATCTTGGGGGTACATCATACATTTTAAAAGTCACTTCTGTCCTTCTAGTGGGCAGAAGGGCTGGAAACCACCAACTTAATGCCACTCCCGTGACTCAGAATTGGCAGAACTAAGACCTACAAGGGGTAAACTGTTCACCCAAAGTTACAGTTTACTAGTGAAATTTACGGGATTACAGCCTGGGTTTCGGACTCCTTGCCCAGTGCGCTTTCCACAAAAGAGCAGGAATAGCAGAAGGGGAGACAAACTTTCTGCCTCTCTAGACCCTTC
This sequence comes from Trachops cirrhosus, assembly GCA_028533065.1. Lineage (NCBI taxonomy): Eukaryota > Metazoa > Chordata > Mammalia > Chiroptera > Phyllostomidae > Trachops > Trachops cirrhosus. The sequence continues at coordinate 152,869,839 of CM052540.1, read as the reverse complement.
TTGCTTTGTTTTCACAGGCACCTTCTTCTTTTAGTATAATCTGCGTCATCAAACTGAAGAGGGCAGGATTCAATCTATTCCTTCCCCTGGGGCCTAATCTTAGATTTATCAGTGAACCTGCTTATCTGCCTGTTATATGATAAGTTTCCTGAAGGTAAGGATAAGATATTACTCATTTTTGCAGACAATGCCGTACCCAAGGCAATGCCTCACATATGAACTGTCTGCAACATATATTAAGTTGAACTGGGCCCAGCTCATGTGAGAAAAAAACTCCCCCAAACAAAATTAGTATTTCCTTTAAAAAAATGTACAACCATTTGTAGGATCTTCTTTTGAGTTTCAGCATACAAGGTCCAATGATACTACAGAAAAATGCATTTTCATGGAAAATTGTTAAACTCTTTTTATAGGTCATAACAGTGTTGCAGCTTAAGACTCACAACAACAATGTTCTAAACTTTTGCTTATTTTGTACTTTATTGCTTGAGGGGAAGAGTCAGGGCATTTGGAAGATATGCTTTGAGTGAACAAGAATAGGTCTTTTTAAAAATGTGTAAGGGAGTCTGAGCATAGGGTCTCGACTATTCCCCTAAACGTCACCAAGGGGACCAGGCACGGAACCGCAGGCTCTGGGGTCAGGAATGAATGAGCGCCCGCGTGGAGTCCTCGCGACCGGACTGCCTGAGCTTCTGCCGTCCGCTTCTGCGTCCTTATGCTGGGAACAGCAGCAGGACGGGAATTTTTACTTTTAACCCATTGATTAATTTATACCCAGCCCCATTCTCAAAAGGCTATGAGGGCAAATAATTTTAAAAAGTTATTTCTTGTACTATTTTTGCTGTACCGTAACAGGTGCAAACACCGTATCATCTAAACTCAAAGGAACAGGCTGCAAATGCCAGGAGAGCACTCACTTTATTCACAAGGGTGTACAGAGCTTTGTCTTGTGCTCCGTATTTTAGGCACTGCCTGATCCAGGTGTGGACAGTCCAGTCCCTCAGGTACCAGCAGTTGGGACTGTGTCGGAATCTAAATAAAACATAAGAAGGGAGAAAACCGGTGTTAACTCTTAAATGTCAATGCCAAGTTCTATCTTTCACTAGCAGGTACTTCTCTTAGGTATTTACAGGTGTGTGGTCCATGTGACCGAAGTCATAACAGTCAACAGGCTATGAAAACGTGAGGATAAAGCTCATTAACTATCAAGCCTAAAATGGGAAAGAGAAGGCAAAATAATAATAAGTAACAAACAAAAATATCAAAATTGTATTCCTTACTTAATACCCCCTAAATCAACATCCTGTTTTCATATGAGATTTATGAAAAATGATTTGGAAGAAATGCTAACCATGGAGTTACGTGAACTCATACTTCAGCAGAAGAGAGGTGTGAAGCTGAAGCTGACACCTTAGAAGCTCACAACAACACAGACGAAGCAGAGAACAACAGAACAGAATAGCAACTCCACAAGGAAATGAGCTCTGTGTTATATTGACATTTCTTGTGGTGCTCAGGAGAGACTGGGATACCTTTCACTAAACCAAGAGAAAAAGAGAGGAAAAACTTATAAAAATTAAGCAAAATTGAACATTCAGGCCCTCCAGGTCTTCAGGATCCAGAGCCCTGCTGCCTTCTTCATGGCTCTACGCTAGCTCCTCAGCCTTTCTCCTCTTGCTTCCCACCGCCTCCCGCGGGGTTTTAAAACGCAGTCCCAGCTAGCGCGCATATGGTAACACTGTTGCCACAAAGAAAGGAATTCGTATGCACACACTGGTCACACGCTGGGTCTGAGCACTGCTTCTTGCTGCTGGCAGTCCAGGCCACGAGACCCAGGGGGAGCAGACGGTATACAGGGCTTTGCAGTCCGCTCTTTGTTTACCTGTTTTGATTGGGATGGATCCTCAAACATGTGTCAACTAAAGTGCCCACTTATTCTTTAACCTGATGGAATTAGGTCAATCTCTGGGTCCTACAAAAATCAAATTGTTTTCTTAAAAACGAAAAGGCAGGACAAAAACTTGGAGCACGAGGATTTTGTGCCAGATTTGAGAGTCGGGGCTGTGGGCTTGTATCAGTTTTCCAGAGGCTGCTTATGCTATCTGCCACCTGCTACTCCCTGCCATCTGCTACTGGGAAAGTTTCCTGCTGAACAGGCTCTCTTGCCAAAGAGCGAGCAGAGGAAGAGAGGAAAAGTGAGAAGTAGTATTTAATTTAGGCTATTTATTAGTGCTCTGGTTAGAGATTTGGCAAAAATTAAACCTGAAGATTTTTCATGGATTTGGAATCATGTAGCCCTCTCCAGTCTTTTGAATATCTTAGATTTGGGTAGAAAATGTCTCTCTCACTGTCTTTCTCTGCAGAATTAACCCCTTTAAAAGCATAAAGGTAGAAACTGGTCGAATTATGTTCAGGTTGAGAGTGACCTGGCCCCAGAAGGGCATCGTACCAGGGCCCGAGGTACCAGATCCAATGAGACCCTCTGCACAGAAGTAAAACAAAACATGTCTTTTATTATTTCACACGTTCCCTCACATTTTTATATCAATTGTTGAGCCACTTGGGCTCCTCTCCTTGTACTCTGAAAAATCTGAGATCTAAAGTGTAATGGCCAATAAAAAGTTAATTTTAGTTTTCAAAGAACAAAAGTCGTGGCATGCCAGGTGTATTGCCTGAGTGATGCAGATGCTTCCTCCTTAGGCTGCAGCCTCCCCGGGCAGGCTGGGCAGGGCAGGACTGACCCTCAGTGCCTGACGTGGGGATTCGAGGCCCATGGCAGGTTTTCAGCAATAAAAAAAGAGCTTTAATCAACACGTGTGTTAAATGCTATAATGTACTGATCATTTCGCTACCATCTATTATATGAAGAAATGTAAATTCCCTCTTGGGGCATTTAAAATTTTACTACAAAAACGAAGTATACAAAGTTTAACAGTTTCACAAGGTGGAATAACAACTGCTAAAAGGGCACTGCTAGGTGCCGAGAGGTGTTTTTGGTGTCAGGTTCAGTATATTTTTCCTTTTAAAAACAAACACAATAAAAATGTCAATTACTTCCTTTACCCAAGATTATTTTAAACCTAATCCTCATTTATAATCGAATCTTCTGCATTAGGATGTCTCCAATGACCACTAAAATTATGGACTTTTCTTTTTGATGGACTTTAAAATAAGAGCACCATGACCATTTCCAACCAGGCACCCTTTTCTCTCATTCATGAGCAGCAGACCATTTTTAGGCTTTGAGCAAGAATAACAAAGGGCCTAGCTACAGAGCTTCAAAGCTTAAATTAAAATCTGTTTAAAGCCATTTGCTAACCTTCTCAGGCTAACGTCAACACACAGAAAGAAAAAGTCTTTTCTTCTCATCCTCTATTTTTTAGAAGCCTAAAGTGAAAGTTACTCAAGGCTTCCCACCTCCAAGTAAGCCACTGCACTGCGGCCCTCTGAGAGATTTGTCAACAGATGCAAAGGGGTCCTTAGTAAGTCTGCTCTGTCTTCCATCCTGGAAGAGGGCTGCTTGGGATGACCTCTGCTCTCTAAACCTGATAATCCAGATACACAACCACGACTAGAACATTCTCAGTTAAGTGGCAACATTAAACTGCCTTAGGAGTAAGAGGGCTACAGGGCATACATTATGAAACATGCTGCCCAGCGTGCAATTCCTGAATTTCTCAGCCAGGCAGCAAATAACCCCCCATCAGTTTAAAAAGAAATTAGGACACAACATATGGGAGTAGCTATTTAGAAAGTAAACAACTCAAAACACTGAGATAGTAGGGTCCACCTTCAGATGGTGAGTTTGGAAAGAATTCCTCCATCAGTGATTTTTGAAGCAGCTCAGACTGATAAACTTGGGCCCTTTTCAGAACTGCCAGGGGGAACAGGACAGGCAGGTAAGTCTCAGGAATGGGTTCTTGCCTGGAACGATTCTGCAGACTGCTGGACCAGCATTTGCCTTCCAGCCAGGAGAAACGCAAAGAGACAAGAACACAACTCACACACTGGCTTTCCAATTTGCCTGCAAACAGACTGGCCTTTGTTCTCGCCTGCTCTGACCACCGGCCTGCCAAATTACAGGCAGCCACGTAGGAGTCCCCTCTGTGCCCCATGCCATCAGCTGTTTGCTCTCCTCGACAGAGCGTTATTATTGTCTGGGCCAGCAGGCTGCCACGCTAGGCAAACCTTGTGCGTGGGGAAAAGATAAACGCAACCCGAGTAACCCCAACACTGTTTGTGCTCATGAAGGCAAGAGGCATTCTGAGCTTCCAGCTTATAAAATACAAGTAAACTTACAACAATTTTAAAGACACCAGTCTCCAAAAGCAGGAAAGAATGAAGGAGTACTCTCTCAAGTCCTAGCTCCAGTTCTAAAAGCTGGGTACCAAGGGCTGAAGGGATCTCTGTCCACGGTGCTAAGTGGGGCTGCCAGGTGAAGACAGAACCTCCTGAGGAAGCCAAAGCATGGCCAGTGAAATGGCAGGAATTGAGAAGCTGCCTCTCCTCAAAACTCAGGCTACATTCAACTCTTCAGTGCACCTGCCTGCACTGTTGCTCATTCAAGACTGATGTCGACAGGAAGCAGAGCAGAATCACAGGCTACAAAATTGACAAGGGGGCAAAAGTCTTCATGCCTTAGAGCTATCTTAGGAGGGAAGAGCTGTTACATAAAAGAAGTCGAGAGTGAAGGGAGAAACACCAGAGGCTCACTATGATTACACAGAGGGTAATTTACTGTGTGTAAGTCACATGGGATTTCCTATTTGTGACAAATTTCATCCTCTCATTAAAGAAGTAAGTGGGATCAAGCCTTTCTTTCATGGGATTCATATAGAGGTTGCTGTTGGAGGCGAAAGTGGCGATGCTCATCAGCTCTCAGAGTGACGGATGGAAGCACTCCTGGCGGAGCAGGGCCGATGCACAGATGCCAGAGCCTGGAGCTCATCTGCTCCACCATTTAGCGGCAGCACCGGCTCTTCCGTGTGAATGAGCAAGCTTTCCACAACATTTATCTGATCATGAGAGCCACCACCCTGACACACGCACATGCAGCTTTCCCCCCTCCCCAGTGAATTCGAATTCTGTATCCTGTGGCAACAGGCTTTACAGACGGAGACCTCAGTCCCTGCGCTGGGCCGACATGGAGATGGGTAAACGGGTAGAGGAAAGAAAGAATGCCGAGAAGAAAATACAGCTGGCTCCAGCCCTGGCTGGGTGGATCAGTTGGTTGGAATGTTGCCCCACACACCAAAAACATGTGGGTTCTGTACCTGGTCAGGGCACATATCTAGGTTGCAGGTTCAATCCCTGGTTGGGGCGCATATGGGAAGCAACCGATCAATGTTTGTCTGTCTGTCTGTCTCTCTCACTTTCTCTCTCCCCCCTCTCTCTTCTTCTTTCTCTAAAATCAATAAACATATCCTCACGTGAGAATTAAAAAACAAAAAACAAAACAAAACGAAATAAAATGAAATAAAACTACAGCTGGCTCCAAAGCCTGTAATGTGAACTGGGAATCTCATCAATGAAGAAAAGTGTGTAATCATTAAAAGGTTTGAGTACATCATGAACAGAACCAAAGCGGGTGTCATGTGATAATTTAAACCAGAATCTGATTCAATCACTGCCACCCACTAAAAAGATATATGAAGTCTTTTGCATCTTGCTGAAAATTCTGCTTTCATCAATTACTAGTTGCCCCTAGCTACCACAAATAAAATAAAATTTTGATGAGATCATTTTCTAATGACTATATTTTTGTCAATTTTTAAAAAAGGGGGCCTTTAGCTAGGAACAGCAGGAAGTCAAGAAAAATTGGATTTGGGAACCAGCCTTACTTATAAAAGAACATAAAGTTTGGAAACTACTTGGTTTGGGCAGAAATAAGAAAAATATTTCTGGTTTTGTGTAGGAAATCTATGCAGAGTGAAAAACCAGTTTTAATAAGACACAAACATTTCCTGGTGTCTTCTAAAGTTTTGGCTAGAAACTTCAGATAACATGTCTACAAAATCATGAGTAATATAGTGACTAAGATGGGAAAATCACATATGTTAGTTAATCACCAGTAAGCTGTCTATCTGAACAGTTATGAGGAAAAGAAAGATCAGAAAGAAAAAAGAAGAAAAACAAAAGACTAGAAACCAGAATTTCTGGAGTAGATTCTAGGCTTAGTGAAGTCGTCAAGATTAAGTCTGCCAAAAAGGAAATGAGCAGGCAAAGGCGCCTGGCCCCGGGGTGAAACACAGCAGTATAAAAGCAGGAGAGAACTGAGCTGGGTTTGAGCAGATTTATGGGTTTGTGTGTGAGCTTATGGATTTCTGTAAGGGTATTTTTGAGGAAAGAGAAGCTCAGCACTAATTTGGATTTCTTAAGAATCAGATTTTTTTCCCTTTAATAATATATCTCAGTGTTTTAAACATTCTGATTCTCTAATTCATGGAGAAGTTGAATTTCTAAAGATTCTCTGTTTATAGCAAAAGATAAGACTAGACGTAGTTTCAATTATATAACCCAAGTTCATGTCTACTTTCTGTAACTCTTACAAACTCCTCTGTTAAGCCTTTAAGCTCTCACAAGGCAGGAGACACGTTTTCTGTCTTTCTGTGTCCTATAATAGTAGCCACCTGATGAATGGTGACAGTGACCAGGCCAGCTAAGACTGCATGAATGCCAGTAACATGCAGAGGTGGGTTTAGAGTTGTGAGTATGTGAAGCACAGTTTATTCTTGTATTATGATTTATATTTATTATTGTATTATTTATTTGTATTATCTGTCTTATTATTATCATTATGTAGTATCCTTATTTATGATTTATCTTTTAGATAATGACAGCTGGAAATTTAACCTACTTAGCCTTACCCCTGTGCATTATTCATGGGTATTATTTATATTTGAAACAGTGATCCACTTGGTTTTGAAGTATCACCCTGCCTGTGAATGGGTGAAGCCAGGAGATGCTGCCTTTGTACCAGGAAGGAGAGCAGAGATGGCAGAGGATGTGGTCAATCTGGACAGCTACCTACCTCCTCACTTCCTCCCCCTGCTGTCTCCTTCCCATCACACATAAAGGGATGCATGGATTCTACAGGACAGTAAGTTCAGGGAACAGAGAAGCTGATAGGAGAGTGAAACCAGAAAGATTAGGACAGAGTCTATGGGTTCAAAGAACTCCCCTAACAAGTTCTAAATCATAACACTTAGGCTTCTCTCAAGATTAGAAGTGACCTTGAAAGCCATCTGCATCGTCAAGTAAACTGAGGATGGGGGATGAAGAAAGTTTACACAGAATTAGATTCTATAATTTAGTGTTGGTAGGCACCTTCAACATCCACTGCTTATTGAAATATTTATTGAAAAGTCACTATTTGCCAAACCCTGTGCTGGGCGATGTGAAATTGTCTGGTCTAATCCCTTTACTTTATAGCTGAGGAACATCGGTGTCCAGTGAGATAAATGATTTGCCCAAGATAAGCAGTTAGCAACAGGATCTAAGCTAGACTCTTTACTCTTACTGTTCCACCACTGCCTCTCACTTCTTTTATCATATTTGTAAGGCATCTTTAAAAAGCATCCCTGTAGTCTGACCAAGGTCTCTGACATGCTGAAAAATAATAACATCTCTCCTAAACTCAGAAGCAGAAGTCAGGGAAAAACACTCAGGCTGTGAAACAGTTCTGAATTGTCCTGAACACGCAGTTTGACTTTGGAAAGTCACTCAGTCCTCCAGGGGTTTGGTTACTGTAACTGCAAAATGAAGAGACAGGATTACCTGGATCACGAACTCGGATGTCCACAGGGGTCAGTCAGTTAACACAAATGCAGGAAGAATGTAAGACAATAGGTGCGGCGCTGCTTGTCTCACCACCAAGCTAACTGGTTGCCTAGTTATACTGTTTTTGAAAACATGATATGGGCTGAACTATATAGCAGAACTGTGGACTACACCAGACCCCAAAACTTCCAGTTGCAAGTTTAATGACCCTAAAGAACAGGAAGCCTCCTCCACTCATTAAAACATCAGTTATTTACACATCTCAGTTGAACCAGAAAAAAGACAGTGAAACAAATAAGTGAACAGAGACTCAAAGGTAAGCAAGCTACCAGTCAGCAAACAGCTTATTCTGCTCTCTTCCCCATCCGCTGTTCCCCTACCAGGCTAGCGTCACTGTACCCAGTTTGGGCGGTGAACACAGATTATTACGGGGTGAGCAGACCCTGCCAACTGGCATCTAAAATTTCAAGATGAAATGATACAATCACTAAAGTTAAACTCAGGTCCCAGAGTAGATTTAAATTGGAGATCAAATTTTGTAGGAAATAAAAATTTAAAGTATTTTCCACTCAAATGAATACTTCATTGTATTCAGTTTATATCTAAAAGTCACCCATCCAAATTAACTTTCTTATATAACACAAATTGTTTTATATGTTGCTGCTGTCTTTTACTCCGTAAGTAAATTAGTGTAAGCAGTCATAATCACCCAACAGGTCACCACCACACCTTACTTGTTTTTGGTATGAAACCCCTGTTATCTGGCAAGGCCTAGGGCAGCAACGGTTGAACCCTTAAAAAAAAAGGAGGTGTGCCATAGGGGTGATCAGGGGGACACTAGGAAATTATGTGCCAGTTTCTGGAACCATAAAAGGATACAATCACTTTTTACAGCTAACAAGGAAATAAATTTAAAAATTGAGATTTAGATTTGTCCAGTTGTTTTTCAGGAAGCTTTAATTTACCACTTACCAAAAACCCTTATTTATATATGAAGGTAGAAAAAAATTAAGGTGACCTTTCTTTCATATTCTGCCAAATCATAAAAATTAGGATAACTGCATTTAATAAGCAGTTCTTCTATTTAGCTCAAGCCAACTCCCTCCATACTAAAACCAAACTTATAAAAACCTGAATATTTGAAAATTGTACAAACAAACATAATATGCTAAAAAAAACCCTCTCAGAATGACCAAATGCAAATTTCAAGTCATTGGAAGGCTAAGGGTCAGAGATAATTCCTTCTTATATGTTAACGATCATAAGAAAGAATGATTATGAATTTTAAGCAGGAAAGAGCTAGTTCTTTAGTAAAATACCAAATACAAAGGTCCAGGTTCATCTGTTCTGCTGGCAAACCTTCCATAAGCTACCATGCTACAGCTAAACAAGAGGCCTAGGCTGGCCCAGAAGGACAGCATGAACAATTTGAAAAACATCTTTTACTGCATGAGAAAAAATTTTTAAATGTCTGAAAGTGCCAGGAGAGCTGCCTGCCTCAATGTGACTGCCTCAGGCAGCCTTCCAAAGCCCCTCTGCTTTTCTAAGTCTGAGTCAGAGGCAGAGGGGAGTGCTCCTCAGCAAAGCACAGTCTTTCCTCTGTTTCCACCCTCCCTCTCCCTTTTATTTTATTATATATGTAAAGCTTTGATGGATAATAGTAAAAAAGACTCTAGACAGGCTGAACCGAAGAAGTCTGAACACTGGGGAAACAAAGTGTCATTGCTGAAGTCTCTGCTGTTGCCACTGTGAGCCACAGGCTCGGGGACACATCTTCTGCACCCCGAAAAGGGCTGGGCCCGCTGCTCACTGTGCTTTGTGGGAGAGGAAGCAAGCCATGACAACACCGCCCCTCCCCTAGCTTCCAAACATCATTAGCTCATATGCCAGCCAACTCAGCGAGCTGGAGAGAGCAGACCCCCAACCTTTCTGAGTGCACATTAAGTGCAATCCCAACGGTGGTAGCTGCAGGCTGTCCATGCGTGCGTACGTGGCTGTTACAATGCGTGCGGCCTTCAGTGAATGGGCACAATTGTTTAATCACGAACTTTAGGCAAAAAAGCAAGAGAGCTAGTTAAAAAAAATTTTTTTTAAAAACATAGAATGACATTAAGGAAAAGCCGAGTGTTAAGTAGAGAGAATAACCCCACTTGGGTACCTACAGGGAATCCTGCTGAAACAGCACGGAGTACTGGTGAGGGCAGAGCTGCTCTGCATGCGGTCATTCGGCAACCCACGCTGAACCAAGATAACGTGCTGCACTCTGAGCGACAGAGAGACACACACTCCTCGCCTTCAGTGAGGTCAGATTTGGATTATCAAAAACAAGTATTTTTGTGGGCGTCTAAAACAAGCCAAGAAGGTTAATGCAGAAGCATCATATGCAATCCCTCATTTATATAACATTGACTGACTGTTTTAATATGCTGGCACTATATTTTTAAAAACTGGCTCTCAATAGAAAAGTGATTTCAACTTTTTTCTCCTCTTGCCAATAATCTGTCTTTTTATTTGTTTGTTCTCTTTGGATATATTTAAGAAATAAAATGTTACAGAATAAATAAAGTTGTACCCGCCACCTTCTGCTTTCCAGAGGAGAAAACTTGGTGTCTCTCACTCTCATACGTGTTTTTATGCCTGTATTACTAGGGATGTGTCCTGTGTTGGATCCTTTAATTAAGGCACACATGCCTTTTACCCCTGCATCTAAGGGCCTGTCCGACAGTGGCCTGGGCCAAACACAGTGATGCATGCTTCTCCAGGGGCAGCAGAACAAAAATTAACTGCTGTCTCAGATGTGCAGCGGCTCCGAGGCCACCTTTACTGTGGAAATGTATCAGCACGGCCACCAGAGGAATCCCCGACAGTGTTGGTTTCTCTGTCTTTGATTGGAACCCAGCCCTGACTCACAGACTTGGATAAATCAGTGTGAGAATGAGCTTTGTCATCTATAAAATAGAGGTGACAGTATCTTCAGCAGTGGGTAACTCATGGACATCAAAGGAGACTTAGGCAAGTATTCTGACAATTTTTAATCCCTTTTGGCACCAACCAGAGTAGAAATATGCACACAAACAAGTAACATTATTGTTACAGTCTATCTACTTAATTTAGCAGCAGACATCATTCCTACTGTAGAGCCCCAGGACACTGACAGTACAACCCCAGGATCCCAATCTGTAAAATGGGAATAAAAGTCGTACCCACTTCCTATGGTACATCTCTGGGCTGGCATGAGGACTGAGGCGATAGGACACATGAACTGCTTGTACAATGGTCAGCATGCAGCATTTTCGCACAGCCTGGATAGAGCAGCTGGCAGCGGCCACAGGCAAAGGGTCACTGAGTTCAATGTGAACTCAGGACTATTTCCTTCCACATGGGATGTGACCTGCATAGTGCTGGGCACAGGCATGCAGCAAATATCTGACTGCCATTGGCCACCTGAGATGGGATAGAGTGGGAAGGACAGGGTCATTCGGAGGGTAAAGAGTCCTGTGCCCCTCATTCCTGTAGAGGCGATCTCAAATGGGGAGCTGGAAGGTGGAGCAGAGGGGACAACAGAGAGGCTTTTCACATCACAATGGCTCAAGGCCAAACAGAGCAGGGTGTGCCAGTCAGTCTGATGACTGGTAGCAGGGATTCTGATCTTTCTTATGATAGAAGGTCGTCCAGACAGGGAGAAGGGAGTTGGAAGGTGACCTAATGAGGAGTTATTTTATCCATTAGTGCTTTTCTGCCCTTGGCCTGGTTTTCATAAGCTTGGCAAGGCAGTTACAACACAAAAGAGTTTATGCCTGAGTCCTCTGTCTGTTCAGTGCCCACCAGCCCCTGGCTGGAGTCAACAGTTAAGGAGAATGGACACTTACTGAAGATAAACTGGACCACTCAAACGAGAAGCTGCAAAGCTCATGGCTCTGCCTATGCTTGGGAAAGAATCCCAGAGGAAGGAAATGGTATTGGTATCTATGTAGGTCATGCTACCTATTCAAGCCCAGGAAATGAAGGAAAAGAGCAACAAAGGCGATGCAATGGCTGCTGAGCAAACTGCTATCCCAGACCTCAATCTCTGCACCCGCTGAGCAGCCCAAAACCCTCTTGCATCATCACTTATCCACTCCTGGTAACCCCAGAAGAGGAAACCCCATTCCAGCCCCAACCCAAATGGAGCCCTCAGCCCTTCTTTCAGACAACCTGGAGACAGCACCTGACAGCAGCCACATGACTGCAAGGGGTCCCCGAGTGAATGAAGTATCTACGAAAAATACGTAACTGTTTTTCTCATGTTGGAAAGAAATGGGGACTCAACTAACCACTAACTGTGTGTTTAGGATCCTGTGTTAAGATAGGGAAGAGAGAGAGGTGCAAAGACAGAGTGAGCTGTTGCTATAGTAACCATAGAATTTTATCATTTCTAGAATTTTCTACAATCCCATGCAACCACAGGAAAGTCTAATTTATTAGCGATACTTGTACTAACTATATTTCTATGAATAAATGAATGCTTATAAAAGGGCCACTTACTAAACAGCTTGCTTTTTTGAGTATTTAAAAATATTGCCAATTGTGATAACATGGGTGGATCTTGAGAACATCAAGCTGAGTGAAATCAGGCAGATGGAAAATAATGAGAACCATATAATTTCACTTACATGTGGAATATAAAACAGAGAGCAACAACTGAACAAATAAACTCATAAACACAGACAACAGTATGAGTATCAGAGAGAAGGGGGGTGGGGAGAATGAAGGGGTTAAAGGGGGTCAAATTCAGGTTGGGGCAACAGTAGGTTTATACTTGTTCATATGGAAAATAATAACAGTAATTAATACATAATACAAGAATGAGCTTTGTTTTGCATACCTACAACTGTAGACCTACTTTGCCACACTCTATACAGTGACGGAAGGAGATTAGACTTTGGGGATGAGCACGAGGTGCAATATACAGATGGCATTTCATAAAGTTGTGCACTTGGAACTTCTATAACGTTATCCAATGCTACTCCAATAAATTTAACTCTTAAAAAAGAAAAAAACAATAAAAGTGACATGGACATGGACATGGTACATTTATTTATATATATTCAATATACGGAAATAAGGATAGCGGATGTGGAAAAGGGCTAAAAGTCTATAAATTAAGTCAGTGTCCAACTACCCCCGATGTGCACACTCACTGAGTAATTGCCTCAACAATTCTTTTCCCTTTGGGCAACTGCAGATGACAACACACAGGCGATGTATTCAATGATGAAATCAGTGCCCAACATTTTTTTCAACTCTTGCATTATTCCAGTCACTGGGCTGACCATTTTCTATAGTGTTCCTTTATGTATGAGAACAACTATACATAAGGTAAGTTATTATTATCCTCATTTTATAGATGAGGAAACTGAACATCAAAGGATTAAATAACTTCCCCAAGTTCGCAGTTAAGAAAAAACAAAGCCAGGATTTGAATCCAGTAGTCTGACTCCAAGCTCTTGATCACTGAGCTAGCTATACTGCTTGATACCACAAAAGGTGATTTTTAGGGGCAAAGTCTCCATTAACTTTCTGCCAAAAACTGAGACCTCTTCAAGTTCTAATCAGGCATCAACAATGAATGGGAGGTACTATTCTAATTGAGATTACCCTCTTAGCAAAGGGCATTTGGCTAGAAAACCTTGCCTTTCAGAAGTCAGAGATAAAATCATTTGGTTTGAATCATACTGTATTAAAGTCTGTGTCATTTCTCTCCTGATCCTGGAATAAAATATTATAAAAAATGGTTAGTAAGGTACATGAGCCCTAGAGTTTCCACTATTACTCACTAATGACAATCAAATGTCACCATTGGTTATGGTATCTCCCCAAGGACTATATGCATCAAATGATATCACAGATATGTGTATCTGTGTCTATCTGATATATTTCCATGCATAATGAATTATTTTATTCCCTTACAGATTTATATATACATTCACATAAGAAAATGCTATTAAATGGATAAAATGCACCTCATATTTAAGAAGCAGAACTAGAGCCATTCCAAAATTTAAATACCTGAAGGTATTTATAGAAGAATGAGTAAAATAAAATTTAAGAGGAGGGGTAGATGGGAGAAAGGACTATGCTGACTCAGTGGCAAGGCATCCTGTTATCGGAATATTGTAGAGCTCGAAAGAGACTCTTCAGTTATCCACTCAACCCCTTCACTTTCTTCAGTATAAAAAAGTGAGCTTGGAATGCTTGTGCAAACTTGGCCAAGAGCTCTTTCAAAATTTCATTATGTAAATTATATTACCTGAGCCCTAATGCGTTGCCCTCGTTCTTTCCCCCAGCTATCCGACGTCACTTAGCACTGCGGCGGGTGAAGCACAGGAGGAGGCAGAGTGGAGGCGGCTCAGAAAGAAGCCTCACTGAGGAGTGGGAGTCACTCCGTGTGCTCTGATTTCAGGCTTTGGCCTAAGTGATCCTCAAAACACTGAGTCTGTTATGCTCATTCCCTCATAAAATGTCTACCAGTTCTGCACTCAGTGCCTCTATGCTGACTCATGCTTCGCTATCAGATCACAAGAGTAAGATGAAAACATTACGAGATTCCTTAAAGCCTAATGCATTCCTCCACTGACCATCAGTGGATATTGCTGTTCTTAGAGGATGCTGTCTGTGGTGTGCTCCTGTGCAGAACAAGGAGACAGGCCATTCTTGGTAAGCTCAGGATTCAGGGCAGTGCCTAAGATGATTTCCTAAAATACAAGTGTAAGAATAATCACAGTAGCTGTGCGACATGTCCTCTACATATCCCTGTATGTGGAAAGGAAAACCACCTGTAAGGTGTCCCAGGTACCTGAAGGTTCAGCTTTGATTCCTCACCCCACTGCCAATTTTTAAAATAACTGTAATGACTTTCGGTGGGAATTTTATAGAACTGTACCCTATTATAAATAGCTGTGTACGTTAGGGAAAGTGTTTCACTGTTTCTCTGGTATCGTTTCCATCTCTGTAAATAAGAGTAATTTGAACAGCTCAAATAGACTACGAATCTCTATTATCTGGCCTTTGGAAGTCCACAATGCTTAGACTGTATTTTTCTCCCCACACTGAGATGACTGCAGGTTTTTTCCCTCCCTGGCTGACACATCTTTTTCTCTCCTCTCACTATGGGCTGCCAGAGAGAAATTGACCAGTATCATTGCTACATTCACCCACAAACCTGAATCAATGAAATCTGGTCCAGTGGGAGCTCCATTGCTCCCACGGAAATTCATGTGCATGGATTTTATGGGTGGTCTGTTCCAGAAGACCAAAATTTCATATTCCAGGCTACGTGGGGGAGAAAGAATAAGAATTGAATTTTTAGGACACCCCAAATGAAGTGATATTTCACTGTTGTTATTATTTATTATTTATGAATTGGAGTGGTGGTAGTAAAGAGATTTTAGAAATGGCTGTCTCACTTCAGATAGGATTTTGTGATTCTATAGAGTAGTTAAATGCACTGATTATTCACCCAAGGACTTGATCAAGACTTGGAGAGAACTTCAAAGATCAAGAAGAGTACATGACAAAGAGAGATGACATCAGAGATCTCTAACCAGAGAAGCTGCCAGGAAAGCCCACGCATCGAAGTGAAGGGACCTGCTGTTCCACAACGCACTGATGTCTAATGCGTGATACAAAGAAGCCTACTACATTCTCTGATTTTCTAGAGGCTTATCAGCAAAAGGAGTCAACAAATTTTGTGCTTTCCATGATCCAGGCTAAATATGAACCAGTCTGTCTTCAGGATTTCAATGATTAAAGACCTTGGGTGGACATGTAGGTAACAAAAAAGCTTAGCTGCAGGTTAACTACTGACTCCACCTCTCCAGCCCAAGTATCTCCCAGAGCTCAGACCCATATATTCAATCGCCTCCTAGACTCGACTCTAGCTCCTGTCCTCCTTTCCTCAGCCATGGCTCTTAAACTTTCCGTACTCTTCATCTCCAATGGTCTAAGACCACTTAAGATCACTAGGATCACCTGATCCAGGAAACTCCATGCCCTGAATTCTACCACCAGACCTCCCGAATATCCGATAGTCTCTATTCTACCCAGCTAAGAAATCCAACTCCTCCCAGGAGCTTCTTTACAAGCTTCCTTTGAAACCCCTTTTTTTTAATTGCCAGCTATCTCTTCTGATATAAATATAATTGTCCTGTAAATTTAACTATTATAGAAAAGAACAGAAAAGGAAAAATCACTTGAATCCTCACCACCTAGAGCTAGTCTTCCATTGTTTATTTAACTAATCCTCTAGTGATTTAACTAACCCTAATGGTGGGCACATTCATTAGTATAAACAAATTACTAGTTTTCTTGACCTATGTACTTATCACGAAGATCACCCAATCCAGAAAAATGTGTGCTCTGAATTCTACTACCAAACCTCCTGAACATCTTTATTTCTCCTCAAAATAAATTCTTTCAAAAAAGTACCAATTTAAATTCCTACCAGTTCGCTGAGAATGTCTGTTGCCCTGAGAATGGGTATTAATAAGCTTTTAGTCTTCCTCAACATGATGAGCGAAAAGCATTTCATTTGGTTATTTATTTGCATATTCTATTTAGTGGTAAGGCTGAACATCTTTTCATGTTTATGGTCTACTTGCCTTCCTTGTTTCTAGAATTGCCCTTTTAATTTTTTTCTATTGAATGTTTACCTTTCTTTATTGATAATTGAGAACTCATTTTAAAGGTCCTTTGCTAATTATCATGTTTTATGAAACAAGATTTACTCAAAATGCAGATAATTTCACAAACTGATAGTATCACAAAGGCAGGCTACCTGTGACCAATGTAACCTGAGTGACTTGAACTAAGTGTGAGTCAAGGGGTCACTGCTGGCTGGAGTGACCTGAAATGGCATCATGGAGTCTGGGCACTTAAGATCTGGCAGACTTTTTATGGGAAAGAAATGAATCCCCAGGGCAAGAGCAGGGCCTGCTTTATAGAGGAAATGCAACTAAAATTTGTTGAGCAAAACTGAATGAATCAGGAAAGATAAGTCCATAAATGCAGGGTTTATGTTACAGATTAGTACTATCTGGCTGGAAAATTAAGTTGGAACCAAATTATATAAACAGCCTGGGCTATCCTTGAAATATATGGCATCAGAACAGCACTGAGCTTTAGGGGATGGGGAGGCCGGATAATCATTTTATTGCTCTTCTAACTTCCAATCTAGTAAATGATAGTGGACCTACTAATAACTGTCTGTACTTGTGAGTCACACTGCTTTATCATCTCCACAGAGAAAGGTTACTCGGACAGACATCTCACAGAGTTATAAAGTAAGTGAGTGATGATGTTCACATTTCTATTTTACAACTGGGACTTGTAAATACCAGAAACCATGAATATAACTTGGAAAACAGAAGCAATGTCTAGTGTCTTGACTGAAGAAGGAGCCTGGTTCTGTTATGAAAACCAAAATATGACTTCTAGTAGATCTACAACATTAAAATAAGACCAAATACCTTATTTTAAACTAACAATTAGACTTTTGAAATAAAAGAGGATTCTGATTTGATACTTGTTAATGATATTTTCTCTTCTTTGAAGTTTTGCTATAAACAAAATTTGAACAAGGACACCAGAAACAGAAACAGAAAATAGGTTAGACCTTGACCTAGGATGATATTCCACAGGACAGAGAGTAGAGAAGATATATAAATATGGAGGGACAAATAACAGGCCTGGTAGAGTAGATAAAAAATAAACCAAAGCTGCTGCGTTATTAAAAGTAAATCATGGCCCTGACCAGTGTGGCTCAGTGGGTTGGGTGTCGCCCTGCAAAGTAAAAGGTCACCAGTTCAATTTGAGGTCAGGGTGCATATGAGAGGCAACCGAGCGATGTTTCTCTCCCTCTCTAAAAATAAAATACATATAAAACCTTTTAAAAAAAGTAAATCATGAAGAAAGAGGAGGCAATTTAGAAGGGTACATATATCCATCTACCTATGCAGCAGTTGCTTTGTTCTCCAAGAAAAGACATCGAGCCTAGAAAGTCAGATACCCACAGAGCCTCCTGCCACCTCGAAAACCCACGGCTTCCTTGTCTGACCCGCTCCTAACGTGTTGTGGAAGTGGGTGTCTGTGTCACTTCCCTCAAGGATCACTCCCTGTAGGGCACACCCGACTGCCTCATCTCAGCAAAGGGGCTCAGCAGCAGCCTTCCCACGGCGTGGGTCTGAATGTAAGTGAAGTCCCCAGAGTGGCACCGTGTGCTTTCCATGCTCTATGTACCTGCTGCCAACTCAGTTCCTGGTCACAGACAGAAATGACAAGGAAAATGTTACTGAACTACAAGAGAAGCAGAAATAGAGAGGGAGCCAGACATGTACTATGTGTTACCATTAGGTTCATGAACCTCTTCACAAAGCAGGAATCATGTTTATTTTATGGCAAAAGAGCCTCCAAGCCTCCCCAAAGTGGGGCTCACGGGAAAGCCATCCAAAGAGCACAGCCCTCTGCACGTATAAGATGCTTTAACCTTTCCAGAGCATTTCTACATGTATGAGCTGAGTGATTCGTACACAACTTCTATTGTTGTTTTAAAGGTGAGAAAACTGAGGTCAGCAAGGCTAAGTGACATGCCCAGTATCACACTATACTCATTGTGGTGGGACCACATGGAACTTCCAAGGCCAGTCTGTGGCGCACTGCCAACCCCACTTCCCCAGACTGATAACTCTGCTTCGCAATGAGATTTATTTGAAACTTCCTTAAAAAACAGGTTCAAACAATGTATGAACACACGAAGACAATGGATATGCACTAAGAATTTTAATTAGCATTAATTTGCTCATAGACTTCTATCATTCATTCAACAAAGACTCACTGAGGCTCAGCTGTGTTACAGGCACGGCTGAGTGCTGGGAATACAAAATCAAATAAGGTATCATCATTATCCTTAAAAAGTTCACCTTAGATTGGCGGTTCTCCAGAAATACATTTAGTCCAAGTCAAAATCAAATTTACTGCTGCCAAATATGTTGGTATCAAAACAAATTAAAAAGAATCTGTACTATCTTGCAGTAATAAGATATCGAGATCTTTAAAAAATAAAAATGTGTGCTCAGATGTTGCTTTCTAAACAAATATCCAGGTGAACTATGTGAATCATTACAAAATATTTTGCCAGAAAGATCTGACAGTACAGTCAGTCCAGTGATTACTATCTGCAAAGAAAGGTAATACTTAGAAACGCAAATAGAAAAAAGAACCTAAAGGCATTAAAAACTACAACACTTGCACAGTGACTCCCAACCTCAGTAAACATGGGCACCAGAATCCGCCCCGGCAGTCTCCCTGCTTAGTTTCAAATCTGTATTGTATCCGGAGTTGAAAGCTAACTTTGTTTCTATGTTAGGGAAAGATTGCCCTAAATAAAACAATCTAAAGGTCAACTCCTTAAAATATAATACAATTTTGGAATGATAAACATGACAAACTTAATTTGCCATAGGACTGTATCACAATATAACTTTACTCTCAAAATCACTATCTTCCAATCTCCTAAAAGCCCAGAGTCTTATAGACCTCTACTAACAAATCAAAACAAATACTAGGCAACTTTTGCCTTTGTCCTTAAAAAGATGCTATTATTTTTGCAGCATGAGTGTTTCCGAATAGGAAGTACAGTGTTTTGGCACCACTAAGGGAAGAGGATATGAACATGCCAGAAATATGAGCATATACTTTGAGGAGGATGAAACACATCACCACAATTTCATGATTTAAATTTAACCGACCTGGATGCTTGTGGGGCTGACAATGTTTTTGTGATACTGGCTGATTATGGGAAATGTGTTCTTTCAGCCTTGGAGGAAGAACTCTGAACCTCAGAAGACCTAAGGCCTTCTGTTGTCACTGGCTATTTGGCCTTGGAAATCTTCCTCTCTGGCTTACTTCCTTAATCTACAAAAGAGGGCAAAACAATATCTGCCCTTTTAGTTTTTCAGGATGATAAACAAAAATGACATGACAATGCATTTTTGTATAGATACAGTAGTTATTACTGTTTAACTTTTATGTTGATGACCCACAATGCCATTCCAATCACTGGACTTCTGAGAGCTTTATTCATGCACCCCAATCTGACTAAGCATTCCCAAAGGCAGGGAATTAGTGTGAACAGCCATTTGTACTTCCACTTAAGGAAGCACATTGCTGAATGATGTAATTAGCCAGCTCTGGGGCTAGCAGCTCCTACGGGAAGGCGGGGGCAAAGGAAGGAATGGGCGTCTGGCTTTTCTGGTAATTCTTTCACTGACCTGCACTGTTTGTACAGTACACTACAATTCAAGATCGTTTCTAACAGGTCTGCCTGGGAAAGTGGTTCATTCTGAGCACTGCCTGAATGTGTGACTAGGGATTAAAATCAGCCCTAGCAACTGTATAATCAGGTATAGGGTTGCATCTTTCAGAAAATACTACTTTCTCCCCAATTTATTTGTCTAGAAAAGGCAGTTTTTTCCTTATTTGCACAAAGATGCCCTAAAGGCTATTTGAGGTCCTGGTCACATATCTGAGACTTTCAACTATCACTTTAGCATTCCCTCTAGGAAGAGAGGAGGGAATGTATACTTAAATAAGGCATTTGGAAAATATTTCTTCTTCTTTTTTAAAAGATCTTATTTATTTATTTTTAGAGAGAGGAGAAGGAAGGGAGAAAGAGAGGGAGAGAAACATCAATTGGTTGCCTCTTACACGCACCCTAACTGGGGACCTGGCCCACAATCCAGGCATGTGCCCTGACTCGGAATTGAACCAGTGACCTTTCAGTTTGCAGGACAACGCCCAACCCACTGAGCTATACCAGTCAGGGCTGGATAATACGTCTAACAATTAATGAAATAAACACAGACAAAGGGTAATAAGAAAGGGTTGAGCAAAAAGGTAGACAGAATTGTGGCCTTTTTCCTCAGATAAAACATAGTAGACAGCTATAGTAATTAAAACAAGTATGATGCCACTGAGTGAAACAGCAGATCACGGAGCAGAGCAGGAAGTTCAGAAGACAGACCCAAACACAAACAAGAAATTTGCATATGATAAGGCAGCAAGCCTGTCATATCAGTAGGCAGAAAATAGATTATTCAATAAATGGTATTAGGATAACTGAATAGCTATTCGTTTAATGATTGTGCAAGAGCACATGTAGTTAGGAATCTGTACCTCACATAATTAAAGCAAAGTAAACTCCAGATAAATTGTATATTTACATGTTAAACACAAAAGCATACATTCACTGGAGGACAATATGGGAAAATTTCTTGGGATGGAGAATGTCATTCTTAATCCAATACAAAATCCTTAAAAAAAGAGACTGATAAATTGAGTTACGTAAAAAATAAAAATGTTCATATAGCAAAACTACCATAAGGCAAAGTAATTAAAAAAAAAAACAAAAGAAATAAGAAAAATATTTATCAATTCAAGGTTATTTTCTAAAGATTAAGAGAGGCCCTACAAACCAGTAAGAGAAAGACCAACAATCCAGCAGAAAGAATAAAAGAAAGTTCACTAAAGTATGACTCTTAAGCATTTTAAAACATGTTAATCTCATGAATAATAAAATATACAAAATAAAACTATTTTGAGAAGCCACTTATCTGTTCTAAAATATTAACTTGTAATTTAAAAGTCTTCTCAAGAAAACTCTAGGCCCAGATGACTTCACTGGTAAATGCTAACAAACATTGAAAAAATAATATAAATCTACAAAATTTCAGAAATAAAAGAGGGAACAGTTCCCAATACATTTTATGACATAACATAATCCTGATGCTAAAACCAAACAAAAATGTTATAAGCAACGAAATTTAGAGACCAATATTACTGACAACACAAATATAAATATCTCTAACAAATATTAACAAATTAACTTTAAGAACACATTAGGATAGTACGTTCTTGGGACTTAATCCCAAGAACACAAGGCTGAATTAACATTTGAAAACCAATCAAATAAATCTATTAAAGTAACAGAATAAAGGTAGAAAAACTCACATGATCATCTCTCCATTCACAGAAAAAGTATTTAGCAAAAATTTAGCACCCATTCATGATAAAAACTCTCAGCAAACTGAATAAAAGAGAACTTCCTCCGCCTAATAAAGATCATCTAAGAAAAACCTACAGCTAACACCATTCTTACTGGTGAAATATTAGACACTTCCCCCCTGAGGCTGGGGAAAAAACAAGGATATCTGCTCCCACTACTTCTACTCAACACTATATTGGAGGTCCCATCTAGAGTAATAAGACAAGAAAAAGAAATTAAAAGGCTTAAAACTTGGAAAGGAAGATATAAATGCATTTCTATTCACAGACAACATAATTAGATATATAAAAAACACTAAGGAATTTACAAACAGCTTTTAGAACTAATAAATGAGTTAATCAAAACCTCACAAGATAGGCACAAGATATAAAAATCAGTTGTATTTCTAGTAGCAAACAACTGGAAAATAAATTTTTGAAAAATAACTTCAGTTGCTTCAAGAACCATAAAATATTCAGAAATAAATGTACAAAAGACTTGCAAGATGCCTACACTGAAATTTATAAAACACTGCTGAGAGAAAGTAAAGAAGACCTGAAAAAAAGTTAAACTATGTTCATGTGTTGGAAGACTCCATTTAAAAAAATATTTTATTTTTATTTTTTTTATCCTTATCCAAGGACATGTTTCCATTGATTTTTAGAGAGAGAGGAAGGGGTGGGGGAGAAAAGGAAAGAGAGGGAGAGGGAGAGGGAGAGGGAGAGGGAGAGGGAGAGGGAGGGAGAGGGAGAGGGAGAGAGAGACAGAAACAGAGGGAGAGAAATGTGAGAGAGAACCATTGGCTGGCTGCCTCCCTGACTGGGAATCAAACCGGCAAGGCTCCGGTGCGTGGGACGATGCTCCAACCAACTGCCCCACGTGGCCAGGCCAGATGACTCAATGTTCTATGACATCATCATTATTAACACCCAATTAAGATGTTGATTCTTAAATTAATCTCTAGATTTAACAAAATCCCAATCAAAATTAGGGGCAATTTCTAGTTAATAGAAATTAATGATCTGATTCTAAAATGTGTATGTAAAGGTAAAGGACCTAAGGTAGCCAGAACAATATTGAAAATGAACAAAATTGAAGGACTTACAGTATCTGGCTTCAAGACTTATAGTAATTAAGACTGTGGTATTGACATTAAGAAAGACAGATCAATGGAAAAGAATAAAGAAAACAAACATCCATATAGAAGGAAATGAATGTCAACACTTACACCATATACAAGAATTGGTTTGAGATATAAAATTAAATTGAGACATAAAATCTAAAATGATAAAGTTTTAAAGAGGAAACCAGAGGAGTATTTGTGACCAAGGGGCAGGCAGTAACTACTTAGGACACAGAACCATAAATTATAAGATAGGTAAATTAGATTTCATCAAAATTAGAAACTTCTCATCAAAACACACTAAATAGAATAGCCATATATTAGGAGAAAATATCTGCAAAACAGATATATGACAAAGAATGGGAATCAGATTTCTTACCCTCAGAGAAAGGAATTACAAAATAAGGGACCGGATAAGACTAAAATGAAACCTGAAGCATCAGACTGAAATAGCAGGCACCAGGAGGATGGTTTAAAACAGGTGGCAAACACGAGGCCCTCGGGCCGAATCCGGCCCTCCACCTCGTTTTACCCGGCAGCAGCGCTTAGCTCTTGCTTAACTGTGAAGGAGTAGTTACATTTACACAGTCCCAAAATTACATTGGGCCCTTTGAAGGCAACTGTGAGGCTGATGTGGTCCCAGGTGAAAATGAGTCTGACACCCCTGGTAAAATATACAGAGGGGGAATCCAAAACCTCCAGAATTTTTTAATAAAAAATTGTGTATTTATCCTCACATGTTTAAACTTCAATCACCTTCAAAATACTCTCCATTTGATGCAATACTCCTATCAAGGTGTTTTTTCCATTGCTCCAAACAGTTTTTGAACTTGTTGATTATGATGCCTTTTAGCGCTTCTGCTGTTTTTTTGTTTCACCTCTTCCACACTGGCAAAAAACATTTCCCTTTGAGGACATTTTTCATCCAGAGAAAGAAAAAAACTGCCTGGATGAGATCAGGTGTATGGGGAGGGTGCAGCACAGGGGTCATGCTG
Organism: Trachops cirrhosus; assembly: GCA_028533065.1. Classification (NCBI taxonomy): domain Eukaryota; kingdom Metazoa; phylum Chordata; class Mammalia; order Chiroptera; family Phyllostomidae; genus Trachops; species Trachops cirrhosus. The sequence goes on along the minus strand of CM052540.1, from coordinate 152,845,865 downwards.
TTTTTTGGTCAAAAAGTGCTGAACACTCATCGCAGTGTGGGCAGGTGCACTTGTAAATCACCCATCATGCAATAGGCAAATGTGTTGAAAGTCTTCAAAAAAATTGACTGAAGCTCAATGCAGCCTCTCACACCACCACCAGCTGGTACATGGATACAAAGGGTTTCCTAGAACACTCACCTAGTGGTGAAGCGTGTAATGCAAGGGCATTGCCCTTCAGAAAATAATTCTGGGTTTTTTTGGGTCCCCCCTCATATATACAGGTGAATAGATGAAGGATAGACGGATAGATTTTCTAGCTCTGCCCACAGAGAAAGCCTGGGAACAGTGACACTCCAATAGCAATAAGCACAGTGACATGCAGATTTTGACTTCTGACTACCATTCTCCTCCAAAAAGAACCAGGGCTCTCTGAAAAAATGGCTGATTCCAGGGCTGGGGCAGATGAAGTGAGACTAAAACACATCTTTGTGCTGGAAAATAAGAACATGCTTGAAGGATGATGGGGACATATCAAAACAATGCAAGAGTCAGGTTCTCCACTGATCAAATCTGGGACATTTTGAGCATCAAAGTGATATGATAACTTACTGAATAAAATAAAATCATGAGTCCTTATGGTATAAATGCATGTATAAATAAATAAAAAAGGAGAAAGGACAAGTTCTTTCTTATAGTAGAATGCTAACTAAAATACAGAGGGAATGATGCAGTTGGAAAAATCATCAAATGCCAATATTAGTGGGTGAAAGTTTGTTAAGAAATAATAGTTCATAATCTTAAAGTACCTCCCCACATATTACTTACTAACTATAAGGGTAAACAGTAAATTTATACAGAGCAAATCTTTTAGATACCACCTTAATAAGGCAGTCAAAAATAACACCACCAACATAGGAACAAACTGTCAACATGCACCTTCTGATGCCGACGCACTGGGAAGAACATGGCACCACTCCTACGGCACTCCTGCCCACAAACTCCCTCCTTCCTAGGGAACACCAGAGAGCCTACACTGAGGGACGTTCCACAGAATAACTGGCCTGCACTCTTTAAAAATGTCAAAATCAAGAAACACAGGCTGTGGAGCAGTTTCCAAATCAAAGGAGATTAAAGAGGTATGACAACTGAATATAAATGTGATCCTGGTTTGGATCCTAGACCATGAAAAAAATGTCCATAAAGAACATTAATTAGGCAACGGACAAAATTTGAATACAGACTGTGTATAAGATTACAGTATTGTATTGCAGTTAAATGTTCTGCCTTTAATCACTGTATAGCAGTTATGTAAGAGAAATGCCTAAATGAAAAGTCAAATTATCAGTATCAGTAAAAAATATTCATGTAAGTTAGGTGTCTACCAGCTAACAAGGTCCTTTGTCTTATTCTGGAACATGCTACACGCCTGTTCCGGGGCTGATGATGATTCTATTTGTGTCCACTTGGGGATACAAAATAGCCATCCAACTTATTGTTCCTCCTCAAGCCACAAGTTGCAAAATCAGATAGCCTGGGAATTGAAGCTTCAGTCTGGGTTTTTTTTTCCTCTTTAAAACCAAACAGAACAGTGAGGATGAGTGACAAGACACACTGGGAGCTTGCCCTCCAAACGTGTTAAGAAAAAGGAAGTAGGTGAGGGTAGAGATCACTAGGGCTGATGGGTCCTGTCTGGCCTGTGGCCTGTTTCTGCACAGCCTGTGAACTGCCAACGGCTTTCAGTTTGTCAACGGTGGCACACAGAAAGCAGCCGTATCAGGCCTGAGACTTAGAAACGGGGAGTTGTCTGGCCCAATCCGGCCCAAACCCATCACTCTGTTTTTCTTGCCAAAGTGGACTTTGACCGTAGTGTGGCCAGTTTTACCTCAGGACTTTTCAAGAAGGATGTGAGAAGGAAATAGCCTCAAATCTGTTCAAATAAGTATTTTAACAAATGTGGAAACAAGTTTTTTTTCTCTGCTATGTAAAAAGAGATTAGAACATTATAAACCATTCAAACACTCAGGAAAGCACAGAGAACAAAACACTCATGCACTCAACTGCTACCTTCATCAAATTCTAAAATCTGTCACACTTATTTCAGATTTTTTTCTTTTTTAACCAAGAAAACCATAAATACAGTTGAAGCCCTGCTTTGTGCATCTCCTAATGCTATTCCTACCCCAGTTTTTCACAGGTAAATAATACCCTGAATTTTTTGTTTATCATTTTTGGGCGCGTTTTCATGCTTTCGCACTTTACACGTGTATCTATATAAGCCTAAGCTGTACATATTTTCAAACTACATAAACGGTATCATATTGCACAATGATCCTTCCCGTGCCTTTTTCCACTCGTCATGATTTTGAGGTAACTGTGCTAGTGTGCACAGCTGCAGTTCATTCATGCTTTCTCGCTGTTGTATGGTTTTCCATTGTACGAGTCTTTCACACTTGGTCTGTTTTCCTGCTGGCAACCTTTTAAGGTGCTTTCAGTTTTTCACTATCATAAACAATGTAACAAGGAATATTCTTATTCTTATAACTTATTCCTTGTACATGCCAGAGTTTCTTTAAGGTATCCATCTAGGAGGACACTACTGAGTAGAACGCCAGGCCCATCCCCACTTCCACTTCATCTTGCCATGCTGTTCTTCCGGGTGGCTACACCACTTTCAACTCCCACAGGTAGTTAAATCCGAGCTCCCCCTGCTCCTCTTCTTGGCCATAACTATGACTGTCAAGACTTTCGTTTTTGTTTCTGATCAATGGGAACATATGTAGCATTTTAAACTGCAACTTAACTGATCACTAAGGAGAACATCTTTTCATATATATATGGCCATTCTATTTTTTTATGCTGTGAGTTATTGATTCATCTCCTCTACCCATTTTTCTATTGGATTATCTTCTTACCTTATTGATCCATAGACATAGTATAGATACTAACCTTTGTCAGTTAGATGCAAGGCAAATCTTTCCCTTGTCAATGGCTTGTTAAACTTTTAATTTGTTGATGGTGTCTTTTGTGGCATACTTTTAATTTTGACGCATCAAAATTTATCAATCTTTTATCCGTCAGTTATGTTTGTATCTTGTTCAAAAAACCTTTATATGTCATACAAATGTAAATACTCTCCTATATTTCTTTCTAAAAGTTTTATGCTTTGCTTTTTCCATATAAGTGTTTAATCTACTTTTAAAAATGTGCATGCGTGTTTAAGGAATGTTTTCCATATAGATAATGAATTGTCCACGCACCATTTATTAACTCATCCATTCTTTCCCCTCTGTAACTGTGTAGAGCATCTAAGTCTCCGTACGTGCACAGATCCATTCCTGGGCTCTCTCTGTTCCGTTCCACTCGTCTGTTTGTCCAAGCCAACATCTTATGTTATTTATTGCAGCTTTCTAAGTCTTGTTATCTGTCTGGTAAACCAATCACTTCATCTTAGTCTTCTCAAAACTGACTTCGTTATTCTTGGCCATTTACTATTTCATTTTAATTTTACAGTCATCTTCTCAGATTCCACAAAAAATTCTGCTGAGATTTTGGTTGGAATTGCATTGCATTTATAGATGAAATCTGAGAGCTAGAGTCAAATAGTTTAAAACAAATAAAATGGAAATATGTAGTAAAAAAACTGGCAGGAAACACTAAAAAGTGAGTGATGTTTCCTTTACAAGCTGAAAAAAAAAGCATGTGGTACTTTTTTTCATAAGTAAAACGTAATTTTTTTAATATGGGAAAATTTATATGTTTTAACCTATCCTGCAGGGCCATTAAGAGTCCAGTTTTTTATATAACAATAGGCAGCACAAATAGAAATTCTTAATTTCTGTAGCAGGGAATAAACCAATAAATTAAAATAAATAATGGGGAATGGCAATAATATTAAACATCTTTAGACATTCTAAACTGTTCTTGTGCACGTTAGACGGCAGAGCTAAAATCACTGAAAGCAGTCCCTCCATTTCTATTTCAACTGTTTAAATGTTTTCCTGCCATGCTCCCAGTCCTTGGAACAGACCTCTTTTTGCGTCTGGTTTACAGTTTGATTACTGATCCAGTAACATCTTATCAGACATCGGTTTTGGTGTAGGTTGTTTCTAACTGGGAATCGCCTTCTTTCTGTTTCTCTCTCTCTCCACAGAAAGGAAGCAGATGACTTTCTGCTGCCCCCTTCTGGTTTCTGGCTGCTGGAAGCTTAGTAACAGGAGTATACTTACGAGACCTTTGATCAGGGTCAGGCAGCTCCCTCCAAAATGTGACATTCTTTTCACTTGGGTGCTGAGCTACGCGTGTTCATGAACATCTCTTTTTCCCTGTCCCCGAGTCCTGCCCATCTTTGTACCTTCATGCCCTTGGGGTGGGGGTTGTGGAGGCAAGTGGGGACTACCAAGTCTTAGAAATCAAAACTGGAGGTTAAGGTACGCTTTCCCTAAGGAGAGAAATATGGGAAGGAATAGTCTGTTTTTCAAGACGCTATATCTATTACAGCCAACATTAAAGCTAAAATTTACTGAGCATTGTCCTTCTTTGTCCCAAGACTGTTCTAAGGGCCTTATTAAGTAGTCATTTCTTTGTTACATTACTATCCCAAAGCATAGGCACGATTTTAACCCCAAATATACGAATGAGGAAACTGAGGGACGGAGAATACAAATAACTAAACCATACAGCTAACATATGGCACATCTAGGATTCAAATCTAGGCAGATTGGCCATCTCTTTATCTACAATAATATACTGCTTATCAAATAAAAAATAAAAAAGAATCACATATTTTTGATTAGTCAAAAAACAAAACAAAGTAAGCACCCCTGACTAGATTAAAGAAAATTCTATAGAAGGGGGTCAGAGAGAGCACATTCAAACAGTGGAAATCGTGCAAGTTCATGGGTGCAGCGGGATTTGGGACCGGCCTCACAAGCAGGTTCTGCTCTGTCAGAAGAAGATAGTGGGGGCGGGGGAGGGAGCCTGGGGGCACATTCCGAGAACAGCAGCCCATCAGGCTGGAGACTGTGTAAGAGGCCCCACACTTCCCCTGTGACTACCTGCTAAGTCAGCAAACAGAGGGCTCCAGTAACCTGCATGTACAAGACACACACAATTCTTATTTTAACAAATAGTTTTGGGTTCTATCAAAATGCTGCCCAGGCTTTTATCAATGAAGACTAAGGACCAACTTGAGTTTCGCCTCCTGGTAGCATCGTCACTGGGCTGTGTGACAGCCAGTGGGTAACAACCACGCTGTCCATGTGCTTTAATGGTCTGAACTAGAGGACCGGGTTTAAGTCCCAGTCTTGCTCATTACTAGTCATGTGATTTGTGATCCCATTTGTCTTAAAACCAGCATTGCTATGAAAGAGACAGAAGAGACCTCAAAAACATCAAATCTGTCTGGTAAAGAAAAACATAACTGAAATCTATCGGGAATAACAGCAGCCACATCAAACACTTCTTGCTCCTCCGGCGTCCTCCCGCCTAGACACACAGCATCTGGAACTACTCTGGGACTGATTCGCCAGGGGCCTCAAAACCGAGGAAGCAAACGACGGAAATTTCTGTTCCCACTAACCTCTTCTTGAAGCTTCTGTTTCTCTACTCATCTGTCCCTTACACAGTGCACCAGCTCCTGAGAAGATCTCTTAATTATCTTCGAAACTCTACTGGTCTCTTTACTAAATACAAGACAATATATTTACTTACGCCTTTCTCTCTGCCCTACAACTGTAATTCCTATTATCTTTGTTGTGATTTCACAGCTGTGACAATAGCCAGTAAAAGGACTTTTGGAGCAAAGGACTTTATACTGTGGAAAAAACAACTTGGGATATATCTTTTTATATGAAACTGTAGGAGTTTTCTAGGTTTAGTCCACAAAGGGTTGTGCAGTTATTAACATCCATCTAATTAAGCTCTCAAACCCTTTTAAGTCCCATGTCTGGTAACATCTATTAGTTTTTTCTTTCAATATTCACAGTTAATGTGGCTGAAACTTCAATTCCACCGTTTAAGTCAATAAGGTTGAGTGAAAGTCTAAATAAAACAGACCAAAGATAGACTCACAAATGGTATATGAACAACTGATTATCTACAGAGATTCAAAGGGAATTCAGTGCAGAAAGAATATTCTTTTCAACAAATGGTGCTGATACAACTAGGTATTCTTATGCCACAAAGTTAACTTTGATCTTACCTCATACTGTAAAAATCAACAATTCAGAATGGATCACAGTTCCAACTGAAAACTAAAACTATGACACTTCTAAAACAAAACATAGGAGAAAAATCCTTGAGGTTGTGTTAGGCAACAATGCCTTTGTTGTCATCAAGAGCACGATCCATAAAAGAAAAAAATTGACAAACTATACTTCCATCAAAAATAAAAACCACTTTGAAAATCACTGTTACTTGAATGAAAAAACATGACTATTAGAAAAAAAATTCTCAAAACTCAGTAAGAAAACTTGAGCACTCAACAACAGTAAAAGGCAAAAGATCTGAACAGATACTTCACCAGAGGGGATACATGCTGGCAGACAAGCACATGAAAGGATGCTCAACATCATTAGTCATTAGGCAAATGCAAACACAAATCACAATGAGACACCACTAAACCCTATCGACATGGCTAAATGCGCTGGCAAAAACGTGGAGGACCTGAAACCGTCGTTGGGATTGTGAGGGGTATAACCACTCTGGAAAACAGCTTTGAAAACATACCTACCGGATGTTCCAGCCATCCTAGTTCTAGATATTTATTTACCATTCCCCTCGTCCCCTAAAAACATATGTCCCGACTTGTACATAGGTGTTTGCAGCAGCATGAACTGCTATGGACTCCTAGGATCAAAACCTTCAGGGGACCCATTCACCACACTGGAGGAATAAAAGAGAGTAACTATCCAAGGTGTGAGACCACTCTGGGAAATTAGGTGGAATGTTAGAATTAAAGCCAGGAAAATACCCTTGAAGGTTCCCCCTGTACCCCTTACATGCCGTCCATGGCCAGGCTCTAGGATGAAACAAGAGAAGTAGGGAGAGAGGTACGAAGTCTAAAGGCTGGGAAGCTGAGGGTTCTCACTCCAACTCCCATCACAAAGCTCCACTGAGCCTCCTACAAGGCCAGGACAATGCCCCGGACAATCAGCTATTCTCTAGTGCACATTAACACTAAGAACCTCTCCCAGGCCCAAGGTAAGGATCAGCAAAGAAGAGCTAAATAGAGCATTTGGCAATATTAGAGTTTCTTAAAAATGCTCCAAGAGTCATTTAACTCCTCTTAGACTCTTACTCTTTTCCCAATAATGTTCAAACATAATGAGAGCTGTCAATATGCTAATAGAAAAAACTCTAACTTCCTCAAATTGCTGTAACACACAATCTCGATGTCCTCAAAGGAAAATTACTACTGCTTCCACTCATGAATGTTTGTCCCAGTAATGCATGCCTGCTTTCTACAAGCAGACGTGCATTCTTATAATATAGGCACGGGGTAGTATGCTCACCTTCCAAGGAAGCATCAGAATATTTTTGCTTGTTTAAAGTGAAGTTATTTTGGTGCTCCCTTTTTAGGCTGGCTGCCAGCTGGGACCTGGAGACACGCAGGCCGCCATCTGCCTCACCCCAGCTGTTCCTGACCTGCCATCCGTCTCCAACCAGGGACGCCTCATATCTGCCAGGTCAGGTGAACAACTGATGAAAGATGCTTGAGGCCAAGGTACAGCCTGGATGAATGTATTGGCAGCACACAGCCTGTGAAGCAACCTTGACTTCCTCTCATTAATGGGTGGCACGCCACTCTCCATGACAACACAGAGCTGTATTCTGGGGAAAAGGAACCTTCCCATGGAGCTCGGCCACAGCCTTTTCCTACTGTACGGCAGTTAATTCAGCTAAAAACCAAAAGGCTACTTTTTAAAAACTGTTATATTCTTAAGATAGAATATGCTACATATGTTAGAGATTTCTATCACTTATCCTTTCGGAATGACTGTTATAATGCAGACTAAATTACCAGTTCTGATTATTGATGCTCTGATAAGAAAAGGAGCACATTTAATTTCATGCATCCCTCAACTGCCACGGTCCCAATATGATTTGAAAGTCTAAATAAGTCTTTCAAAGTGTAATTTGCAAACATCCTTGGTGAAGAGGGATACCACAAGGAAAGATGGAATTTTTATGGCTTGAGTTTGCATTCTATTAATGAAACAATCAAATACTCTTATAAAGATTTGTTAAAGCTTGTTATAACCATGGAAATAATGGCTTTTACTGATGCTACAATTTTACATGCAGTTTTATCTCCTAAAAAGGGAGACACAGAGCTTGCCTCAGGGCTCACTTGTCTGCACACATGGATGGGCTTGGGAGGTGCTGAGCTCAGTGCGACCGACTAGGTGGTCCAGGAAAGTGATTCCACAAAATGATACAAGAACACTCTAGATAAGCTCACTATAAAATAACACAGCCTCAAGCTAACCGATCCCAAAAGGGGGTATTTTGCGGAGGGAGAAGCTAAGATGATGGTTCTTAGAAAACAAACAATGAGATACATGGGATTTCCTCTTAGCTCCTACTTCAGTTCCCTCCTGCTCCACGGAGCTCTCGTCCTGCTCTGGTCCCATACAAGCCCTTCAGGCTCACTTTCCCTGTTTTCTTCTTGGTCTATTTTCCCACCCGCCTAGCCATACCTACACATATTTTATGAAGTTCCTGGACCAGGTCCTTCTTATCTCATTTTATTTATTTACTATGTTTGTATTCTCTTGTTTTAATCATTTTCCGTATTGTGTTGCAGCCCAACCATTCTTAGCATGCCTTGTCTTCCTGTTTCTTAGCTTTCACATTTTGTTTATTTCACTTCCATTTAGCCGTTTTACTGTTTTAATCATTTTTACTCTTGCTTTACTTTCCCTTTAGACTGTGTAGAGCATTAACAGTTTTTTCTAAAGTGTCAACCTATATAGTTTCTGTTATTAACTGCCTTAATCATCTTCAGTTCACATTATTCTTTTGTTTAAAGGATCATTTCCCTTTTCTTGGTGTTTCCAGGCTTTACTCATCAGCAGCAGGATGAAGCTGATCAAAGGACAGTGGCCCCCAGAGAGCAGCACACAGCACAGCCCAAATAGGTGGCTACATATTTGTTCTCCCTCCTGCTGTCTGAATAGCGGCCTTTCCAGCTCCTTAAAGGATCCCTGGGACTCTGAAATATTGAAGCCCCTACACTCTTAAACCTTTGGACTTCAGGAGATTCAAAGGCTGAAAGCTCTCCTGCGATGACAGCATGATAACAAGCTGGCACATGTCCGCAGCATCCTGAACTGCTGGAACCTGCAACTGCTTACCTGAGCATCTGATACAATGGCAGAGGCGCCATCAGCTCTCCAAGGATCACTCAAGGTGTCCACACCTCTTCAGCTCTAATGCTCTTTACGTACTCACTGGGGAGATTTGATCACTAGAAGATGAGACCTTGTCGCAGCTACACTGGGTGTGCAGTGTCGATCGATCTCTACAGGCTGAGGCGGGGAAAGAGTTGAGCTAATGACAGAGGTGGCAGCCCGAAGTCCTGCTGCAGGCCTTACCCTCAGGATGGTACTGGTTGGGGAATGAGAAATCCTCAAGGCAGATCAGCAAAAAGCTGCTAGTTGTAGGATTAAGAAAGAGCCTCTGTATTTCCTCATTCTAGACCTGTGATTGTAAGCTGACGCTGAGATGTGTGAAGTCATCCCATGTAGAGACACTGGCATCGCAACCATGGCATGCCGAAGACTAGCAGGTAGAAATACCACAGGCCCTCGTGTCTTCAGGATTAACCCTCCTGATTGCAATTAATGGAGATAATCCCCAAGAGTTCACAACTGTAACTTTTCATTTTGCTGAGGCATTACTGTGTTTTGTATTTATTCTCTGAGCTTGGAAAGCAGGAGTGAGACTCTTAGCTAATGAGTGAATCTAGCCAACCTCCATTATCTACATCTGTATGCAGCTTTATGGAGTTATACTTAGTCTTATATATGTATAACATTCATCTTAAAAAGTCATAAAAATACTTCTTTCTTTAAAAAATATGCTGAGGAAAAGAGAGCTAATTTTCTTTAATGGAAGAAGAAAGAATAGGAATAAAAAAGTGTTGCCATAGTTAAAACATTAGTTTTAATTAAGCAAAGGACAGGGTGATAAATTAAACAGAGGCTCAGATTTAAGATGGGCAAAAGTCTTTTGTATGATCTACATGAAAATAGGAAATAGAGATTTTTGTGGAACTTTCAGTAAGACTCTGGGCCATATGAAACTGGACATCATGTGAAGATTTATTTACAGAAGACCTTAGAGGTGGGACTTACAGTTAACTTCTCAGTTAACACTTAATTCATCACTTACTCATCACTGTATGTCCACTTCGGACAGAGGCTGGGCACCTACTAGATGCTCAGTGAACACGTGCTGAATGTTGAACCACTGAAATGAATGATGTTACAGAGGTACTTTGGGACAGAAGAAAACTTGGTACTCATTTCTTCCAAGACGATGGCACTGTGTCCCACAGGACAGAATTCTATGAAATAGTTTCTACTTAGATATTGGAACTATTTTCTGCATTTGCCATAAATAAAGCAAAAGAATGAGAACTGGGCAGATGCCAGTCCAAATACACCTTTCACCACAGGCAAAAATAACTATCAAAGAAACCCACCAAGGCTAAAGAACCACTAAAGGAAGTCAAGGCTTGCTCTCATCAAAGGATCCTTTTATGTTTACCTTAATGAGGTGTGGGAGGGCACTTACAGTTATGACTTCAGGACCTAGAATTTAAACTTAGGACACTGTTAAAGGCAACCTTAGATTTAAAATAAAGGTTTCTTTACTGTGTGGAATCTAATCTACTTGACATGTATATTTAAACTGAAAACAGCAAAAAGGTGGTAGAATTCACCCAATTCAGACAGGGAAAAAAAGTCTCATTACTATTTTGAAAATGAAATAAAAGAAAATTGAGTAAGTTTTCACTAATATAAAGAAAGCTTTTAAAAATGCACCCAGATGGAAATAACTGAAATTTTCTTGATCAAAACAAAGTAGGATCAAATGGGAAATTCTAATGCAATGCTTACTAGAAACACTTTAAATTTCAATCTGAGGCTATTTTTGGAACCAAGGAATTGGAACAAATCATAAATCAGATTTTTAAAATCACAATAAGGAAACAATAAAAAGTTAGTTGTAAGGTACCATTTAGACAGGTATTTGATAAGCAGAATATCAACTATAAGGATAAGCCATAATTTATTTGGCCAGTCACTTATTTAAAGAGTTTGAGGTTATCCCAGGCTTCTGCTGCTGTAGACGGTGCTGTACTGAACATGCTTCTTGTGCATGTGGGTGGGTGTATCTGTGTGCAGTTGACAGTAGGCTTGCTCACAGCTGAGAGAAAGAATGAACTCGTAGTGCAGAAACATTTTAAACATAGTATTAATTAATAACAGGGCCAAGTAGTACATATAGAGTATATTTACCTCTGAATAAAAAAGAAGAGATAAATATATAATTTTTCATCTATCAGATTATCAAAAAAATCCAAAAGTGTGACTCCTATTGGCCGAGCTATAAAAACGGGCCTCCCTCATATATTGCTGGTGAGAACATAAACTGGTTAAAACCACAAAAGAAAGCAATTTGGAAACAGTTATTGAAATTACAAACATAAATACTTATGAGACTTATGTGCAAAATTACATATGTATAAGGTTATTAATTACTACATTGTTTATAATACAAAAAGAGAGCAAACAACTAAAGACCCATCAATAGGGGACTGGTTTAACTACTATATTCATGGCATGGAATATTATGTAGATATAAAAAATGAGGAAGCTCTCTATATACATATAGGGAAAAATTTCCAAAACATATACTTAAAAAGCCAGGTGTTGAAAATGATATATAATATATACCACCTTTTGTGTTAAAAGGAGGTGTGAAATAGGAGAGTATAGAGCCCAATGAAATGGCAAACTTACTTGTACAGGTAATACTCTGCATGATCTATCTCTTCTCGAGATGAAATGTTGTCCACAAACTAAAAGACAAAAAAAGAAATCTTTGATTGAAAACAAATTAAATTAGGCGCCATATATTGCACCTAACTCACACAATAATCTTAAAAAAGACCAAACACCCATTCTATTGGAACAAGGTTCACATGGTATGACTCCATCCTCGAAATCTCTGTGCTAATCCAAACAAAAAACACCCAGTGGTTTATCTTTGTCTTCGTATAGAGCAACTTTGGTCATGAAAAGATGTATCTGAAAGGTTGAAAACTCCAATGGCTAAAAAATACGGCTCAAGAGATGAAAATCTAAATTAGAGAACTCAATCTTGGAACCATTTTTCTTACTCTCACTTAAGTTCTGCTATGGACCAGTCAACCAACTAAGTCTCCCTTTGAACCATAAAATCTGTGAGTGTGCTCCTTAGTTCTAAACCAAACAAGCAAACACAAAGGGCTATTCCAAGGATAGATTCTTCCCTAAAGTAGAGACTCAGAAAGATGGATTTAGAAGATAATGCACGTGGTGAATAGAATTAAAACCTCCTAAAGAGGGAGAGGAGAGTAAAAAGGGGCAGACTTTCTAAAAATGCCTCAGACTTACTTGATTTAGAAATCTCATTAAGGGGCGGATAAAATATGGTGCAAACGCAGGCTGCAACCTGAGGCTGAGGACTAGCTCTCCTGATTGCTCGCTGTGTGGCATGAACAGACGGCACAGCCCCTCTGGAACTTAGTTGCTCCATCTGCACAGACAGAATAAAGGCACCTGCCTCAACGGTCTGAGGCTCCAATGAGAAAATGTATATGAAAGCTTTTTCAGTTCTGCAGAGCTGCCTAAACCAGTATCAGGTATTATGACAACAGAGATTTTATCCATCATGTAAGGGAAGAAGCGATAGTCTCTCCGCTCCCCTTCGATGTGAACATTTTGAGTCTATAAAAGTTAAGTTATGACATAGTTAACCTCTTCCCCTACTAAAGGGAGAATATCAAGAGACAGAAAGAACCCAGACTAAAAAGAATCATTTCTTTCCTTTTCCTCTTCTGGATTTAACAATAACATTGAATTTTATGGTGCTATTAATTTCTACAAAGAGCTTTCACAACTAAGATCTCCTTTTAGTGTTGCATCAGCCCTGCAAGGGAGATTACTATTGTCCTCATTCTGGAAATGGGGAAAGTGAGAGGGGCCCAACTGCCCAATGTCACAAAGTTAATTCATGATAAAGACAAGCTCAGGTATTATTTGAGGGAAAAAAACTTCAGTGTCACAGAGACCTGGGTTTGAAGCCCAATTTTTCCACTTAGGACCATGGTGAACTTGAGAAATTTATCAATCATTCTGAGTCTTGCATGTAAAAGGAGATAATAATGCTCATCACCTACGGCGCTGTAAGAATGAACATATGAGATAATGTATGTTGAGAAACCGGTACAATAGATGGCATAGAAGGTGATCAGCAGTGGTTACTATCGCTTACTATTCCTGATTCCTCGCCTAATATTATTCTCTATTCCATTGCTCTGCATTAACATGCATTCTTTTAAAGACTTTCTCAGCCACCAAAAACAACTCCCAATATTAACAAATAAATACTATTCCTCTGAAGGGTGTATAAGCCAAAAAAAAAATCATGATATTGTATGACAGAATACCATATCCCGGAAAACTTAAAATAAATCAGATATGTAACAATGATCACTGACATCAGAGTCTTAAAAATTAGCTTTTATTTCGTCAAAGAAATTTGCTACTTCATCATAAAATATCTATTAGTAACTACAAAAACATACCATGCTCTGGAAAAATATTTCCTATGAAAGATATTCTTTATTTGCACAGCCTCATCTATACAAAGAACCTTTCTTGTTTTCTCCCACCTTCTTCTTTGAAAATACATATATTTAAGTTTTCTTACCCGTGCTATTGTTAAAGAACTAACAGGCAACTTTCTCTCATATGTCTTATCCATTAAAGATGCTAGATCAGCTGTGAAGACAAAGAAGAAAAAGAAGCTTGTTACATATACATGTTTCCCATGGAAAACCTCACAGACACAATCCTGCCAGATGGCTGCGGTCATTACAGAACCAGTAGTAGAGCAGATGCACTTTCTTGCTCTTTTTAGACATCATTTTTGTATAAATTAAAGAGGATAAAAATATTAGTAACATTTAAAACTGATTTATTTAATTGCAGTAAGGATAATGTTTAAAATGCTAACACATATTTAATTTTTTAAAAATGGATCAATAAAGTGTCTCTGGAAGGAGACACGAGAAAGTGTTATTACTGAGACTCCACTGGCAGGAGGACGCGGCAGAGGCCAAGGGAAGAGTGCTCTTCACTGTGTGCATGTTAACTCCTTTTGCATTTTGAACCAGGTACATATATTACTATTCAAAAAATTTTAATTGGAAGTTATCAAATGACTTTTATATTTTCCATGAACAAATCAGAGAAGGCACCCTGGCTACACTTAGTGATTCTCAGCCTGGACTAATCCTGTTGTGGTTTCCTTTAGTAGAACATCCACATGAATACTTTGTATTCCTGAGACTATACTGTTATCTCAGTCTAAAAATATTTCAAATCCTAGGCAACATATATTTCCAAACTGGTTGTTTCACACCTTTTCATTGCTTCTCTAACTTTCAATATGCTCTTTCCCCTTCTCCCCTCACTCTCAGCTCCTGATTTTGTGTCTTATTTCTGAGTATAAAACACAATCAAAGGAGAACTTCATTCTCCTACCATCAAGTCTGCCAGGCTACTAGCATTTGTGCCCATATAAGCTTCCTTCTTCCTTTTCTTCTTCTTCTTCTTTTTTTTTTTTACAAAGGATAAACTTTATTAAACAAAATGAAAAACAAAAACCTCCCTTGACCTCCTATCTCCTCCCTCTAACTCTCCTGTGGTCTGCCCCTGTCAGCAGCAAGACAACTCAAAAGGGTCATACCCAATACAATGGTGACTGCTTCCTTAGTGCCATTCTCACTTGAGCTCTCTCAGATCAGATTTTGGTTTCCACCACTCCGCTAATCCCAGTGCCCTCCTCCCCATTGTTAAATCTAGTGGTAAATTCTTTTCTTGGCTGCTCATGAGCATTTGATATAGTTGACCTTTGTGAAATACTCTTCTCTCTCTCTCTCTCTCTCTCTCTTTCTCTCTCGGGTTCCTATTTAGGATCTCTGCCTCTTCTTGAGTCCTAAATGTTAGATTACCGTATAAATCAAAACAGTTCTCTTCTCTTCACCCACACACTCTGAGCCTTAATCATTATAGATTACTGACTCCACACTTACAAGTTTACCCGGCCTCCTGTCTGTGACTCCAGTCATGTATTTCCAACTGCAAAGGTAACATCTCCATTTGAGTGTCTAATAGGTAACTAAACATTACATGTCCTCTTCATTCTCCAGCCTTCCACTCTGAACCTGCTTTTCTCCAAGGCTTTCCCATCTCAGTAAGTGACCACTACCTTCGGTGGTTCACTCAGGCCAAACATCTAGGTGTTATTCTTGACCCCATTGTTTTTCATACTCTATAACCACCTGTCAGCAAATTTTATGCTCCAGATTTGAAATATAATTCTTTCTCGCCACTACCACTGCTAAGCCAACAACATCTCTCCCCTCCTAACTAGTCACCTTAACTATGACCCCCACACTTACAATTTAATCTCCACATAGTCTTTTAAAAGATAAATCACATCCTCTGGAGAGCATTATGCTAAGTGAAGCCAGGTGGTAAAAGACAAATACCATATGATCTCACCTGTAAGTGGAACCTAATCAACAAAACAAATAAGCAAAATATAACCAGAGACATGGAAATAAAGAACAAACTGACAGTAACCAGAGGGGAGGTAGGAGGGAATTACGGAGGGAAAAGTGGGAAGGGTTGTCAAGGAACATGTACAGAGGACACACAGACAAAGCCAAAGGAGGATAGGACTAAGGGTGGGAGGTGGGGGTGGCTGGGTGGGTGGGAGTGGTGGGGGGGAAATGGAGACAATTGTACTTGAACAACAATAAAAAAAGAGAAAAAAAAATAGGGGGATGTTAAGAACAGTATAGAAAATGGAGTAGCCAAAGAACTTATATGCATGACCCATAGACATGAATTAAGGGGGGAATTGCTGGAGGGGATGGGGTGTACCTCATGGAAGGGGGCAAAAGGGGAAAATTGGGCAATTGTAATAGCGTAATCAATAAAATATATTATAAAAAAGATAAATCACATCCTGTCATTCTGTTTTCTTAACCAGCTAATAGCCTCCTGTTGTTAGGGCAGAATGAGTGGCCAGAGGGGAAATAAAGGCAGGGCCTTTAACATTACAATCTAACAAAGAACTTAATACAGGAGGCTGGAAGCAAAAGCTCACACGATGACCCAGTCATCCTGAGCCTGGTCCGATAAGGCTGCCAGGCGTCAGAAACAACAAGTGAAACTACAATAGTGTGTGTGTGGGGGAGCCCTCGAAAGTCTGTGTATCACCTCCACTGGCTGGGAAAAGGAAAGCCTCGAGACTGAGTATTTATCCCAAGGCCTGGAAGGGCGCAGAGGAGGGAGTCTGCAGTGCTCAAAGAAAAAAAACATAAAACAACTTTGGTCAATTGCCTGCCTCCCATCACCTATGCAAAATGAACACACAGACTGTAGAGCAAGATAAGGATTCGGGCTAACAGACCCCCACCCACACCTACGTTTGGGTAGTCACATCTCCCTGGGGAAGCTGGCACCACTTTATCCATCAATCAATATGTAACTTCTTCACCCCCACTCCAAATATATAAGTCCTTAGATCAAATGATTCTCTCTTGACCTCCTCTCCTGGCCTTTTCTCTTGGCCTCGTGGCTCTCTTGCCACTCGGGGGACCTCTTGCCAGCCAGCCTCTGGCCAGTGGTGGGGACCCTGGCCACCCTTTCTGGCCACCCAGCTTCTAGCCACCTTGCCCCTGGCCATCAGGGTGCTGGCCACCCAGCCTCTCGCCATCCTACTCTTGCCACCCCTGCTCTAGCACCCTTGCTTTGCTTTCCTATTAGAACTTAGCGCTAATGAATTTTGCGTGCATGCTAGTAGGCTTGCTGGCCTGTAATTCTTTACTGCAGCAGTGAGAAGAACTGAGTTCCTGGGAGTTTCTCCCATAACACTATCACACTTAGAATAAAATCCAAAATATTTCCTATGACCTGCAAATGCCTATAAGCTGGTCTGTATGTGTATGTATGTATGTATGTATTTATCTCTTTCATGCTTATAAGTAAAATCCATGAAGGTAAGAAATTGATTCACTGATAAATTCTCAGTCTGTAACAGTTCCATAAAAGACACTCAATAGCCATGGCTGGTGTGGCTCAGTGGATTGAGCGCTAGCCTGTGAACCAAAAGGTTGCTGGATCGATTCTCAGTCAGGGCACATGCTTGAGTTGTGGGCCAGGTCCCCAGTAGGGAGTGTGCAAGGGGCAACCACACATTGACCTTTCTCTCCCTCCCTTTCTCCCTCCTTTCTCTCTGTCTAAAAATAAATAAAATCTTTTTACAAAAAGGCACTCAATAAATACCTAAAGAAATGAATATAAGAAAGAAAGGGAGAGAGGGAGGGGGAAAAGAATGGAAAGGAGAGGGAGGAAGAAAAAAGAAGTAACTGGATTTCCAAGTGTTTTTTATGTTCTTTTTTTTCTATTGCTATTGTTTTTTCTCCTGAGTGGAAGAAACCAGCATCAAGTAATAAGGAGACAGAGGTAATCAATGGACAAGTGTTTGCTGAAGCCCTACTGCAGGGCTTCTCCTTTCCTGGAGGTGATGATCTCAATGATTCAGTAGCTACTAGGGGAAAGCAACTTTGAGAAACCCCGAAAACTTGCTATGATATAAAAGTAATTAGCTTTTCTTATGACTATCTTAAAGGCATTAACACCAAGGTGATTAAAGAATGGTAAAGACACCTCCCCCCACCCCCACAGCCACACAAACACACAGAGATGTCCCTAAAACCTCTTCACACTGAGGCAAATTAACATTGTTACATCTATTTGCTCACAGAACATGAAACAGCACTCCAAATCTTTATACCAATGATACCGAATCTTTATAATCCCTTCATAACAGAGGCCCTTGTGTTGGGATGACAGGCATTATAAAAAATTATGTACCCTTACTCCAAATTTAAACTTTAACTTCAAAAAATGTGGATCAGGACCTACTGGCCTAATTAAAATGGCCTCCATTTCCTCGTGGATTTCACACAACGTGGACCTAAACGCTGGATTAGGGTGGTAACTCAAGATTCCATTCTAAGCCTTCACACCAAGACATCTTCAGCCAAGTGAAATCAGCTGGGGCCTCAAAAGGGCAACAGCTGCAGGCCCAGCATCTGATGAATAACATTTGCATATTGCAAGTCAGAGGAAGGTTTGCTGCTAAATATAACGTGTGACCAATCACCTCAGATGATAGTGTTGGCGTGATGAACGAGGCAGAAAAGTCCGTGGAGCAGGGCTGGTCAGGAAAGCTGGGGCAGCTGCGCCCTGCAGAGGGCCAGCGCCACAAGCTTCTGGACTGTGGGTTTCGGCAGTCAAAAGTGCACTTCACACCCTGGCTGGTCTAGCTCAGTAGATTGAGCACGGGCCTGTGAACCAAAGGATCGAGGTTCGATTCCCAGTCAGGGCACATGCCTGGGTTGCAGGCCAGTTCCCAACAGGGGACACATGAGAAGCAACCACACATTGATATTTCTCTCCCTCTCTCCTTCCCTTCACCTCTAAAGACAAATAAATAAAATTTTAAAAAAAAGTGCACTTCGCGTTTCATTGAGGGGCCAGCAGACGCCCAGGTTCCGTTCAAAGGGATGTGCTAAAGAAGATGCTTTCTTGCCTGTCATTCAGCTCCTCGGGAGTACACATGACAGAGACTATGCGGAAAACAGATCTGAAAAATTCTTCATTTAACAAAACATAAAAGCTGTACAGATAATGTAGATTATGTCCAGAAAATGACATGTAAACTAGTGCAAAATGCCCTTCTTGTTTGAAGAAAACAATACCACTGATGATCTAAGGACATATATGGTGAGGATCCCACACTATTTCAAATATAGGGGTGTAATGGTTCATAAACCTGGTTGAGGGTTTGAATCATCCGAGGGGCTTTAAAACTCCAGATTCCTAACCTCATGCCCAGAGGACAATCCTAATTCTGTAGGTTTGAGGTGAGGCCAGAGGAACCCACATTTTTAAACAAAGCCCCAGGAGACTGTGAGGCAGCTGCTCACAATCTGCAGCCTGGAGGGGTTATATTTGAAAAATACCGTGGAGGGAACACAAAATAAGTCTTGGATATTCCTCCTAAGCTTGAAGAATATATTAAATGGAATTTTGTTTCTGGAGTAAGGCAGAACTAAATGTCCTTTAAAACAGTCCTCCTACTATAAAAACACTTAAATATTTCTGAAGTTTCCTTCAAATATGACTGAGCTTGGTTGCGCAATTGTGAATGTTCTAAAACCATTAAGTCGTACATGTTAAAGGGTATATTTTATGGTATGTAAATAAATCTCAATAAAGCTGTTATTAAATATATATATATCTGAGCTTTCAAGCAAGTAGATGTAATTTCAGAGGCCAGAGGCAAGATTAAACAAACACCGTGAATGTCTAAGGGAGCAGTGATGGTGGCAGCCACCTGAGGGCACCGCAGGTCCCCAGGGACCCAGAGCTTTGGTTTTATTGGCTCACAGGGGACAGAGGACAAAACCAAGGCCTCTGTGAGATAACAAACTGTTTCAGAGATCCTCAGGTAAAATCAGGACCAGCTAGGGCTACGCTTGCAGTGAAAAGGTAAATTCACTAGAAAATAATGCACCCAGCAAAGATCAAGAGCTGGGATGCTGCCCCTGAGGATTCCAAATGACTAGGTCAGCCCTCACACCTCCGAGGCCCTAATTCACACTTTCTATGTGATCTAATATACACCGACCTGAGAATTTTGTTGAAAGTGGTTTAAAGAGGTGATTTTATTGCATTAAATTGTAGAAAATGCACACTAACCTATAATGACAGAAAGCATATCGGCAGTTGCCTGGGACTTTGGGAGGGTGGGAGAAGAGGCAGGAGAGGAGGATTACAGAGGTGTGAGCGGACACCTGGTGGTGGCAGGGGGCACATGTCCCTGTTATTTTAATTGTGTGATAATTTCATGGACATACACAAATGTGCATGTGTTAAAACTTAACACATTGTATACTTTAAATGTGTGGTTTACTTTATGTAAAGACTACAACAAAGCTGTAAAAAAGATAAACTGACTTCCTCAGCCCTGCCTACGGAGGTGGCAGCCATCTCTTACTCGGCACCGTGGCTGCCCTCAGACCCCTGGGGTCTGAGATCGTCAAAAAGAGGACCAAGAAGTTCATTCGGCACGAGTCTGACCGTTATGTCAAAATTAAGCTGAACTGGTGGAAACCCAGGGGCACTGACAATAGGGTGTGCAGAAGATTCAAGGGCCAGACCTTGATGCCCAGCATTGGTACAGGAGCAACAAGAAAACAAAGCACATGCCGCCCAGCGGCTTTGGGAAGTTCCTGGTCCACAGCGTCAAGGAGCTTGAAGTGCTGCTGATGTGCAACAAACCCTACTGTGCTGGGATTGCTCACAACGTCTCCTCGGAGAACCACAAGGCCACTGTGGAGAGAGCAGCCCAGCTGGTCATCAGGGTCTCCAATCCCAATGCCAGGGTGCGCAGCAAGGAAAATGAGTAGACAGATTGTGTACATGCTGTATCTGTGTTAACAAAACCTTAACATCCTGCAAATAAATAAATAAATAAATAAATAAATAAATAAACAAACTGGAACTTGATCAGCAAGTTAAAGAACAGGTTAGATTCAGGTGAGGTGAGAGTCAGTGAACTAAAAGATTTAAAAGAAATTACACTGAACGCAGCAAAGACAGATCAAGAGGAAGAGTATAAAAGAGGAATAGAACATAGGATAAGGCCTAAATTACCTTTAATTGAATTTCTAAAAGAAGTTAAACACAGACAACGGGGAAAAGTGGTACATGATAATAGCTACATAAATTTTAGGACTGATGAAAGATATAAGTTTTCAGATCCAGGAAACATAAAATCTCAAGTCAATTAAGTAAAATTATACCCATATCGTGATACACATGATTCACATCATGAAAAATAAGGGGATTTTAAAAGTAGCCAGAAGAAAAGGATAAATTACTTACGAAGGAAAAACAACTATACCAATGGGTGTTTTCTCATAGGAACAATAGAAGGCAGTAGAATAATATGCTGGGAATACATACTCTCGTAGATTCACAAATCTAGTAATCTTCTCTTTTAAAATTATTGGAAAAATTAGATGTTTTTAGACAAACAAAAATTGAGGGAATTTATTAGCAACACACTTACTAAAGGAACTTTTTGGATGTAGTGTTTGTTTAGAAGAAAGAAAATGATCCTTTCAAGAAATCTTGAGATGCTAGAAGGAATGGTAAGTAAATAAAATTGCTTAAATCTGAGGGAAAATTGACTGTTTAAAATAATGTCTTGCCCTGGCTGGTGTGGCTCGGTGGATTGAGTGCTGGCCTGTGAACCAAAGGGTCACCAGTTTGATTCCCAGTCAGGACACATGCCTGGGTTTTGGGCCAGGCCCCAGTAGGGAGAATGTGAGAGGCAATCACACACTGATGTTTCTCTTCCTCTCTTTCTTCCTCCCTTCCCCTCTTTCTAGAAATAAATAAATAAAATCTTTTAAAAAATGTCTTATAAGTAAGTGTGTGTTTTAAAAGATAAAACTTCAATATTAGACAGAACGCATGGTTGGGGGGGTGTGACTGGACTAAAGGATGTAGAGTGTGATTAACACTGGATTTTAAGTTACGTGTGTGTCAGAGTCACAGAGCAAGCAAGACGTGTACAGAATGCTGGAATCCACCATTCTAAAAGAGTAGAAATTGGGTCTATCATTTTTAGACCAGTAGGAGGGAAAATGTAAAAACACAGGTAATCAACCCAAAAGAACATAAGGAAGAAGAATCACAAAATATGATAGAAGTATATCCAAATATGCCACTAATTATGGCAATGTAAATAGACTAAACTTTCTAGTTAAAAGATAATTGTCAGATTGCTTAAAAATACAAAATCTAGCTCTATGAACCACATGTACACAGAAGAGCTGAAAATGAACATACAGAAAATATACGAGGCAAACAGCAGCCAAAAGAATACTGGTATAGCTGCATTAGTATCAGACTCAATAGACTTAAAGGTAAAATGCATTTTTTAATACATTATGTGGGTCATTACATAATGATAAAAACATTCATTTTTCTGGGAAGATCATTTCAACCTGGTGTTCACCAAAGCATCACAGCCTCAAAGTTAATAAAATCCTTGGGAGGGGGGCAAGGCAATCTCCTTAAGGATCACAAAATCTGTAGTAGAGATGTGCTGGGAAAGAAGCCTCTTATAAAAAAAGGTGTTATCTAGGTCAAAGTTGTAAGGAGGAAGTTCATTAAAGCAAAGATGAGTCCTCTGTTGAATCCTGGGAACTTCAGGTGAGAAACTATTAGGTGGTTTCAGCTTTCACAATTCCTATGTAGCTGTACATCATTGTATTCCATTCAGTCAGCAGTAAGCTCATTCCGGGCTTAGGAGCGTCTGTGCACCTAATCTAATTCACGTAAGAAAGAACCATATACATTATGCCACTCCCTAAAAGAAGTGATCTGGAAAATAGGTATAAACTGGGGTTTTGTTTCCCACATTTAAAAAGAAAAACAAGGACAGATAACATGGGAAATGTATAGAAGTAATGGAAGGAGAAAAAGCTAACTTAAGAACCTTTTAAAATATAGATATTTAGATTAACTTCTGTCTATTTGTCTCTCTGTATGTCACCAGAAACTTTAAAACAAATAGTTCCAGTAAAGGACAAATGTGAAGGCAGTGTTGTACACACACACACTTAGAAAATGAGGATGATATGCACAGTGAGGCCATCTCCAGAACAGCCAGCAGATGGCAAACATGAAACCGGGAAAATGAAGGGATGTCGGAGACGCAAACACGGACTGCCGAAGTTAGGAAGGCAGGCCTCACAAAACCCCACTGGGCTTCAGGAGCAGGATCTGAAGACACGGCAAATCAAAGCTCGGCTGAAGGAAGACGTGTCAGTAAGACATGACCGTAGTGCTCAGTTTCAAACTGAATGCAAACGTGTCAATGGTAGCTTCACTTTGGATTCGGAAAGGGAGCTCTCAAAATAAATTAATTAATTAATCTTCCGATGGAGCATGCCAATGCCTTTCCCCACCTTCTCCCCAGGAGCATCTTCCTTGTCTCTATCTCTGTTTCCTAAGCTCCAAGGGCCCTTCCTTTGCCTCTGTAACTTGTTTCCTGGGCCCACTCTTTCTACAACTCACTTCCTGTACCTCTGTGACTTTAAAATAAACTTTCTATTATAAAAATAAAATTTAAAAACACGCAAAAAAAGTGACCAAAACCCAAAGGTGTCCCTTACTTTATGATTACTTATAAACTGAAAAATCAGAAATAAAATATTTAGGTCAGCAGGGCTCAAGAATCCAATTCAGGTCAAGTCACCAGGGCCCTTATCCCTAGCAGGGCGACCCAAGCAGACTTCCTCCCATAGAACCTAGAGGGCTTCCCCATCAGGCCTGCCCGTCTACCCGAACCACACCCAGTTTCCACAGCTGTTTTCTCCTAAACCCTACGCACTGTGGGTCCGAGTGAAAATCAACAGCTGCTAACTGGCTAATGCTAATAACTTTCACCCTGTACCTCTGCAACAGATCTGCCTAGTTGAATTCAGAGGCAATGCTTTCATTCAGCGTTCATTTCAACCAAGGCAACCCCAGTACAGAAACAGTCTAAACCTGAAATCATCTGACTTGAGTTGGAAAGCCCAAGAACTCCTAAGTTTCTATAGACAGACTGCAGTGGATTAAAATGAGTGGGGTACTTAAATCCGTGAATTCATACTGACATTAAAAAAAACCAAAAAACAAAACCTTATTGATCACCTTTGGAGGACAGTAAGGACAGTTTTCAACTTACTACTGAAAACTGTCCCTTCCATACAAAGTGTATCTCATGATAACTGAACTGATGATAAAAAAAATTTTTTTACAAAAATTTTCTGGGTAATAAATGAGGAAGGAATGGTAGAATTAAGACAGCAACATTTTGCAGCTCCCAGTGAAATAATGGATCTAAGCCGTAATCATGAATGACCTTTAACGTAAGGGACAACCAAGTGCTGTGTGTCTCCTGACAAAAGTAAACAACACTTATGAAGTATTCATGCCAAAGGAAAAACAGAAACAGAAAGACCTTGAATCTGATCAAGTCTCCTCTCTGCCAGTTTTATAGGACATACGGAAGGTAGAGGAACACGTTAAAACCACCATAAGGATAAAACAGCAAATTCAGAATGTGGGAGCCTATATAGAACAAAAGGCCTGATTTTATTCAACAAATAAATTACAAGAAAGAGGAAAACCTACAGATTAAAAGATACTTAACAGACCTTTCAACACATTACAAACATGGGCCTTATCTGTATCCCATTCAACAAACTATAAATTAAAAATAAATTTATAAGATATTTGGGAGAAATGTGAACATTAATGCAATATATAATGATGTTAAGGGATTAGTAATTTTTAAATATGAGAATGGTGTTGTTATTTTTTTAAAACCCGTATCTTTGAGAGGTACATAGCAAAATACATATAAAATAATCTGTTAACAAGGACTTGTTAAAAAGTAATCTGGTGATGGGGTAGGGAATTGATGAAACAAGACTGTAACAGCAAAATTGTAACAGTGGGAAACTGTAACCCCCTCTATTCTTCTGATATTGTTTCTGTAAGTGCTGACACTGACTAGTATGTGGCCTGTAAATGAACAGAATGTTTGTATAAGAATCCTAGAAAATAGTTTCAAAAGATATAAACTCCCGTCTTCAAGCATCCCAGCTCTGGGAAATTTGCTGACCTTTAATCTGGGATCCAGGATGATGTGAAGCCAGGATGACGCACACCAGACCATCATTTGCCTTATCAGAATGGACTGTGCTATTCTGCAAAGTCCCTTTCAACCCCCTCTCTGATCTCTTTGTTCTGTTCCTCTTTCCCTCCTCATAAAAAAACCACTGCCTCCAAAGAGAGGTGAAAATGGACTTTGTGACATGAGCCCCCATCTTCCAGAAGATGGGCTTTGAGACTTGAGTCTCCCACCTTCTGGATGGCCAGCATCTGCAAATAAACCACCTTCCTTTACATCAGCGCCTGCCTCTAGAGTACTGGCTTTCATAGGGCAGGCAGCAGGACCTGCATTTGGTTATAAGACTGGCAGGGAACTGATAACTGCTAAAGCTGGGAGACAGTACATGGGCTCATTATACTACTCCTTCTACTTTTGTATATTTCTATAAAAAAAGACTTTAAAAGAGGCAAGAGGAGGGAGGGGTCACAACACAACCAACTGCACTGTATAGACCTTATGTGCATCCTGATTCAATCAAACCATTAAAAAAATTACGGGAGTATCAGGGAAATGTGAACATTGACTGGATATTTAATATTTAAACAATTATTAATATTTTAGGTGTGACGTTGGTATTAAAAATAACCTTATCTTTTACAGGTATACAAAAATAAATTTATTAAAATACAGTAAATTACTTATGGCTGAAATGACATGCTACCTGTGATTTGCCAAAAGGCTCAGGATGGGGGAATGAAAAGTGGAGAGGAAGGAAAGACAGGCCATGGCTGAGAACGGGTGAAGCCAGGTGATGAGTAAAGGGGATTCCTCATTCCACTCTACTTTTGTATGCTTTAGATTCGCCACTGAAAACATTAAAAAATTAACCTATGGTGTTACAAGTCAGGATAAGGGTCGCCTTTGAAGGGGAGGATGAGGGCTGCAATCTGGGGTTGTTAGGAATGAATGTTCTGTCCTACACAGGTTTGTTCCCTTTGTGATAACTTATCAATCCACATATTATGATTTGTGCACTTTTCAGTATATATTACACTGCAATAAAAAAATATGTTGTTTTGTTTTTAAAGCAAGAAATCCACAGCTTCGATGCAAGGAAAGACTCTATGGTGGAACTACGGGTACTACAGCAATCACTGAGAAGGGGATTTTTGAGTGGAAAGGTAATAGAATACAGTACGGCCCCAAGCAAACGTCAGAATGTGGTGTTTCATCTCTGAAGCGGAATAACAGCAGCTGCTTTCGCTGGCTGTTGAGCATTAAATGGAATGATGCACATGAAATGCTTTATACAGAACCAGCACACAACTAGCAGTTAACAGAGGCTGTCTTTTGATTTTTATCTGAGGACCTACATTGCATTCATGGCCTGTTTGTCCCCTAGACTGCAGTGCAGGTATCCTACACTAAATAGAGCTCCTGGTATTAATCAAAATCTCCTTGGTAATAAACTACCTTTATACTGCGAGCTGGACAGATCCCCATCAGCTCTCCCTGAAGGCTCTGATGAGTCTGAAGAGGGGAGGCACCATAGCTGCATTACCTGAGAGAACCCAGAACGTCTCCTCCACAGTATTCGGGATGGAGGAAATCACGCAAGCCAATGAAAGCTGCAGATACAGACCCAGACCCACGCCTCTTCCCTCCCCACCATGCTCCTCTCCACCCAATGCCCTCCAAGGGGGATGAGTGGAGTAAAAGCTTCACATGGTCTCTCCTCCCTTCCCCAATCAGGGAGCCCTTGCCAGATCACCGTGCCCAATCACAGCACTCCACATGGTGGAGGGCAGCCCCCTACGCACTTGCATAAGGAGGCTTCCGAAAGGCTGCGGTAAAAGGGACTGAACTCCAGCGGCACTGGCTGCGCTGCGGTCTCCAAAGAGGCCACACTGCCACCTACTGCTTGATCTTCCGCAGGCCGCAGCAGCCCTGACCATGCTCCTCCTTGGCCGCGTGCTGCCCTCACCTCTCAGGGCCAATATTTCAACCCAAACACTCAATTGTGACTTAGGGAAAACATGTAGTAATAGCACGTAGAAGCGAATGTGTGATTTAATCACATTCTATTACACAGTAAGGAAAAAAATAGTGTCAAATAGCTTCTTTTCAACCAGTTTGAGTTTCAAAACCTTATTCACCCCTAAGGTTTTATATAGAGGTAAAATCAAAGGGCCGGTTCTTTCCACCTATTTCTGGAGCACCTGCTGTATGTCAGGGTATTAGCTGAGGCAGGCATTACCATCATCCCTAATTTATCGGTAAAGGAACAGAGGTTAAGTGACATAATTTTGGGAAATTGGCAAAGCTGGGGTTCACACCTAGATGTTGGTCCCCTGGGGCAGACTCTTAACCCCTCAGGTGCATAACCAAGTGTTGTGAGATTAGAGGGTGGGGAGGGGGGGATTTATTCTGACTGGGTAAGGATTCTGGGCATTCAAAGGGTATTCTAGGCCAGGTAGTATTCAATAAATGGTAGCTGGTACTGCTTTTCCAAGTATGCTAATCTTAACAGACAAGGAGATGATTACCCCCATATACTTAATTTGTTGCAGATTATTATGCTCATTCTTTAGCAAACAGCTTTTGCTTATTCAGGAATCCATGAGAACGTTCTCCTATATTGGTCCCAGAATAAAAGATCGCTGACTATACCCTATCCGAAGTGCCAAATATAATGGTATCATTTACTAATCTTCCCTTCATACCTAAGACAGTGTTAACAATAAATAGCTTACCTGAAATTCTTCATTCTCTTCTCTGTACTTCCATAGCACTTTTCTTTTAATTTGTATATAACAAGCTTTGCAATATAACTGAGCCCATGTTGGTTTCATCACTACAAAAGTGTTTCCAAAAGGAGTATTAATGGCCTTAGAGGGCATTTTAGAATATACTGGGGTATTTTTGACTGTCAGCAGGGCATTACTGGCACTTAATGGGCAGAAGAAAGGAAAACTAAGTACCATATTTTTAGGACTATAAGACGCACCTAGGTTTTAGAGGAGGAAAACAGGAAAAAAAATTTTTGAAGCAAAAAATGTGGTAAAATATTTAATAACCTGTGACCTGGCTCCACCACCGTCACCCCCCCCAACAGAGAGCCAGGTAAGCTACATTTGGACTATAAGATGCACCCCACTTTTCCTCCCAAATTTGGGGGGTGCATCTTATAGTCTGAAAAATATAGTAACCTGCAAGGTGGAGACTATCCAACACATCAAAACATCATCCCTGCTGGAGCAGGGAGTGGAGTTGGGGAGTGCTTGGAGAGCAGAGTTTTCCGTATGGAAAGGAGACACAAATATGGACTAGGGGAAGGCAAGGAAGAACCTGTGGGGATGCACTGGAATCAAAGGTTTCAGCATGAACTTGTTATTTGTAAAATAAAAATATACACATGCATGCATATATGCATGGATGTGCACATGTCTACTTGTGTATATATGGACACACATTTTCCTAGCTCTGTCCACTGAATGGGACAAGCAAAAGTCTCACAGTGACAAGAGGACATCTAGTACATAGATCTTGGCATCTAATACTATTCCCTACTGAAAAGAATTAGGACTCCTTGGAGAAATAGTTAATTCCAGGGATAAAGCAGGAAAGGTACAAGATAAGCCTGGAACATTGAGAGTTGGCTTGCAAGGGCTCCTACTAGCCAAATATGGAACAATTTGATCACCCAAATAATTAAGGATGGTAATGAATCATTACCCATGCTTCATTGGTAATGACCCAAAACATGGGTGAAAAAAACCCAAAACAAGGGAAATCCAGAATCCGGAAGACCATATCAATAATGAATAGATAAATATAGTTCAAAGAAATGAGATAAAAGGAAGGTTCTTGCTTATAGTAAAATATTGGGTACTAACTAGTAAATGTGGATGTATTAACGGAGTTGGAAGACCATTATTTTGCAACTGTCGTAGTAAAGACTGATTCAGGTAAGACACCTCAATGGATGCTAAATCTAGGGGGAAGCTTTTGATAAACAGGGTATTTGCATATTAAAATATTTCCCCACAGAATGTCTATTAGTCATAAGGAGAAAAATAGTAACTCTCCAGTGGGGAAAACAGACACACTTGACTGGGTGGTCAAGCTTAATATCGCCAGTGAAGGCAGATGGGCAACAGGTGTCTCTGGAGGTGCCCGGAGAAGGACGAAATGTCACTGACAATATTCTGGCTGGGAAAGCACATCTTGAATCTAATCATGGTATCTCAGACAAACCCCAAAACAAGAATATCCTATTAAAAAAAGGGACTGGCTTCCTTAAAAAAAAAAGTCAGATAATACATGCTAAAGCATTCAGGATAAAGGCCTATAATATATGCAAAAAACTTAAAAGGTTAAAAAAATGTGCACATACAGAGAATGAGAAAGCAAAAACAAAGGTGTCAAAATGGTGACGAAACATAAATCTGGGCTAAGGGTGTAAGATGCTCTTAGTATTATTCTCATAATTTTTTGTAAATTTCAAATTATTTCCAAATAAAAGTTAAAAATATTTGGTCTACATACTAAGCCATGTATGTCACAGCAGACAGTCACACTATTAAAAGAAAACTTGTCTATAATTAACAAAACTAACTCAATTTTACATATAATAACAAAGTACTCTGGAGGGGGATGAGTTTTCCACAAATGTAAGTACTAGGTAAACTGAGGAAAGAAGGAAAGACAGCACTTAGGTTCATTCAGAACTTTACCAAGAGTTGTTGACCATTTTGTAAATAAAACTGTGTCACTTATGATAATGTCATGATAATACCAAATGGCACTTGATTTTGCTGGTATGCCAAATCTGTACTCATGTGCATTTCCACCTGCTGTTCACAGTGATTCTACATCATCAGTGCAAACATAGAGTTGCTAATCTTCACACTCTCCACAGCTGTTTTGGCTGGGCCCTGCCCATACCCCCACTTCCAGGTCTCACAAACCAACTTTAATGTGCTCCTGCAATTACACAGTCAGGGAGAAAATTAGTTCTTTGAACACTTCCACCCCACCCTCTGCCGCTCCCAAGGTAGCCATTATAAGTAGCTATAACAGGATCCCGCTCCTCCACCCCACAGTTATTGGAGGAATCAACAAACACAGGGGGACTTTCTTCTTATTTAACATAAGCCCAAAAAAAGCAGAGAAAGAAATTTGGGGGAAAATATCAGATCAACACTGGAACTGATCCAAAAATTACATTATTCCCATAAAACTGTCACTAATTGTCTGACTTTATCAAAATGACATTATGTGCATAAAATAATATTAAATAGGGGAGAGGGGGATAATGGTGGAAAGACGGGGAAGGGACAAGTTAAAGAACATGTACGAATGACCCACAGACATGGACAGTAGTGTGGGGATGGACTGTGGGAGTGGGGGGTGGGATGGGTGGAGCAGGGCAAAGGGGGAAAAATTGGCACAACTGTAATAGAATAATAATAAAAAATCTTAAAAAATAATATCTATATGTAGCATGTACATTTCTATAAAATGTTCATAGGGTCAGTGGTTTCTTTTAGGCCCTGTTAGTTTGTAAAAGAATGGCTGCTAAGCATGTAATATAGGGAACAGGGGCCTATAATTAGGAGCCTACTGCATGAGAAGTTAGACAACTATTTTTCTTAAATGGTTTATATCAGATTATACCACTGCTTTCAAACCCACCTATCACCTGGCAATGAAACAGAGAAGAGTCAAAATGCTTTCTGAAGACAAGTTAAGAAATGACAATAAAAAAAGATAAAAGTATAAAATATATTTTTCTTCGCAGATAATGTAAAACAGAAACAGGCTGCAGGGTACCTACCTTGACTATACAATACAAACAGGAAAAAAAGAGAATTGTTTACAAAATTTAGGAAGACTACTCATCAAGGCAAAAAACAAAACAAAACAAAACCCAAAAACCCCAGGATAGCAAAAATGATTCTGCCTTATGTGAAACAAAAGTCTAACTGTTTTTAAGACCTAAAATGTACTCATCTGAATTGGATTATCATAAAAGCATCATATGAATATGTGACTATATGATCAAGAACATACGGAGTGACTGAAAATGACACGGAGGTACCTACCGAGGTGACAGTCTTCTTTTTCTCTTGCTTCCCATTTGTGGCTGTCTACATATGCTGCAGAAAGCAGGCATCTTTTGCCTGAGGAAAAGGACAATATCTCAGCACTCAGGGTTTCACAACAGGTTCAGTTTATATGTCTGTTTTATTAACATCATTGTAATACGTTCAGTTTACTAAATTATTTAAAGATTCAACATGTTACTGTAACCAAGGCTGCACAGTTAACAATTCAGTTCCTGACAAGATGCATTCATCCTCCAACAAGCAGAAGATTCGGAAAACTGGAAATTTGGCTGAACTGTTGCTTAACTCATTAATTGAATGTTTCATAGTCATTTGTTCCTTCTCAAAACATTTCCATCTGACTTAGATAGGCATGTTTACCCATATTTTACATAAAGCGAACAGCAATATCCTACCCAGTACGCCAGCACCAGAGGGATAAATAAGAGAAACCCAATATGCCAAATTTGAGGTAACTCACAAAATGGCACAGCTGTTTTACCAGCCCCTGGCACAATGACTGGCATATGACAGTGCTCAATAAACATGAATTCGAAGAATGAATGAGAAAGAATGGCAATTTAATCAAAATTAAAAATTTTTGTGCTTCAAAGGACACTATCCAGAAAGTGAAAGGGAAATTCACAGAATGAGAGAAAACATTTGCAAATCATTTATCTGGTAAGGGACTTGTATTCTAAATGTATAAATAACTCTTCCTACTCAAAATGCATTATTTTTTAAACAAATTTTATTTATTTATTTATTTTTAGACTGAGGGAAAGGGAAGAAGAGGGAGAGAAACATCAATGTGTGGTTGCCACTTGGGCGCCCCCAACTGGGGACCTGGCCTGCAACCCAGGCAAGTGCCCTGACTGGGAATCGAACCAGAGACCCTTTGGTTCGTAGGCTGGCACTCAATCCAGTGAGCCACACCAGCTAGGACTCTTCCTACTCAAAATATAAAAAGGCAAATAATCCAAATTAAAATGGGCAAAGGATTTGAACAACGGTTTCTGAAGAAACAAAAGGATGTACACACACAAACATATATACATACACATGAATGACCAGCAAGTGCATGGGAAGATGTTTAGTATCATGTGCTATTAGGGAAATGCCAAATACACTGAAATGCTACTTCACACCCAATGGGATGACTATAATTAGATAATAACAGCCACTGATATAAATGTAGAGAAACTGGAACCTTCATACATTTCCGGTGAAAATGTAAAATAGCGCAGCCACTTTAGAAAAGTTTGGCAGTTCCTTAAAACATAAACATGAAGTTGCATACAACCCAGCGATTCCAAAGGGAAGCAGTGTGATTGTGGACTCAGATGGGCTTTAGAGTCACAAAGTCTGTTTGAATCCTATCCTCGCTGATAAATGCTATGAAAATATGGGCAAGTCACACCAGGTCCTTGAGCCTCTTTCTCAAGAAAATAATGCCTACCTTGTACCACAATTTAAATGAATGCACACGCAGTATTAAGTGTTTAGCCTAACATCCCCTGTGTAGTAGGTGCCCAATTAAGTTTCCTTCCTCTAGCCTCTTCATATTGTGAAGTCATTTTTTGGTTCATCTCAATAAATTTTCCTTTTGCTCTGATGTAATTATGGAGAATCAACAGAAGCACCAAAGTGTTTCAAATATTGATTTGTCCCGAGTTTGTACAAAAGTAGACTATTTTTCCTCTGTCTTGTAATGTTTCAAGATGTTTTGATGACTTAAAGTCAAGATCCCTATCAGCATTTTCAAATCCCGAGTGGTCCATCATGCACTATCCTACTGATTTATATTACCAAATATGTATTACTTGCCTTACAGCCTTCATTTCCTAATTGCAAGACTTCTTTCATCTATAGTCTAACCCAGTGCCTGTTCAATATAACTTTCTATTGATATAATGATGGAAATGTTCCATTCTGAGCTGTCCAACAAAGTAGCAACTAGCCCCAGGTGTCTACTGAGCACTTAAAACGTAGCTAGTGTGACTAAGAAACTGAACTTTAAATTTCATTTACTTTTCACTACTTTAAATAGCCATATACAGCTAGTAGCTACTGGAATAGCACAGGTGTATAACCTACCATGAGTTCACCAGTTCAAACTAAGACCAAAATGCTAACTGGAAATTCTCTCAATTCACTCTTACCTAATATCCATTCCCTTGTTAGAATGACTGTCCCAAACATTCTAGGAAACCACAACATCCTCCCTAATAAGACAATCTAAGGTCTTGTTTAAATTAAAACATTTATCAACAACCATAACTAAACATGCGTGTAAATAGCTACAACAGCTAATTCTTACTGAGGTGCCAGGTACTGTGCATACCACTTTACCTAACGTGTGGCATTAAGTATTTTCACCAGCTAGGTCAATCAGTTAATCCTCAGAAAACTTCTGGTGACCAACTCTGTGATTTCATTTGATGTTTAATGGCTGTTCCTAAAAAAGTGTCAGTAAGAGTATATGTGTTGCTTTTTTATAGGGGCTAGAGGAAGAATGTTGGAAAGGAGATAATAGGCACTGGAAACATCAACTGTGATTATTGCATTTTGATCAAATAATCATATACACTTGTCAGGATTTAGCTTCTGGAAATGTAAAAACTTTTTTTCCAATTTCTTTATCAGCAGATCATTAAACAGGTTTGAGTAGGCTGCCATTCACCGAGATAATCAAAGTACTTTAGAAGAAATTATTAGCATTCCTTGTCTATAGGTAGAAATCTGGAGCAAAGGAAGATCAAAAATTGTGTCCAAGGTCATCAGGTACAATGAGATTAGTACACTGAAAAATTCTTCCACCAAGTGAAGACCAAGGGTTCTGGCCAACTTTTAGGTGTGGAGGAGAACGCTTACGACGCCCACCCAAGGAAGCCTCAGGAGGGAGAAAATTTTCACAACCACAGAAGTGGACACATTTGAGCTTTTCAGAGTCGGCAAAAAACAATCACCCTAACACAAATCATACGTAAAAACGCCCACGCCTGGACTTTCTCTGCTCTTTATACCTTTGGATGGGCAGTCACTATTACTTTACAAAAGGAGATGGATCAGAGATCTTCTCTCCTCTTACTGTGTTATCAAACACGCCAAATGTTTTCTCTGGCAACTAGATCCTAGAAGCACCTCCTCTCCTTTTGAAAGCGCATCGCCCCCTTCACTCAAGGGACAGAGTTCTCGGGGATCTAATGAAGCAGCTTCATGAAAGCAGCAGCCAGCCACCAACCTGCCAGGGAGAGACGAGGCAGAGGCACTTTCCCCGCCAGCAGGATCCCGCGCCGCACCATGGGGGCCGCCATCTTGGAGCATACCAAGGAGAACACCGGTCTGGGTGGGATACGGGCAGGGGAAGAGGTGGAGTTCCAGTTGGGCTGGCTCTCCGCGCCCCCGGTTCTGCAGTTGGTGCGGCCCGGGACGGAATGGCTTCTGCGTTTCGGCCGTCGAAGCCAGCTCTGCTGCAGGCGCTGCGGTCTTTGGTGTCTCCCAGGGTGGGAGGTTCAGGCTCGAGCTGCTGCCGCTGCCCTCTCGGAGGTATCCGCGGCCTCGTGCCGTGAAGGAGGGAGGGAATGGGGAAAAAAGGGACCTTTATCCTTCAGCGGGCATCACTTTGGAGAAATAACTGTGCCGCAGGTACTTAACTGACCTGGAGCAGCCGTGCCTTTGCCCTTTGGCTGCGCGTGTGTGCAGCGGTGGCCCCTGAGTGCCGTGGACAACCACGTGCCTGAGAACCAAAGAAACCGGGCTGGGGTCTTGACCTTGGGGCTGTAGTATTCCCTTGGATGGGGCAACATTGCTCTCCAAAAACACCCCTTCCCCCTTTGGTTGTAGTTAGTGTCCCGCAGTTTGGGAGCCGCGACCCAGCTCTGCAGCTAACAATCTGAAAGACCTTGAACAGATGTCTTCATTTGTAAGATTATCCCTTAATATCTTTTGAAGATGATTGAAGTTCAAAATGCTGATGAGTGATAATAAAATACGTAACACTTTGTATCAGGGATTATTCTAATGCATTTTACACACATCCCTTTTCTCGTCAGGACACCAAGTTACGGGAGTATTATTCTTTTCTCTGCAGAGGAGGGAAAGTAAGTCAGACCTCATTTCCCCAAGTTCAGAGGGAAGTGGTAAGGAAGAGATTTGAACACGGGCAGCCTTCCTGTAGAGTCCCACTGTAACTCCTCTGGACTGGCTTTCTACATAGCAATTTTTATTGTTACCTTGTTGCAGTACCCAGAGCTCTTTTAGTGGATGGTGGTTTGGCCCAGCTCCACTCCATGCACAGCCCAGCAACCTAAAGAAATGATGATGTCCCCCAAACCCATCTTTACTAAGTTGTGATCAGTGATTTCTGATATGTCTTGAGGATACTGCTAAGCCAAATCTGAGAGGCAATACTCCTCATTTCACAAGTGACAGAACTGGGAATTCCAATGGTCACACTCTAGCTTTTTCCACTACACTATGTGCTTCTACCTACATACACCAAAACTAGATAGTCGTATTCTGTATAAACAATAGCCTTTAGTTTGTTTAAAAATTCCCTTATTATCTCTTAACCAAATGGTGAATATCTGTATGTCTTTCAGATCCCAGGTTCCTGTCAACTCATCACCACACAATCACTAGCTTCATTTACACACACAAACATAATGTCTTGCTGAGGATTTGCATTTTCTGGTAGTTGGAAACTTTTTTTCCGACTAGGGTGGCTGGTATATTTGTAACTATCTAGATGGAGTATTTATACTGAATGAAGATAAGATCAGTTATGAGAGGCAGTCAAAGCTCCACTCATGTTATTTACTAAGTATAAAACAATCAAAATGATTTTATTCTTTTTCTTTCTCTAATTTTTAGCTAAAAGATATCTACTTACAGATAATATTGTGAAATTAAGAGAATTTCAGCATAAGAAGGTGGCTATTGCACACAATCTTCCTGGCACCAAAGGTAATTGAATCTATTTTGTTAATCTGTTCATTATTCTGTCATTTAAGTTTCCTCTGTCTCTATCCCTGTTCAGTCTCTTTTTCAGTGAGCTATGTCTCAGGAAAAGTTGAAATGATTTATTTTTAATTTCCTAGTCTACACTTAAATGCACCTTTCATCTCATTCTTCACCTGCAGAGCCTACAACTGTCCTCTTATCCCTTCACCTAGGATCCCAGAGAAGTACTACAACCAGTCCTCTCCTGATCCATGCCACTCAGAGGTTCAAGGGTCAGCAGCACCCAGGCCCCATACAATTCTTATGCACAATAAAGTCTGAGAAGAACTGCTCCAGATGACTGGCATTCAAACTTTTTGATGCAACCCATAATAAAAAAATACATTTTATTTTCAATCTTCACTATACACATACATATGTGCATATAACTGAAATGAAGTGAAACAAAACAGTGCTGTGTATGGTGATGTATTTTCATAGTGTCTACCCTGTGCTAGAAAAGTGAATAGGCTAAAACAAAGATGTCTTTTGAAATTAGCAAAATATTGACAATTGTTGAGGCTGCATGTTGGGGGCAGGGGTTGCAGTATACTGTTCTCTCTACTTTCAGGTACGTTTCACATTTTTCATTATAAAAAGCAAAAATTACAACAACACCATGTAGACCCTGTTCCCTTTCAGCATCTGGGAAATCTTGTTGCATTCATTCTCTCCCTCCTGCACATTGAGTTTTTCCCAGTCCTTCAAATTTCTTTATAAGCTCTGCAAGACTCTCTCCTTTTTTAATAACTCTTTCATTTGCCTTTATTGACTTTTTCAGCTCTCCTTCCCCTGTTATCAAATGTTTATGAACACTGAATTAACACTCCTCGCTTCTCTTCACTCAGGGTCCAGCCCTCCAGAAATGTCTTCCCTCACTGCTCTGCTAATCACATTGTTGAATAATCTCACCTACAGAACAAGAAAGTAAGCCTTAAATGTGGGGGAGAGAATATATTAATCTCCAGTTTAGTAGACTCAATCTAGATGTTGCTTTAGTCTTTTCCTTTTACGCAAGGTCTTTTGGAGCCATGTGGAGTTGCAAAATTAGGGCTCCATATCATTTTCTAGTTGTTCTTTCCAATTGCCATAGTCTTTCTAAGGCTGTGACATTTGTGCCTATGTTCTGAAAGACAGCTAATATAATGAGTGCCAGCATACTGCATTGTTAGATTTGGTATTTATAAAATCCTGTCCACATTTCATTCTTGTAAAAACCTACAATGGTACTACTGCCTTCTGTATGACATCATACAAACTTACCCCCTGGCTTCCTAGCTCTTCCATAATGGACCTTACCTTTTCTGGAATCCAGTGTGACTTCCTGTTCATCTAGTCACGGTTCTCTCCTCACCACCTCCCCCTGCTGCAAATTCTTTGCTGTTATTCATGCTGGTACCTAGAATGCCCCCCACTTTGCAGTTTCTCCAACTCCATCCAGCCCCTTCCTTCCTCTCTGGTACCTCTCCCCTCCCACCAGGCCCGGTCTGTTCCTGCCACTCTGATTTTTCCCTTCTCTAATATGTTTATAGCCAGTCACATGCCATCTACTCCATCAATGTTTTTGAATAGCTATAGATATATCTTTTCTTCTTAAATAGACTTTATGCTCTTTCAGAACAGAACCATACCTCTGAGTATGAATATGTGATAAGCACTTACATCTTCATAGATTAGTTTTAAAATACAAATTATATCTATTGAAATTTTGGATTCTTAAAGTTTATTAAGAAGGATGAAGTTGTAAACTCATCCCATTGAAAGCTTTTATATTGGAAATTGTTTTGAAATATTGAATAGAACAAATCCTCTTAAATCTAAGAGGTGTTAGAAGGAATGAAAATAAGAACAATCATGTCTGTGATTAACTGGCAGTTGCTCTATGCCAGGCTCTGTGCCACGTGTGTTATGTACATCAGTCATCTCAGGATACCCTCAGGAGGTGGGTGTCATGGTCCTCACTTTACCCGTGAGGAATCTGGTCTCACAGAGAAGGGTCTCCCCATAGTATGCAAGTGGCAGGGCCTAGATTTCATCCCAGTTCTCTCTCTGTAACCTTTAACCATTAAATTATGTGGTTCTGCAAGTAAAGATTGGAGGGTCTACTACAGTATCTTGAACCTAGTGGGCCTTCTTTTGTTGTAAATCTAGGGCAGTGTCTGCCTCAGCTTCCAGATCATGCATTTTTAATGTATGTTGTACCACCCTCTACTCAGCGTTCCTTTAAAGCTCTAGGCTCGGAGCAAATCCTGTAGACTTTTCTTGGCCCTTCTGTTCCTGAGAATAGCCGTGCCTTTTGGAAAGCAGGTGCTTGCTTAGTGCCTGCCTTGCATCTCACCCCACGTTCCTTCGGGAATACAGTCCCTTCCTAATCCTAAGAAGCTATGGTATGTTTCTTTTTGGTGTTTGTCTCCACAGTTGATCAGACATAAGACAAGGGACAGAGATAGAGTATAATCACCT
The DNA here is from genome assembly GCA_028533065.1 of Trachops cirrhosus. NCBI lineage: Eukaryota > Metazoa > Chordata > Mammalia > Chiroptera > Phyllostomidae > Trachops > Trachops cirrhosus. Next base: position 152,807,205 of record CM052540.1, on the reverse strand, counting down.
TGAAAAGAGTGACTGGCTGTTGTTGTTTTTTTTAACTTGATTTGAGAGAGAGATAGTGGAAGGGAAAGAGAAAAACATCAATTTGTTGTTCCTCTTATTTATGCATTCATTGGTTGATTCTTATATGAGCCCTGACTAGAGACTGAACTCAAACCCTTGGCATATTGGGGACGATGCTCTAACCAGCTAAGCTACCCGGCCAAGGTAGAGTGACTGTTTTTTATTTATCCCCTATGCATTATATAGTCTGGTGGTATACTTTCCCCCAACGGTAGAGAGAGACCAAGAAGAATGAAGGAGAGGTAAAGCTGGACCAAATGAAAGAGACATACACTATTTCTGAGTCATGTGAGCCAGCCACTGTGGGCAAACCCGTCTTCTGTTCCGATTTTCCTTTCAGTTTTAGTGCTAGGTGCCCTGCCAGTTGATGATTTGGATATCTTGGTTACATTTTCTTTCTTTTTTCCCCTCTGGAGTCACCTGTAATACAGTTCTTTGGGCTAAACCTCTGGGATATTCTCCAACTTTTGTGTGCATGAAGATTACCCAGGTAGTCAAAAATACATATCCTTTTGCTCCTGTCCTCAGAGACTCTGCGTGAGGAAGTCTTGATTGGGGCCTGGGCTGGTCCCCTGTGACACAGATGCTTTGTGTCATGCATCTCGGACTCTATGCCTGAGGGGGCCAGCCCGTGAAGGGAGCTGGGTGGCCATGAGCCTCTCCAGTGCCCCTTTGCCATGGGCCGGGTTCAGGCTTCTCCTGCTCCCTGAGGTCAGACGCGGACAGCTCCAGTCAGCCTAGTGATGGCCACCCTACTGTGCTTTCTTCCAGAAACCTATCTGAGACACTTGGAAGAGAAATTGACCCAGAACAAGCTCATCTTGAAGGAGGAGTTGAGAACCTTACTTCATTTGTGTGAGTCCCGAGATGATGTGGAGCTGGCTAAAAATGTCATTTACAGGTGAGGCATTTCCTTAGAATCCGGCCAGCCGTTGTCCCTTCTCACTCTGTTCTGTTTCCTGAGCAGTCTTATCTGCTTCCATGGTTTTGGCTGTCGCCTGCACACTGATGACTGCCCAGCCTTTTGTCCAGATGCCTGCCCTGAGCTCTAGACATTGATCTTCATTCTTTTAGCAAACATTTGTTGGGATCCCACTGCATGCCAGATGCCAGGGATAGAAACACAGGTAATCCACTCCCCCAAGAACTCACCAGCTGTTCCGTAACTCCACTCACACGTCCCCTAGGTGTCCACATTGGACTTACACAGATTTCTTTCTCTCGCTGTGTTTTCTGGTGCATTGGCCATTCGCTCAGCACAGATACCAGGGAACCCCTTTCCTCTAATCTCGTTTTCTTTCCTCCCTGGCGGGATAAGACCTCGACTGCTTCCACTTCTCTGGCATCTCTCATCTCTCACCTTCCTCTCTCTGCCCCTGTTCCAAGTGTCTTAGTTCAGGCCTCAGCGTCTGTTGCTTGGATCACTGTGGGGGATTCCTGACTAGTCTCCCTCCTCCCGGCTTAAGCCCGTCATGTTCTGTTGTGTCGGATCCATTGTCAGGATTTTCCACGTCAGAAGGAACTCATACAAAGTCATAGTCTGCTTTTAGGAAACCCAGCAAAGGTTTCACTTCCTTGGTAGAAAATCAACAGGTTTCATGTTGGAAATTAAGTTCATTGCTTCTTTTCACCATCCTTTAAAGATATATTTCTGTACATGGACTTGCATTTATATTGTATGTTTATAGAGAAATACAAGGTATTCATATATAGAATACTGGAAGAATATATGTCAAAAGTTAACTGTGGTTCTCTGGGAATTACACATTCTATATTTTTTATTTGTCTAAATGTATACTTTTCTGATTTCTCCAATTTGTCTATAGTGGACATTAATAATTTTATAATGTGAAAAATTTATGTTATTTTTTAAAAAGGAAAATAAAAAAACAGTTACAGAAAATTCATTGAAAATTTGAAAAACACCAAAAAAGCAGAAAGAACAAACTATATTGCAAGTTGTGCTGTTTCAGATGTCTGTTGTTGCGTAACAAACCACACCAAAACTCAGATGCTCAAAACAACCATTACTTATTATTTCTCACAATTCTGTGGGTCAGGAATCGAGGCTGTCTCAGCTGGGAGGTTCTTTCTTGGCATTGACTTACTCATCTACTCATTAACATCATTAACATCACTTACTCATTAACATCACTTACTCATCTACAGGTCACTGGGCTGAGCCGGAAGGGCCAAGAAGGCGTCACCTGCATTTCTGATGCCTCAGTGCCCCTCCACGTGGCCCTGTCTCTCCTTGCAGTATCTTACCATTCACGGGTCCAGCCTAAGCTGCACCAGCCCACAGCACAGGTGGAAGCTGCAGGCTTTGTGGAGCTGCCCAGAATTGGCACAGCTTTACTTCTGGTGCATTCTCATGGTCAAGGCCAGTGACCCTGCCAGCCCAGATTCACGGGGAGGGGGAAGGCTTCCACTCTGGATGGCTGGAGTGGCGTGCACAAACAGGGAGGGGAGGACTTGGTGGTGGCCATCTTTGGGGCCTATCTACCGCTTCTAAGAAACCAATGTTAATATTCTGATACACTGTTCACCCTTACAGGGGTTAGGGGCACCGAAAATTCTCATGTAACTTAATTTGTAAGTTAACATCACAGGTTATAAATTAGCATTGCAGATTCCCAACTGCAGATTGAATGTACATCCTTACCATTTTCATGCAAAGATTTTATGATTTGATAGAGTTTATCTTTACATAGTTATAATTATTACTGTATATATTGTATAATGATATTTTCTTGTTTTCTAATTAGTAGTATAGAATAAATGTTTTTGCTTGTTAATCATACACTTAGCAATTGTATTTTAATGAACATTTTTTAAGGATTTTATTTATTTCTTTTTAGAGAGAGGGGAAGGGAGGGAGAAAGAGAGGGAGAGAAACATCAATGTGTGGTTTTCTGTAGCATAACCCCTACTGGGGACATGGCCTGCAACCCAGACATGTGCCCTGACTGGGAATTGAACTGGCAATGCTTTGGTTCTCAGACCCACGCTCAATCCACTGAGCCATACCAGCCAGGGCTAATGAACATTTAACTGTGCCCCTGTTGTTGAGTGGCTAAATGATTTCTAACTTTTCACGAATATACATAACACCGTGATGAGCAACTCTATACATAAACTTACTCTTTATTTCCTTTTTGCGTTCAGAGGGTATGAACCTTTTGAAACTTGTCAATATAAACTGCCAGATTATTTTCCAAAAGAGTTACACTGATTTACAGTCACACTGTATCAGCAAACCTAATTCTGTTATTTCAGTTCCATGAAGTTGAATCATTTAAGACCCTCTGGCCTGCTTTACTACTCAAAGCTACCAGATGTTTAAAAGAGTTATAAAACAGAATACAATTTTGAGCACTCCTTCATTATTTTTCCCATAAACATTCAAAGTAAGACTCATCGTTCCTTTTGATGCTAATAACTGCTCACTTGCTGTCCTTCTTTCTGCTTGTGCACAGCTGGACAGCTGGGAAGCTGGGCTGGCCAGGGCGTAACCGGCCTGTTCCCTCTCTTCCTGAGCTAGGTGGCCCGTGGCTGGGGAAGGAGAGTAGTGAGCTGAAATAGTCTTTATTGAGCCAGAAATGAGGGGCAACTTAATCCCATCCTAACCTTGACCACATTGATTTACAGAGGGATTTAGACCCTCTGACTGGAATATTTCTTGTCAAGAAGGTGATCGTTATTTCTATGGCTTTCTAGGACTTTTAGTGTGAACGTTATTTAAATTGAAAATCTTTTCTTTTGCTTTGTTTTGTTTTTAATCTGGCATACGTTTCTCATGAGTCTGTTTACTGTAATGTACTGATTTTTAAAGATGCTCTCCTCAGCATTCTCACATTTTGCAAGCACTAACACATGTGGAAGACTAGCTGTGTGCCAGGGATGTCACCTCATCCAGTCCTCACAAAGACTCCGAGTTCTCTGCTTACCTCCATTCACAGATAAGGAAACTGCAGCAGGCAGTGGTTGCTGGTAGTTAGTTTGCCCTTGGTTACACCGTTAATAAGCAGGAGACTTGGGATTTGAACTGTTAGTTTGGAGAGAGAGTCCAAAAATCCTTATTGACTACACTATATTGCCTTTTAATAACTTACTTTTTTCTAGTTTTATTGAAGTGTGACTGACAAAAATTATATACAGTGGAACCTCGGTTCTCGAACTTAATTAATTCTAGAAAACTGTTTGAGAAGAGATTTGCTCCCAAACTGAATCTCTTTTGTCCATCACCCGAGAGACTCGTGACTGATCACACGGGAATCAGCATGAAAGGGGTGTGTTAGGTCGAGAACTGAGACCCAAAGTTTTTTTTGATAACCGGGACATTCTTCTGAGAACAGCTGGGTTCTGGTAGAGAACCAAAATGTTCGAGAACCGAGACGTTTGAGAAATGGTGAGGTTTGATTCTATTTAAGAGGTAACAACTTGGTGTTTTGATGTAATAACTTAATTCATAGCAGTGGTAATGAAGCAGAGACTGTTTTTTGTAGCTTCTATAATTGGAGTGTGAAATGTATCGTTAAAAGGAGACATCTCCATTCTAGTTGGCAGCGCATATGTTTAGGATGGACTCTGTTCATTACGCTGCTGCGCTTTCCTCAGTGACTTCAGCAGGTTAAAAAGTATTCTGTTTTTTAAAGTTGGAACTTGTCCCCATAGTATTTGGGATTTATTCACTTAAAGAATGAGTCTTTCTAAAGTCTCATTTACATGTAATCATGAAGTACTTGTTTTGTTACCAGATTGTCTTCTTAGGGTCTAAAGCACAGAGAGTTGGTTATGGAAAGTAAAATGATGCTAGCAATTGGCAGTTTTGCAGTTCTAACTGACAGACTGGCCTGTGGAAGAAATCTCAAGCCACAAATAAGATGTCACTGTCTTTGAAATTTGCCTTTTCCTAAAACTAAAATTTCAAACCAGCATTTAACTTGTTTAGCTAGGTGATTGTCATCACATATGCCTTTCCAAGCTGAGGAAAACAGAGCAGTTGGTATAAACTATAAAATGCACCTCTTGGTTATCTGCCACCCTAGGTGTAGATGGAGCCAGCCGTGATGGGGACAGAGCATCACCCCACCCCTTGCTCCTCTCTAGGTGGGGCCCAGCATTCTGCAATGCAATACAGAGAGTGCATTCTGTGGGACTTACAAGTGTAAGACCCCTGCTGTTGCCTGACATATAGTGTGGTCACTCTCAGTCAGTCCTAACTGGATCTCAGTAAATTGAGATGATTATAATGTATACTTTCCTCTCTTTGATTTCGCAGGATGAGAGGGCCTCCAATAAGCTTCCTCTGTTTACTTGCTTGTTTAAATACCTGGTGTATCTCTGCACTCCAGGGTTCCTCTGATTATCTTCAGTTCTGCAAGCTTCCCCTCCAGACTGTGAGAATACCCCATTCCTTTCTGCATCCCCAGCACCTGGCAGAGTGCATGGCACAGTCTGTTGCCCTTTCGCTGTGTCCCACCATTTGGCTCACCAGATTACTTTGATTACCAGGTACCATGCAGAGAACAGAAATGTCACTTTGGGGGAGTTCAAGTTTGGACCGCTCTTCATGAGGCTGTGCTACGAATTGGATCTTGAGGACTCTGCAGTGGAGCTCATCAGAGACCAGGTGATTGTATCCTGAGGGCCCTCCCTGCCAACCTGATTTCCTGTGCTGAAGGGAAGGTGTTTTCATAATGTGAGGAGAGGCATGTCCCTGTGCCCGTCTTGTCAGAGAAAGGCTGCTGGGCTGCATGGATGAGCTGTTCGCATTTGTCAGGTTTCTTGGGAGTCAGTTCCCACGAAGAATGTCTTTATACAGAGGTATAGACCAGGTGTGGATGAGGGGCAGGTACAGATTACAAGGTACCTTCCTGCCTTGGCTGCGTGCCCCCCGGGACTGACATCCTCGATTTTGAGGAGTTTGTACTAGGGGACAGTGTGAGACAGGCACTGTTTCAAACTGCCCTTCCTGTGCTTTGCCTGTGCTTTTCTCCTGTTTTCATATCCGTACTTCTGGTTGAAGGCTACATTGTAAAGTGCCTTTTGATTTTCAAAATGCTTTCACATATTTGAATTTCCTTTTCCTAAAAACAGTAATAGCAATAATTATTTTTACATTAGTTACTGAATATGTACTGTGTCCTCAGGTTAAGTACCTTATATGTTTCATGTCATTTGTTTCTCACAATGGCCCTGGTGAGCCAGATACTATTATTATTTCCATTCACAGATGAGGAAACTAGGACTCTGAGACATTACAGTTTTATCCATGGTTAGAAACATTGGTTAAATTTGGGGATTGGAGCTGTCCACCTGGGACACTTTAGAATTTGGGGGGACTGCCGTAACTAAGTTGTCCTCCTGCCTCTTACTGGTTTTCTTATAAAGACGCTGTTGGCTCTCGGCTTGCCCCTCTGTTGAGGAAACCTGTGTGTTAGAAAGACGGCCACAGTGTATTAGCAAGCAGAGGAAAGGTGGTTTCAGAACAGCACGGGTTAGTGTGAGCCTGTTTTTTTCTGAAAGAAAAGATATGCGTACATATTTACCTTTCAGTGTGTATGTATTAAAAATCTGGAAGGATAGATACTATGTACCTTTAGGGGATACACAGTATCTAAAATTCCTGTAAAATTATCACTTTTTCTTTTATATATTTTTGTATTATTTATTTTACAATAAGCATGTGTTAATGTTATAACTAAAAGAAAATGAAAGTTTTACTATAATAAATCATATCTGTGAGTATAATGTTAAAAAAACAAATAGAAAATGATGTAAGAACATTTTAAAAATGTTTTAATGAATTATTATTCACTAATAATAATTATTAAATGAATTATTTGAAAAAGTGAATAATCAATTTTGTATTACTTGTTTGCTAAAAGAAGATCACAGCTACTTCAGAGCTTCCGCCTTAGTCCTCAGCTCTTCTCCCAGGTGCCACTCCCTGTGACTGCGCTGCGCCCTGGTCCCAGGACCACCCGCAGCAGGGTCAGTTGGCTTGTTTCTTTTCTCTCAAGCATAGCAGAACCCCATTTCGTGAAGATGTTTTTCACTGCATTTCTGAAACCCAGACATCTCTTTCTGTACCTCTTGCCTCTTACTCAGTGTACACATTGCCAAGGGCATAACACCCAAGGGAGTGGGCAGTATTTTAATTTTTTTGAAAAAGAAATCCTCGGTATATCCAAGACATATTAGAGAACTCAGGAGGCCAAATGAATAAGATACCCACAAAAATAAGTCCTGGACTGATAAGATGCAGTAGAAGAACAATAATCCCTTAAGAGTTTTAATTTTAACCAAACTGTATTGTTTTTCTTTATTAGCATTTACAAGGTTTCTTCTCAGACTGTACATCATTTAACATTTTGATGGATATGTTATTCATCAAAGGGAAATATAAAAGTAAGTATTGCAATTTATGTTAGCTGAAAAATTCCGCTCTCTTTGCTGGCATAGCAGTTAGGAAACACAGCAGGCCGGGCAGAAACGATCTGTATGCTGCTGGTGAGCTCCTGAATCAGGGAGGTCTGCTGCTTCGAGTGTGAAACATTGTTGCATCATAGTCTTGCCCCAAAGTGAACACCTCAGATTTTACTTATGCCGAAATTATAACAACTTTCTAAATATTAGTTCTTCCTGTGTGACCTGATCGTTAATTTTGAAATTTAGTTCATTGCTAAATGACTTTGACAAATAGCTTTTACTGTGCTAAATACACTTTTTAGTGGATGGTGCTGATTAGAACTCTGGGGATGAGCAGTAGAGGGCTCTGAATTCACTTGCCTGCATTCAACACTGCCGGCCCACTCCTGACTTTTGGCAGGTGCGTTGGAAGTGTTGATTGAGATGAAAAACCAAGATGTGAAGTTCAGCAAAGATACCTATGTCCTTGCTTTTGCAATTTGCTACAAACTGGTAAGACTATCTCTTGTTAATCTTTTGAGCATTGTGGATAGTGTTTGAAAGAGGATTTTTTCCTCTGCAATAAAATTCAGTTCCTTGGAAGTCTGTTTTCCATCTGGTGTAGATATCTCCATTGTAAATGTCTTCATTTTTAGAAAACTCAAGTTAGCCATGTCAGTTTTATCATGGAAAAAGCAAGTTTATCATCTGTCATCCTCTGTGGCAATTGCATAGATAGTGAGAACAAGAAACAGTGTGCTGGGTTCAGACTGCTTTCCAGTGGTGTTGCTAGCAGGCTCCTGCTGGACTCCACTGGGTCGGTCTGCTCTGTGGGCCTCTCCCATGGAAACCGTACCTCCTTCATTGGCAAACTCCAGGGCTGCTTTGTTCTCCTCTCCCAGTTTTTCTGTGATCACCTAAGTTGGGGTTTTCTCCAGCATCCCTTGACTGCACTCTGTCTGTATCACATATGTGGCACTTGCGACACTGCCTGAATTTATCCTGTGTATGTGCACAGCCCATCCCCCCACCAGAGTGTAGGCTCTGTGAGGCCTCTTGGCAGGCCAGCACCTGGCACAGTGCCGGGCACACGACCAGTCTTTAATAGATGTACGTGACTTTAAACTGAACTCTTTGAGGGGAGAGCATGACTTAGAAGTCCCTGTGTCATTACTGTATCAGGATTGTTTCTGGCCCAGAGAAACTATTTCTGCATCAATTTAATGAATGAACGAGTGATGAAACAGTACAGTGACCAAGGTCCCATGCATAACTATAGTCATTCATGCCATTTAAACTCTGGAAACTTAACACACCTTTTAACGCTAAAAACAAAGGAACACCAAGCAAGGTAGAAGAACATGGGCATTGAAATACTTCCCTAAAAAGTGTAGCGGTACCAATTTTCCAAAACAAGAGGGGAAGTTGGGTTACAGTGGAAAGAAAACTAATGTGGAAATTGAGAAACTTGGAGTCTAGTCTCAACTTCAGCATCAACTGGCTTTACACCGCCGTTTTCCTCATTTGTGAAATGAGGGGGATAGATTCAGGGTCAGCAAACTTTCCTATAAAAAGACCAGATAGTAAATATTTCAGGCTTTGGGGCCCACATGTGATCTCGGTCACATACTCTTTGTGTTTTTACCAACCTTTAAAAGGGTAGAAACCATGTTAGCCATAGGCTGGATTTGGCCTCAGGGTTATAGTTCGCTGATCCCTGGATTATTAGGTGCTCCCCTCCGATCACACCACTCTGTGGTTCTGTGAAACGGAAGGCCAGCACAACTCCAGACACTTGAGCACCAGCTATTCAGCATTGTGACGCCCAGTGTCCTGACCTACTTAGGGAGACCTCCCTGAGTATGCTCTGAAGAGGAGAGAATTTAATTCTACCATTTACAGAGAGCCGGAGGACTCTTCTCCCCTGGATTGTGTCTAAGAGTAGCTTGTTTCACTCAGGGAAATCGAGTTGAAAAATTGAACTGGTCAGCCATTCCGAGTTCCAGGCCAGTTCTGGGAACTGTCCTCTCTCATCACATTCAGGTTTTACTGTAGGATCCGAGTTTGAGTCGTGGCATGGCAGACGCACGTAGACACAAAGCTGATGCAGCGCTCATAAACCTAATCTACCTGCAGCACAAGCGAAGGGGAGGGTTCACTTTCACCAGTGCTGTCTGCGGGTGTGTGTACCACTCACGTTCTTGGAGGGTTTTCTTTTTTAAGGTTTCCATTCTCTGGAATTCTTTCATGATTAATGTTCAAATTAGTGTTGGTGTTTTCAGACACTTGGCTTACATGGGTACTTTCACACTGTAAATCTCCTCAGGAAAAGTTTCCCCACATTGCTGAGCTTTACTCTATTATCTAATACAGTGGTAGCAGGCCGAATCTTTATATTAATACTTTCACCTTACAGGACTCGTGTCTAGAAACCAGCCCACCCAGATACTAAGAGATCTGTATGTTTGCTGCTGAAACCGCCCCTAGTCAGAAAAAGGACAGAGAGCTTTAAAAATAGTTAATTTAGACTTGAGCTGCTAATATATACATAACCTGGTCTGTATGCAAATAGTCTCTGTGTGGTTCTTAATCATTTTATAGGCTTGAGATAGGTTCTGGGAAATTTTTGGAAAAGGAAATCTGAAATACGGAGCAAGCACTATTAGTCATTTTATTCAGTGCAAAGCTTCATAGCATGTATTTACTGATCAATCCTGCCTCCTTCTAGAATAGCCCTGAGTCTTTTAAAATCTGCACTGCGCTGAGGGAAGAAGCTCTGATCCGAGGAGAAGTCCTGTCCAGGAGAGCGTCATGTTTTGCTGTGGCTCTCGCTCTGAACCAGGTGAGGGCCTGGGGTGCGCGGTGGTGAGCTGGAACTGGCCGGACATCACCACTTTCGTTTCTTTGCGTATTGTGCTCTTCCGGCTGTATCGTAAAGAAAGTGTCTCCACAGAGAGACCGATGCCTTTGGTGCCATGGCAATGTGCATCTATTCCGCTGCCTCCAAAGAATGTTTCCACGTATGGTTAAGGACATAACATGCCTTGCTGTTTATTGAGAAGGGGCTGGCCGAGAGCCTGTGGAGAATCAGTGAGGGAAGCTGTCCTCTGAGAGAAGCTTCTCACAGTAATTAAAATGCAATTTTCATGTGATTTGTTTCCTGCGTTATGTTCTCAGAACAGTTTAACTTAATGCTCTCCAAAGCTGAATTCACTGCAGATGACTGAGGACTCCCGCAATGAGCCCATTGTAGAAATGGGGTCCATCATATAGTTCACAGATAGACCCCAGTGCTCTTATTTGAAGAGACTTTAGTGATCTTTCAGCCTCCCCCTCACTGGGCATCGGAAGCAGCTGAGGCCCAGAGAGAAGACAAGACCTCCCCCTGCACATCTCAGTGAAGGATCGTCAAAGCTGGAACCCTGGAGCACCCCCTCTCTGGAAGAGCCTGTCCCAGGATTTCCTAAGAAAATGTGTAATACTTCACAAATATGCATAAGCTTTATTTCTCCCTGGCCTTTGGAAATAGGCATGGGATTGGTTTTCATTAAAAAAAATCTCTGTGCTGCCATAATGACACACTGCTTCCTGCAAGTATGGCTTATCTGCGTAAATCCTTGATTAACTTCGCCTTGGCCGCCAAAAGGATCCGGGGAACTTCCCATTACTAGTTCTGAACTCTGTTACCACCACTGTAGACAGGAGTTTACGTTTTGCACTTCAGGTGCCCCTCACCTGGGAGAACTACTTGGCGGGCTCTTGCTGAGACAGGCAGCGGTGCTCACCTCTCACTGCCTTCTCCAGGACTGGCCCGTGCTCCGCTGCAGTGCTTCTCCCTCTCCCGTGGCTGACGTTTCCAGTGTTGCTCCCTCTCCCGTAGTTCACGTTTCTGCTGTCTTCTGACTGTGTCAGAGGTGTTTGGTTCGTTCTCTCTCTCTTTTCTCTCTCTGTCTTCCTCCCTCCCTCCCTTCCTTCATTCCTTCCTTCCCTCCTTTTGCTCATTCCAGTAGGAGAAGGGGAGATGTCAACTTTCTGCCTCCCTCTGAAAAACAGGACTCAGGCAACGTGTGAAAACATTTAGTAATGTGACACTATAGGACACATTTTATAGAATATTTATTCTTGATTACCAAAATACTTTTTGTCTCTGTGTACCTCAAAACCCCAGCGTACCACAAACACGAATATCCTGACATGTGTAAGTGGTCTTTATGATAGCAGAGTAATGTTCATATGATGTAGGGTATGACTTGTTCTTCTTCTTTCCAGAACCAGGTGGGAAAAGCTGCCTCCATTTTTTCTCAAATCATGAAGCCAGAAAACCTAATCTGCACTAATTTAAATGTAAGTGACTTCTTTGTGGTTTAAAGAAAGGCTTGAAATGTACTAAAATCACACCCAGAGTTTTTTGTCTGTACAATGACTTTTGATTTCCCAAGGGCTTCATTCCATTTATTCATTTATTGAGCTCTGTGTGAAAGTTACAGTATAGCCGCCGTGAGAGGAGTCAACACAGCCTGTGCTTCCAGCAGTTTATAAATAGGTGAGACATGTAGATATGCTCAAATATGAGATGCGAATCAATGCTCCAGGTATAACACATGGCTACAGAAGGTGGTAGCCGTAGAGAGAAGGGAGATAGACCCTCCAGTCTCCTCAGTAGGACTCATGAGAAACCTGTGTGCTGATTGCATCTCATTTCATGCTACTTAACTCATGGAGTCAATATAACTATGGTGCATAAAACAGTGCCTGATGTGGTAAGTGCTTGCTCAGTAAATGTTAGCTATTTCCTTTCTTACGCTGCCATCCTACCATCTTCCCCAGAGAGCAGAGTCACCAGCCTCTTCCTGTCCAAGGACTGGGCACCTAGGCAGAAACTGTAGGTTAGAGAGTGGGTGGGGCAGCCTGAAATGCTCATACATAGGCTCAGGCAGGTCTGGGAGGCCAAGGTGGCAAAGGTCCCGAGTCCAGGAATTCAGGTCATTTGAGCCAGCATTACTGCAAGCCAAACAGACTAGGAGGTCTCGTCTTCCAGCAGCTGCCATACATCTGGTAACTTCTGTGCTCCCTGCTTGATATGGAAGCACTGGGGACCCCAAGTGTGCCCGTGCTTCTGAGAGAGAGAGTGGCCTGCAGAGGCACTCATCTCATGATTGGACAGTAGTAGAATTGCTAGGATTCCAAGTGGTTCAGGGCATCATAGGGAAGAAATACAGGTAAGTGGTGAGGGGGCTTTTACATGGACTGTAAGTGGCTTCTCCTAGAGTTGAAGTGAGGTTGTGGGGATCAGTCCATAAGGATTGGTGGTGAGACACTGAAGGGAGTGAGACTGGCAGGATTTTAATATAGTTTAGCTACGGTACCATGCTAGATACTTTGTATCTAGCAAATATTTGTTGGCTCACGTTATACAACGCTGTCAGAACAATACGTCTCCATATCATAGATGTGAAAATGAAGATTCAAAGGGTAAGTAAATTATCTGAGTTCTTGCAGTTCATTAAACAGCAGAGTGGTTTTTATACAAACAAATCTGTTGACTACAAAACCCAGAGTTTCCTCATCACTCCAGACCTACAGGGATAAGGGTTGTGTCTCTTCTCCAGGACAGGGACTAGCTGCTCCTCCTGAATAATGAAAAGGACACAGGACTGGATGTCAAAAATGGACTCTGCTATAGTGCACATGTTCCGTGCTCGTGAATTTGGATTCCTTGTCTCTTTCAAATCCTTGGCTCTAACAGTTGTTATGAGAATGTCGTAATGATTTTTTTCCAAATGAGAAAGTGCTGTGTTGGAGGTAAAACATGAGCTTCTGGGAGCGGAGCTGCCCCTCACAGTAGGAGGAGGAATGCAGAGCACGGTGAGAAGTGTGCTCCCAGCTCAGGCAGCCGGGCTAGCTCCTTTCCCCTGGGAGCTGTGAAGGAAAGGCAGCTGGTAACCGTGGTGGAGTGGGCATGAATCAGGCAAGGACTATGTCAGGAACCTTGAGCTGACCTTGACTATGAATCATCCTCTCCGTGAACTGGGGCACAGAATTACCCATTGTCAGGAAAGTTAAAGATAGTTTTATTGTTTAAAAATTCTTGCTTAGGAAATTCTTCCCAATGTCCAATCTAAATGTCTCATATTTCAGCATAGGCCAGCTTCTTCTCCCTCAGGAATGATGAAAAAGAGATGGCTACCATTCTTGGGTTTTATAATCTTTCAGATTCTGGGTCTCTGTTATGAGAACACGTTTTAAAAAATGTAATGTAATGGGCCCTCGCCTTTCGAAGGCTGAGGCATCTACTTGGAATCCCTAAGGGCAACTTATTAATTTTTAAGAAATGGAAACCTGACAAGTAGGCTGAGTAGAGAGTCTATTCAGTCAGTATTGCAGGAATAAATGAAGTTTTTTCCTGATCTACTTTAAAAATTAAATACTTTTAAAAAAATAAATCTTTTTCTGCTGTGAATTGGAATTTGCACTTACCCAATTATTTCCCACAATTTTCTTTTCGCTGAAATTGCTTCTGCTGTCAATATGACTCAGAGGGTCTGGCTTCCCATTTCCAGCTAATACATGTTAGATACCGCACTGAGTTAGCAAATGATTGCATCAAAGCACTCGCATGTTGACTCTGCCCTTTTACTCTAAACTTAAACCCATCAGTCTCCAAACAACTATGGCCTTCTCTTTAGCAATGTTGTTTAATAGCCAAGGATCAATTTCTACTTCCGAATACGTCTGAAAGTATCAGACACCAACTCAGGGTAACTAACCACTGATTCTATTTTATTTCTAATAATTTCTCTAGACATCTGGCAGCTCCAAATGGAGACTCATTTTGGAATTGAATTACCTTTCAAGGGAATTGACAGGTGGTTGGTTTTGCTGCTGTTATCATTTATTTATGGACAAAATGGAATGTTTTAATGCCCTTTTCTACTACCCTAAAGTTCTAGCTCATGCTGGAAAGTCTCTGAGGCTGCATAAGTTAGAAAGGAGGAAGGACTCATTTCTTATAAATCCCATTGTGTCAGTGTCTCACCTGTATGTATAAGTTAAAAATTGCATTTGAGTCTTGGCTGGTGTGACTTAGTTGGTTGGAGCATCGTCCAAAAACTGGAGGATTGTGGGTTCGATTCCTAGTCAGGGCACATGCCTAGGTTGCAGGTTTGGTCCCCAGTTGGGGTGCATCCAAGAGGCAACTGATCGATGTTTCTTTCTTGCACCAGTGTTTCTCTCCTTCTCTCTTTCCATCTCTTCCTCTCTCTCTAAAAAATCAATAAGCATTTCCTAGAGTGAGGATAAAAAAGGAAAGAAAAGAATTGCATTTATGTGGGAGCAATGTAGACTCCAAAAACACAAGAGTGTATGATTCAGAGGCTTTCTTTTTCTCTCACGTAGAAAACCAGAGGCGGTCAGTCTAGGTCTGGTGTGGCATTCCATGATATCCTCAAGGACCCACCTTCTTTCCCTATTTCCACACCAGCATCCTAAGCACGCAACTTCCATTTGTTGATTGTATTGCTATTCCAGCAAGGAGTAGGAAGAATGGAGAGGGCAAAGAACTGAGCACCTTAAAACATTTTTTTATTTACTGATTTGAGAGAGAGAGAAATACTAATTTGTTGTTCCATCTATTTATGCATTCATTTGTTGCTTCTGGTACACGGGCTGACTGGAGATCAAACCCACAACCTTGGCGTATTGGGATAACACTCCAGGCAACTGAGTATCTGGCCAGAATTTAGCACCTTTAAAGGATGCTATCCCAATTGTCTTATATGTTATCGGCCAGAACTTAATCCCCTAGCCTCACCTATTTGCAAAAACTTGAGAAACAGAGCCTCTGAGTTCCATATGGATAGCATCAGTTAAAATTCAGGAGTCCTGTTATCGAAGAAAGAAGGAGAGAATGGATGTTGTTTAGAAAACTAGCAGTCTCTTCCACACTGTGATGTTCTGTTTCAAATATGCAACAACTTTAAAAGAAAATAAAAGCCTAAAATGCAAGTTTCTAGCATGTTTAGGGCTTCTTTTTTGTTCAGAGGTATCCAATGATTTGTCAGCATTTCCCAAGGCCTCAGAAAATCAGAGGGGTAGGAATTATGTATTCTATTAATAGTTTTTCATACCAAAAATTCCCCCTGCTCCTTGCTGATTCAATTTTCCCAGCCTTTTGTTTGAAAGCTGTGAGATTAAAGCAATGTGCTGTACCCTAATTTAGCTTTTCTTAATTGCACCCTGAGACATCAGTTTGAGACAAGCTCCTAGCTTTAAATTTTCTCTTTGCCTTTCATCAGTAACTGCCTCATCTATATTGCTCCTCATCAGTATATTCATAAGGTATTTGACCTTACTCTCAAAATCCCTACTGAATCAGAGATAGTTGCTGGAGGCAAGGAGAGAAGTTGAGAAAACTTAGGAAGAAAAGCTGAAATCTTCCAGGAGCACATCATTAATAGTTTTTAACATGGAGCTCCAGGAGGTTTATCCTTGAAAATTACTGTGCTCCCCTTCCTTCATTATTGTTGAGGGTCTACGAGGTGTCAGCCATTGGGGATGTTGCATTTAACAAAAGTAGACTTGTCCTTGACCTTAGTAGGACAGTCCACTGCCAACCAAATTTGGTTTTTATTAACAAGGATGTTAAGAACTGTTTAGAGTAGAGATTTTACCCTACTTCCAAACTAACGCATTTCATGGATACTGGTGGAGATAGAAGACATGGAGGAGTGAAGGATAGTTTATTATTCACAGCAATAGCCGTAGCCAGAGCATTAGCAGTTTTGCACTAGTTCCCTGAGATTCCCATAGGAAGACGTGAAGAGGTCTATATGCCTCTTGCATGCATAGGGGCTTACATTTTAAGATGAATTGGGGGAACCCAAATCTCATGTAAAGGGCAGTAAGCTTCTCTGCCCTTTGCTCTGGATGAGGCACTGAGTCTCGCTTCCCAGGCTGTTGGTTATACAGACATCCTTGAGAAGATTGCAGTAAAGGCTGTCAGCACTTCTGCTGAAACGTGGGAGACCCATGGAGGGGTCTCCCAGCAGTGGGTGTGCCCGTGATTTGGCCTGTGCTTTAGAATACTGAATGTCGGTGGGGCCCTGGGATTCAGTCTGCTTGGGATTGTTTCATTCTCTTCTGCAGGACCAGAGATAGCCCCTCATCCTAGTTGACTGCTCAACAAACATAAAATGTTATGAAATGGACTATTGAGAGAACTTAGCTGGTTTGGTATATAAAAGAAATATTTCCTTCAAAAAAACTACCTTTTCTAAGGATCAAGAGCCTTAAAAATGTTCATACGCTTTGACTTTGTTATTTTACTTCTGGGAATTAGGTCTAAGAAATTAAATTTATCTTTTAAAAATGTATGCACATTTATCAATATGGTAAAGGGTGGTATTAATTTATTTGATGCATTATTTTATTTATATGATGGATTGCTATGCATTCATCATTAGAAAAGAGGTTTTCTCTTTAAATTTCTTTTTAATGCTATAAGAAAATGTTCATTGTATAATAATTGACAAAAAGAATCAAACTTTGGGGAAAATTAATATATTTGGAAGATATTATATGAAATTATAAACAATGGTTAACATTAGTTGGTAAATTTTGAGTTATTCTTATCTTCTTTAAACTTTTCTGTATTTTTTGAAATTGTACTAGTGCACATTGGTGATAAGGGGAAAATATGTTCTTTTTTTCCTTGTGTTGTTCCATCTGATGGGAGGTGGTTAGTAATGTCATTTTGAGTGCTAAGTACAGTACCCAGTTTTGAAAGTTCTTTAATAGTAACAGTCTAAATAGAAGTACCTCACTAAGACCTTAACCAGCTCCCACGGGAGCTGCAACCTGCAACAACCTATGTGCCTGGAATTTCTTAACCAAAATACTAATAATTAAAAAAGGTAAAGGTGTATGTACCCTAGAGCCCATTTTATGAGATCATCTGATTGTCATAGCCTCTGAATCTAGAGGCAATAAGGAGGAAGAAACCGTAGTGTTTATTGAGTACCTCCTGTGTGCTGGTATTTTATTTAATTTTCACAGTAATTCAAAATATGAGATGTAAAGGTATTTTCCTCACTTTAAAAATAAAAAAAATTGAAAGAGAGATCAAGTACCAGCCAGAGTCACATAGCTAATAATTGCCAGTGCTGGAAATCCAACCCGAAGTCCACGTTCTGTTCTTACACAAGCTCTTTAGTAGCGGCATTTCGATTTGCCACTGGAAAACAAGCTTTGGTTGGCAAGCATACGTTTGAAGCATTTTTTTGAACTTGTGCAAGCAAACGAATTAGGACATAGCATGAAAATAGGGTAAGTGCCTATACATTCAGGCTTATCTTCTGGTACACTTCTCAGTTGAAAGCTGGCTAAGACTTGTTTTGCTGTGTCTTCTTTCTATTCAGCTTATGATCCATATCCAGTCGAATATGCTGGAAACGGTGATAGAGATACTGAAGGATACTGCAGAGGGAAATTTATCAAGATTTGTGAAAAAACTTAAATTCTCAGAAGAAGTGGTGAGTGTGTGGCTGCTGCAGAAATCATTTAAAGGGGAAGGGCATCCCTTTCTCCTTAGAGAGATGGTCGAATTTGCAAACTCTCTTTGTTCCTGTTGTAAGCTTTCTCTGTGTGGGTGGGTGCAAAGATTTTTTTCCTTCAAACACAAAATATCCTCCAAAATGCTGGCAAAGCTGCTTTACTTTGTTAGTCTTTTCCCCAGACGGTTTTCATGGTCCTGGCTGTCTCTTTCTTTTTCCTCTCTCCTCAAGCCTCCAGTGCCTTCTCCCCATTCCTCACTCTCAGTCAGTGATCTTGCTTCCTGTGTCATGGAGGAAGCAGAAGCAATCAGAGAGAAGCGTGGCCCCTCCACTGCCTTCTGGCTGCTCCCTGCCTGCTCAGCCCTGCTCCCTGCCTGCGTCCTGGAGCGAGTCCGCTCTGGCCCACTCCAGGTGTTGGTCCAGAAGATGTCTCCCTCTCTTGTGAGCACCATTAGCATTCCTTTCCCTGTGGATCATTCCCATCAGCAAACAATAGGCTGTAGTATCTCTTGTCTTAAAAAAAAAACTCCCCTATTTAAACAAATGAAAAGACCAACACGAGTTTAGATAGGAACACTCAACTCCAGTTATTAAACCATACTAAAGCTTCTGTCATTAGAATTGTTGTTTTAGCTCCTGAATAAATCAACTGATGGAACTGTATAAATGCTTTGCAAAATTCCAAAACAAAATTAAATAAAAACAAAGAGAAAGAAAAATTGAGAGCAAAATGAAACAAATGAACCTATGTGTCACCTTGATGGCTTAAGCACACAAAAAGGAATTATTATAAATCATTTGGAATTTAGTAATTTGTACATTGCTAGTAGTATAGAGCCTAAGGGAAAAAAGAAGTGTAAGGATATTGTTAGTAGTGAAACTGGTGCTGTCATTTTGACCACAAAGGGGCCTGTTGGTGGTCCTCCCGGCCCTGCTTTTCTCCCTCCTTCCCTTGCCTTTTACAGTGCTGGTCTCACCTGGCGTCTGCGGCGGCGGGACTGCAGCAGAGGGCAGGTGGCTGCTCTCCCCTCTGCCGCCCTGCTGCCTCCCAGTCCTATTCCATTTCCTCACTTCCACCCAAAGGCTTCTTCCTGCTGTGGAAGGGAACAGCACATGAACTGGATCTGACTCAATTTAAAGCTTCCTTGTGTTTGAGGTCTTAGCTCTGTGTAGATTGTGACCCACTGGGATCCTTTTGGAATATGATAGAAAAGCAGCAGCCCTGGAAATTCGAACAGGTTTTCAAGGCACAATCGTGTGCATGCGTGTGCAGTACAGACACACATTAACCAGCCATCCCTCAGATCTGGTCTGTTGGTATGTTTTCCAACTTTATGACTGAAGAATCTGTCATCCAGACAAACTGCACACTGAAAAATACTGATTGTTTTTATCTGAAATGCACCCCCCAAAGCTGTAAGACTGACCGACGTAGGAAGCTCGCTCTCTGGCTCGGCCTGTCCCCCTGGTTGTTGTGAGACACGCAGGGAGCTGCTTATTGTGAAATGAAGCGATCCTGTAAGGTAGCTTTTGAGTCAGCTCTGAATATGTCCGTGAACCTGCATGCGGGGTCTTGCATTGTGTAAAGCTCTCCATTTCACAACTGCCGTATTTAGTGTTTATACCAGCAGTTATTAACCATGTCTCACGTGTGGAGATAAGGTGGTACACCGCTAGAGGAATGGAGAGAATTGTTATTTTCTGCAACGCTAGGACTGAAACCACTCAAACAGCTGTTTATTCACTGACTTCTTTCTTAAAACTAAACTAACAAACAATGTGGTATCATCTCTTTTCTGCTGAAATTGTAGAATGGTCCCAATGATACCATGTAATACTTCTTGTAGTGGTGTAAGGGGACTGGTATCATACGTGCAGTTGGAGCAAAGTTATCAATACTTCCAGCTCGGCATACTTGCTTCTCTTCTTTTGGAAGCCATATGCTGCACAGTAAGTCACTTTACCTTGAACATGAGGACTAAACAAGCTATCCTTTTTGAGAACATTAAGAAGTGCTTAAACTTTTTATTGACAGTTCACTGGGGAGCCCATGTTTGAATGGAAGGTGTGCAGGTAACTAGTAGGGTTATGAGGTATTAGAAGGTGACCAAAGGATAGTTAGGGACTTTGACTGCAATTAAATCTCATTGAGAAACATTGTTAGGTTCTATTGTTAATAAGGATTGAACTACGCAGAATGTTGATTTTTGTTCAGAAAATAACCTCATGTTCTAATTTAGAGCTTACCCACTTTTGGAAAATGAATGCCATTCATATTCTCGTGACTCTGATATTTATACCTCTGGTCTAGTCCTATCCTCCATGTTTCATCCTTATAATACCCAACAGCCTCTTGGCACATCCGCTTACCTGTTTCACAGGCACCTGAATCATGTCTGTAACAGGGCCCTGGTGTTCCCTCTCCAAATCCGGTCCTCTCTTCCTCCCCATCGCAGTTAATGACAGACATCACCCTTCACCAAGTTACAAAGCCCAAGCTGGGAAGATGTCTTTGATGCCTCCCCTTTCCTTCGCCCCTTCAACATGAATCCTCAAAAGTTTAAATCTAAAGTACATCTCACATACATCTGCTGATCCATCTTTTCTGTACACTTCCCAGTCGTAGCCATCCATCATCCTCTCACTGGGGCTGCGGGGGGCCTCCGGGGCAGACTTGTATCCACCACGTCTCCACACAGCTCTGTAAACCAGACCAGATCGTGCCCCAGTTTGGACCCTCTGACGGCTTTTAGAGTAAATTCCAAAAGAACTTACAACACCAAAGCCGGCATTCAAGGGATGATTGCAGTAAGAGGGAAGAGGAAACCCGGCCAGAGAAGAGGATGTGAAGGAGAAGCAAGTGGCTCATGGAGCGGGATAGACTCTGGAGTACGGAGTGCCTCATATTTATTTTCTGCCATTACCAAAAGTTAATGGCTGACAGGACGCTAATTAAAAGGGACAGGGCCTCACCCATCATTATGAGAATCTGCAAATTCAGCCTGTCTCAAGACTGGAGATGCATTCATTGTCACCTCAAATACACTCTGAAAAATGCCAGAATGGAAAGTGTTCCTAACCTAAAACAAAACATTTTTTTAAAAAAGATTTCCAATCTCTGAAAACAAACTTAATATGTGCTATAATAAAACCCTACATAATTTGGCCCTGCCTCTTGCTCTGGTCATTAAATTGGCCAAACTTGGTCTGTTGCTGTTTGAGCTCCTTTTCCTGGTATGTCTCATTATCCAGTGTGTGGCACTCACATCCCCGTTTTATAAGATATTAGGCCCTGGCCAGTGTGGTTCATTTTGCAGCGTCACCCACAGCGGGAAGTTCGCAGCTTCAACCCCTGGTCTAGGCGCATGTGGGAGGCAACCAGTTGAGGTTTCTCTCCATTCTTGTCTCCCTTCCTTTCTCTCTAAAAGCAATGAAAAAATGTCTTTGGGTGAGCATTAAAAAAAAGATACTAGGTAAGATTTTCAAGGACTAATTCTGAATTTTGTGTGTAGCTTGTGGGATCCCTTATCACTAGGTATGCACACTGGGGCATACCTCCGTGTGCCCCAGTACCCTGGTTTTTACCACGTTAGGTGTACACTGTGCATTTCTACACATGTATGTCCTTGCTTCCTAGAGGGTAGAAAGAACAAGGAAAAAATTGTGCATAGGTATAATGATTTGCTTTTCTTTTATTTTCCAGCTGGCCAATGTGAGGGGAAAAGTGAAGGATATGCCTGCCCTTCTGGCCAGATTTGACGAGCTCTATGGGAAACTGCACATAAATGGCCAGGTCACCACTTACAGTTTGGATGCTCTGCTCTGCCATACCCCCAAGGACCTGAAGTCCCACGTGGTTCTGTCCAACAAGAGGACAGCCAGCTGTCGGACCTTCCAGCCGCTCAGCCAGTCCCTGTGGGCTGAGTAACCCCGGGTCCAAGCCCCCGGGGGGTGGGTCTGAGTTGGACGGGGCTGCTTCCAGTGAGTTACGGTGGCGTCCTAAGAAATCATGCACCGGACTCCCGTGGACACTGTACTACCACTTGGTCTCCTCCTCATCTCCGTGTTCATTGAGTGCTAGCAGGCTGACCTGAGAAGTTAATGCATTGTGCCACTTTGAAGGTCTAGGTAGAGGCAAGCAGAAAGCTCAACTCCCTCAGAAAGGAGGCTTGCGCTGGTAAACTGCGGAGGGTCCTTAAGGGAACATGGTCACAGTGTCCAGTCCGGCTGCTGGTACCAGAGTTCCCAGTAAGCAGTGGTGGAAGGAATTGCACTGTAAGTGGTCAACCCCCACCCCCTTTCAGGGGAGCGGCTGCTGGCTGACTTCAGATGGTCTGAGGCCTATGCTGCGGCGATGCTGGGGAATGGCCCGGGACCTTCCCTCTGTTTTTCTCGTCACTTACTGCGACCCTAAAGAAGATACTTGAGCCCTCGTTTTTCCACCCGTAAGATAGTAGTACCTGTGTAAATCTGCATGTTGATTTGAGATTTTCATTCAAGGTTCAGTAGGGCCACATTTTCTCAAAAAATAAGAGAAATAAAAGAGGTTTCCCAAACTTCTTGGGATTGTACTTTGTTTTCTCAGCAGCACAAACGAAACCAGAATTTAGCTCTCAGAACTGGTAAGTAAGCCAGCATGTAAATGATTACTGCTCTGGTCATGAGCAAGCCGTGTGCTTTTCAAAGTAAAAGTGCCAATGAAAACCACATGATGTTCTCTGCATTGCTTAGTTCTCTATGTGGGTCATAAATTTTTGTTTGTTAATGGGTTTTCTTTTTTCTCTCTTTGGATGTTTTGTTTTCTGGTACAAGTGAATGCGTCATGACAGTGGGTCACAGCCTTCTCACACTGATCTGTTACGATTCGAGGCGCAGCCCCTGGGGGTTGTGCCCTGTGTTTCTGAAGGCCTGGGTGGTGCTCCAGCCTCTCGGCCGCCTCCCTAGCATGCTGCAGACTCTTCAGTGCCAACTTGAACTTTATCATTATTTTGAGGCAAGAATTGTTCATAGAATCAGAAACTCCCTCATCTCTCAGGTTGAGGAAATGGCTTGTCCAAGTTGGGGTAGTTTGAGGAGGAGCTGAAATTCAAATTCGGACTTCTAGTCTCGTACCCTTCCATTATCTGCATTATGTCTCTGCAGAGAAGAAAAGGGAGAAGCTCTTCAGAGGCAGAGTGTTCAGGGCTTTCCCAACCTGCCATGTGGCATGGGCTCACCTGGGTTCCATCACTTGTTAAACGGGGTAATAGTAGTACCCACCTCCTCAGCTTGGCGTGAGGATGGAGTGAGTTAAAGCAAGCAGGACTGCACTTGGTGCAGAGTAAGTGCTGTGTGAATGTTAACTATCGCTGTCACTGTCAGCAGCATTTGGAATGTTTGCACCTTGTTGAGGAATGACATAAACAAATGAATTCTTCCTCCTGCTCAGAACTATCAAAAGAATTTCTTGGCTTATGTTCTGTGAAACATTAGTTTCTCCCTTTAAAGAAAATTCTGTGTCTTCACAGACTCCTAATTGCATCTTGCATGTTTTGTGTTTTGAAAACAAAAAAAAAATGGATTTCTCCACCTTCAAAGTCTTAGGGAATAACAGGGCATGCTTCCTGTGCCCCCGCTTATCATTTCTCTCCCCCAACGTGCACAAAGAGCTCTCAGTAATGCGGTCACGCCCTGGGTCGATGTGGCCCTGGTTGGTAGAGCTAACAGCCATTCATTAGCAACAGACAGAGGAGAGTTTTGGGAGTGAGAAATAGCAGCAGCGACTGACACAGGTCCTGCTGTCCCGAGCCGTGGGCACCCAGCGCTCTGCCGACTGTGAGAACTGGGCTGCGTGACCTGCACCAGCTGTCCTGCTGAGGGGCAGCCTAGGACAGACGTAACTGACGTGTGTGACATTCACCCCAAAATAATAGGCGATTCCGAAGACTAAAAAAAATTGTCAAAGAAGAAGTATGTTCATTATATTCTTTCATTTCTTTGAAAAGTGGTGTTTCTTTGCATTCAATAATTTGCCTAAAGCATCTATTTACTCTTCAGCAGTTTGCCTGAGGCATGTGTTGTGCCTACGCTGTTACTGAGAACATTTCGGTGGAAGGATATCTCATTCCCCAGCTCTGTGTGCTTCTATAGATCGTCTTCACTTGTATATGTCTATTGCTCCAGAATCCAAAAGTCGGCATGGTGAGTACAGCACAGTATGAAAAAAAGACAAACACATATCCCTTTAATTAGGTGATATCAGGACAGGCAGGGTCCTGGTTATCTGTTGCTGTGTCAGAAACACTCCAGAATTTGGTGGCTTGACACCGCACCAATCCTTTTATTATTTCTTATTCTCCGCAGAGTTGACTGGGCTCAGCCAGGCAGTCCTGATGCAGGGTCTCGTGTGGGTGCGGTCAGGTGATGCCTGGGACTGCAGGCGCCTCAGAGGCTTCCTCACCAGGTATTCCTGGCAATTGACTGCAGGGCCTCAGTGAGGCTGCGGCTGCATCTACCGGCAAATACATAGGCATGTAAACTAAGGCACCAGAGGGCAAAATAGCACGGGCCTTGACAAAAGTGACCCAAGATTCAAATTTATAACATTTCTATCTACAGATTTGGGAAAATGAAACTCAGTACTAAAATATCCATTTAAAAAATTACAGTGGCAGGAGCTATGATTAGTCGAATTTAATAGGCATTATGTATTACAAATATGTGCTGAAGCAAATCATTGTGAACTGATTTCAATGGAAAGATTTCAGAAAATTAAATTTTTTAAAGGCAGTCTTGCATAAAAAATGGATCAAGGAACAAAGTTGACTTTAATGGCATTACTTTAAAAAATATCTAAGGAACAAGAATTGATATTGGTGTAATTCTGATTGACATATTTTTTATTTGCTAATATGGGGTCAAAACAAGGGAATTAAAAAATGCTCAGTTCTTTTGGAGCCTGCATTGTGCGGGAGGAGCAGAGATTAAGTAAGTGGCTGTGCAAATGACCACGTGATCACAATGGGATAAATAATAAACCTGGGCAATACACCACCCTGTGGCAAAGACAGCAAGTGGTGTGCGCAGGCACGCTCACACTCACGGTTAGAGGAGGGCCTTTCCTGGCTTCAGAGCAGCAACCGTGCATGTCAGTGACTTTGACATGTACAGCGCGTTGCCTGGTGCTGGCTGGTCCAGAAGTTTTCCCCCTATTCACATAGTGTCTCCTGAAGGCCATAGTAGTCTACATTTGCTTTGCATGACCCCAGAATGCCTGTGTAGCATATTATACATGTAATGGGGCTTTAATATTTGTTGTAAGAGTGAACTAATTAATGGCAGATTAGTTAATATGTGTAGTTTGCCATGATAAGCTTTTAAGTACTTTGCAAGGGTTTCATAAACAGGTCATTCTTTTTATCCCAGTTTTACAAATGACAGAGTCAAGACCCAGAGAAGTGGAATGCCTGAGAAGGAGGCCCAGAATCCTTCTCTCCCAGTTGTTGCCTTACCCCCCCCACCCCCCACCATTATTTCTAAGCATTCAGTTAATCTGAGTCAGAAGTGATTTGGGGAGGAAGTGTAGTAAAGGGAGAGCACCAGGGTTCCAGGTGAAACTTCCAAGCTGTTAATGAAAGATCAAAACACTGCTGCGTTGCACACCCCACCCATTTGCCAGCTTTGCTCAGTTGACCCTTCTTCTGAGAGCTGTGACCTCCAAGGGCCCAGAGGCAGCATTGTCACAGTGATTAAAGGTGGAGTTGGGGGAGGGAAGGCCCAGAGGGAAATAAAGAACCCCAAGCTTGGCTGCTAATCACTGCAGTGCAACTCCCAGGCTGGCTGCCTGGGGGGAGGAGGCCTCCTTTCATCAGCTGTTCCATCAGCTCTGGGGGGACGAGGCCCTGGGAGTCCCTGCAGCCTGCCTGGGAAATGCGCTGTGGGATCATCTTCTCGACTCCTTTCTCCAAAGGGGTCTCTGAACAAAAACGGTTAAAATATGCATGTATACACACACACATACATACATATATATGCATGTTGCACACCATGCACACATACATAAATGTGTGTATGTGTTTGTTTCCAGTAATTCCTGGCTGGCTGTATGCTTTGCTCTGTCACTAGCATACAACTGAAGAACTTAGAGTACCCAGCAGAGGGCGCCCAGAGTCACTATTTTTAAAAGGTGCTGCTTATCAGAAGCACCTTCCATTTCTGGAACTGAGAGAGAACAGAGGTCCACAGGGAAGGCAGCTATAGTATCTTCAGGGAAGATACAGAATATTTCCTGCACTCAGATTAAGAATTACCCAGTTTCAAAAGGATGCTTTTGGAAGAAAGAGAAACCAGTGAGGATGATCCTCTGCAGATACTTACCAATGCAAGTGTGCATGTGCATAGCCAGGTGGATGTTTCATGAGAAAACATCCAGCTCAGGTCCCTGTGAAAGAAAAAGGGCGGTCCTTGGTCTCACCTGGGGAAGAGTTTCTGCCTACAGTAAGAAGAAATCCCGCAATGAAGTGTTTGCCCTCGGTTTCTCAAATCACAATGGTGTGTGGGAGAAGTGAACAGGACTTGGGCTGTTCATTATTTCTGTCGTCCTCCTGTCCTACTCAAACACATCAGCTGGTAGCAGCCTCTTTGTGCCTGCCATCCTCGGGAAGGTGCTCAGGCTTGGGACTGTCTTACATGAGGGGGACTCCAGTGTCCTGTGTCCCTGCCCATTTCTAGGAATAGGTCAATGGTCAAGTTTCCATGGTCATGAACCTTTAATATCCATTGAGGCTTCACAGAGTCCTAATTATTATAATGGGTTTGGGCTGGGATTCTGGTGAAAGGTCTCTGACAGAGACCCAAGCCCTGAGGACAATGGCAGATGCCCTTGCTCAAGACAACGGGTCCAGAGAATTCAATAGATAACTCTCGGGAATCACCAGAAACACCTGGAGGAGGTTCTGTGTGACTGGACATCCCGCCACAACTGATGGGGGTAAAAGAAACAAACTATTAATTACTCTAAATGTGGCCCGAATCTGTCTTGGGCACAGCAGCTCAGAGATAAAGATACTAAAAAAAGCTCTGGGGAAAAATCCTATAGTAGAAGGGATTCTCCTCATACTTTCTTCAGTTTATCTCACTTATTAAAAAAAAGAAAAAAATAAAAATAAACAAAAAACCAAACACCTGCTGGTGGCCCCTTGGTCACACTCCTGTGGGATTCCTCTAGGAGTCTGGAGCTGAGTGGCCAGAACTGAGTCTGCGTTTCCATAAGCTGTTAGATAGAGGCGGAGTGGTCGTGTGAAGGTGGGGTTCTGCTGCACTGCACCGGGTGGGAGGAGGGGGTCCCACTATGCCCTGATGTCTGCACTGCAAGTAAAAGAATCAGTGGCATGAGGCTCACTCCTGCAGGATCTGCCTTGACAATGTGGAGAAGTGAGCAGTTCATCGGCCAACCAGCCGTACCGAATAGCCGCTCTGGATCCCTTGTCCCTGGCCTTCCACAGCCTTTGTTACTCCCTTAGAGGCAAAACATTGAACTCAGTGGACCATGGGACTGGCCAGAAGTGTAATAAATCTTCTTATTCACATGGGCTATTTGGGTCTTTTTAATTTAAATCTCTCTTTCTCCTTTCAATTCCACATTTCACTTTGCCAGTGCAAACGTGACATAAATTACTGATGAGTTCACTCTGTTGAAATCCTTTTACGTGCCAGACACCTAGATGCATATGGAGGGGAACAGATATAACCAGCACAGCACTGCGGCTGGTAAGTAGCAAATCTCCTGACTCCATTTTATTTATTCATTTTTATTATATTTTATTAAGCTATTACAGTTGTCCTGATTCCCCCCTTGTCCCCTTCCACTCAGCACCCCGCACTCCCTCAGGCATACCCCCAACATTGTTCAAGTCCATGGGTCATGCATACCAGTTCTCTGGCTTCTCCATTTCCTGTATTGTGCTTTACATCCCCATGGCTGTTCTGTAACTGCCTCTTTGTCCTTCTTAATCCTCTCACCCCCTGACTCCATTTTAAAGATTCTGGGACAAACAGGTGATACGAGTCCCCATGTCTCTGAGTTATAATTTTGTCAAACATACTGTAGGTTGGGGGTAATTACCTTCTGTTTACATTTCAATACATTAATGTGTTAGTTTTTTTTCTCGGTGAATTCTACTACTTCCTCTTTTTCTTTCTCTGTTCTTCTATTTTGCATCTTCCCTATCATTTTGTTAATGCTTCTCTCTTTGAAAAAAGTCTTTTAGGTCCCTTTTTTGGGTCTTTGGTGACGGAGTTTGGCTTCCTGTGTTCTCACTCTTTCACTCACTGACTAAGAGTGGAGGCTGCTTTACTGGAACTTAGGAGAAACCAGAGGCTTGCTTTCAGTCCCGTGTTCCCCTAGCATGAAGTCTTATTTCCAAGGAGGAGATGTGAATAAGCCAAGCTGAGAAAACCAAGCAATACGGCTAAAAACCCATTTTCTTTCTTTTTTTTACATTTTATTTGTTTATTTATTTAGAGAGAGGGGAAGGCAGGGAGAAACAGAGGGAGAGAAATATAGATCTGTTGCCTCTCGCACGCCCCCAACCGGGGACCTGGCCTATCACGCAGACATGTGACCTGACCAGGGAATTGAACTGGCAAATTTTTGGTTTACGCCCAACCCATTGAGCCACATCGGTCAGGTCAAAACCCATTTTCTTCACCACCTGCCCTTGGGCTATACTCTGTAGAAGGTAACAAGACCGCTGGGAGTTGCCCATTTGCTCCCCAAATATGTCTCCAGGCCCACATCCTGACATGAGTTAATTCTCTCCAAGTAGGGCATGGCAAGATTAACCAACTAACACTGTCTTTTACTGCAACACAAGGTACATTTCTACTTTTGCAGTTGGTGCAACAGAGAATATTTAGCAAGTACCCACTTTGCCTAGAAAACAGAGGCCAGATTAAAAATATGTGTTAGCCAGTTCAATATTTCCAGACCTGACATTCAGCTACGTCCTAACAACCATGAACTTCAGATCTAGGTTTAAAGCCCAGCTATGGGATTATGTCTTTCATCCTCTATGAGAGTTTGGAAGATGCTAATTACTGCAAAATAAATAATATTACCCCATCACTTTTATCTTGATTGTTTTAATTTGAAGCAACCAAATTGTGTTTGTCCATAGCGACTAGGAGAGAAATATTTATTGTTTAAGTTGATCTTATTTTCTCATTCTTAGAAACTGATAAATGAATGAGTAGAATATGCTCAATCCAACCGTGGGGTGAAAAGTTAAAGACTGTGTACCTGGGAGATCAGGGAAGATTGTCTCCTTAAGACAACAATGGGAACAGAAGGAGCCACGATGCTCATGATGGCTCAGTTGACAGCACTTAGGCAGAATCCACTCTGTTTGGAAAGCACTGCTTCATTCCTGGTGTCAAAGCCTCAAAACACACACAGGAAAGTCAAAGATGCTGGTCCATGGTGACTTTGTCTAGAGTTATTTTGGAAGCTCCTGGAGTCTCCTATCATTGGTATTTAAAAGTGATGATGAAAAGGCCTTCTGTTTCTTCACCTTGTCTACTAGATTTCCTGTCCAAAGTAATAAGAAAAAAGGAAGACTGACTAACAAGCCTTGAGCGCATGCCTGGATTTGTTCCATTCAGATCCAATAAAACCACATCAAGTTGCTAAAGAAATGGACCTGCTGACCATGCCAGCAGCCCAGCAGCCCAGCGCAAGGCTTTGTTTCACATTCCCCGCAGCTACTGGGCGCTTGTGACTCAGATTTTGAGAAATTTAACCTGCATGCCTACGTGTGACAAGGCTTTCCTGGCAACCTGTAGTTCAACAAAGAATAGGAAATGAAAACCATCATTATCACCACAAGGTTCCTTTTACAGGAGTTTCCATAACTTGGAGAGGTACCTTTGCTGCTTACTCTTTGCCCTAGTTTCTTCATCTACACTGCTCTGGATCACCTCAAAATGAAGAAGTGCTTGTCCCAGTGGCGAAAGGTCTCAGGAATTGGCTGCAACTCCTTTCAAGGAGCACCCCTAGAATTGGACACCTGCTTGCTTGCTCTGAACAACTGAGCTGAAGCCCCAGAAACCTGGACCATACTGACATTAATTTGCATACCAAATATATCAAACTCCTAGAAAGTCTCAAGACCATCATTTTATTTGGAGTTTCTTAAGTAACCTCGGCAGCCCTGAAGACCAAGGACCAACCACAGTGTACAGCGGTATGAGTTGTACCAACCAAGGGCATTTGGAAGAGGGGCTGAGTGGAGACTAAAATCAAGGCTGCTTAAAGGAAGCATCTTTTCCTAATTCACCCAAACCCACTGTGTAGATCAGTGGGGGATTGTGAAGTTGCCTCATCTCCTTCAGCTTGATGGTAAAAACTCGAACCATGTCTCCCTCAAAACCTCCAAGGGCTTCCTGTTTCACAGAGAGTCAACTCCAAAGTCCACAGAGTAATGTAGCCTGAGCCCACTGCCCTCTGACCTCAGCTCACACGCTCTTCCTTTACTTGCACTATTCCTGTCGTGTGAGCCTTTTTGCCATTCCCCGAACACTCCCGCACATTCCTTGGCATCGGCTGTTCTCCTGGCTTGCTGCCTCACTTCATTCAGATATCCGATCAAATGCCATCTCCTCCCTGAGGCCTTCCCTGGCCACCTAGTCTAAACTGCACCTCCCTCCTCTCTTATCCTGCTTTAATACTTGAATTTTATATTTATGCATTGTTTGTCTTCTCTTTAGAACAAGGGTTGGCAAGCTACAGCCTGAGAGCCAAATCATACTTGCTGCTGTTTTGTAAATAAAATTTTATTGGGTAACATATTGTTTTAGACTGCTTTCGCAGGACAACTGTAGAGTTGAGTAGTTGCCATAGAGACTGCATGGTCAACAAAGCTAAAAATATTTATTATCTGGCCCTTTGCAGAAAGAGCATACCAACCCTGTTCTAGAATGTAAGTCCTACGGGGGTAGGTTCGTTGTCTCCGCTCATTCCTGTATCTCTCACACTCAGAATTCTGCGTGGTACTTAGTCAGGACTTGGTAAGTATTTATTAAATGATTGAACACCCAGATGAATGAATATCCAAATGTTCTAGAAAATTCTTTTCTTAATTCAGCAATAATTGAGCACCAACTTGTGCCAGGCATTGGACTCTGCAGAGGACACCATAATGATGAGAGACCAATAAATTCAAAGGCACTATGAGGAATGTCACGTAAGTGCCAGGGGTTGTGGGAGCCATAAAAAGGGACACCTGACCAAGGCATCCAAAGATGGTGGCCTGTAAGGATGAGTTATCCAAGTGAAAGGACGCAGGAAGGGCTCCGCAGGGAGAGAGTGGAACGTGCCTGGCCAGAGGTAGGTAACCGCGGTTCTCTCTGGAGCAGCACGTTGTCTGGAACAGGAGAGTTGTTTGAGGGGTTTGAACAATTTCTTCATGAGTTTGAATAATTACTTCCCTCATCTCACCTTTGGTTGTCATTTAAAATTTGGAGGAAAATAATGTTTTTTCACGAAAAGGTTGTCCCTTTTCTGCTGCTGCCTTCAGCCCAATCCAAAACACACCAATTGTGAGTTTTGAAGGGATGTCTCAGAAACACTAGAACAAGGTTTCTCAACCTCATACTGCTGACAATGTGGACCAGATAATTCTGTGTTGTGGAGGTGCCCAGTGCCTTATAGGAGGTTTAGTAGCATCCCTGGCCTCTACCCACTAGATGCCAGTATCACTCCCCCAGTGTGGCACCAAAAATGTCTCTAGACATCACCAGCTGTTCACAAAGGGGCGCTGCCCCCCTCCTGGTAAGCACTGCATCAGACGGTGCCCATAAAACACACCGGGCAACATGAAGTGAAATGTGTCAACCCTGCAAATGCTGGGTACAGTGACGTCTGCAGCCTGGCTTATGGGGCCTCTGGGAATAAAACTGCCTCTTTCTTTTCATCTCTTGACCACCCAACAGGATTATGCCAAGTAACCATGGAATTGGAAGAATGAACCTTGGCTACCTGTTCACGTGGTTACCTAAGTGCCATTTCTTTCTGGAACTCACAGGGCCTGTGCTACACTGATAAATGCAAAATTAAATATGTACCAGGACCATAGAATCCTACTCACCAATAAAAGAGAATAAGTTATTGACAAATGCAACAACATGACTAAATCTCAGTGGTACAAAGATGCTGACGGGCAGAAGACAATTTTAGAAAGGTATAAGTTGTCCGACCCCATTTAGACAACTGGCTGGAAAAGGCAAAACTGTAGTGAGAACAGGTGAGAGGTTACAGAGGGTTGGAACGGGGGGAGTGTGACTGCAAAGGGGAAGCAGGGGAATTTGGGGGATGAGGAAACTCTTATGTATCCAGATGGAGGCGGTGGTTACGTGAATCTATTCCTGCATTAAAACTCGTAACACTGTGCTATTTTTTTTAAATAGTTGTTCCTGAAGAAGATGGTGGGAGCTTAATTCTTACATGCCTCCTAACCACAATAAAGCATTTAAACTCATATTTTTAAAAAGATACCAGGAAATGAGGCTTTGAACACTCATGGTAATCAGAGAAAGTAGATATTCTGGAACTACATGAAGAGTCTTAGCTTCCTTGCTTCAATTCCTCTTTCACTTTCCACAGAACAAGGTGATCTTCACTTCCCAATCCAGGGTTACTAAATTTCACCCCAGAATTGGTTGGGCCCCCTTGGGAAGAAGAGAGAAAATGTTTTCAGAACTGATCTATACCGGAGCGGATTTGCCCACATACTTTGATGTGTAGATATCATCACGACATTGCATTGGCATGATATTCTTATGTAGGTGGAAAAGGTCCATCTAGGTAAGAAAGGCGAACCTAAGGGTATGAGGTTGGCCTTGCAAGGCTCCAGGCAAGAGAAGAAACAGAGAAGAATGATGAAAGTGACTTGATTCTAAAAGAGATCAATAGCATATGAATAACATCCCCAGATTCATGTGTACATGAAATGATCAGTATTTGCAGGGGACTTTTCATTCACCTGAAATACCTAGTCTGTTGACCTATGATGAGGATGAGGCCCATGCTTTGTATAGGAAGGTAGTGGTAACCTCTATCTAGAAATCTACCCAATAAGCATCCCTGTCAGGGTATTCTGCATTCCTCCTTTCTTTAGGGGAACTGCAGGCTGTGGTTTAGATAGACATGAAAGAACCCTTCACAGGAAAATATTGCTCATTTGCTTGTGCAATAATAATAATAAACCGCAGGATGATCACATCACAAAAGAATGCTTGGCTTCTCAAAGAATGAAATGAGTGCCAACAGTGAGAGTCATAAAGTGTCATGTGCTTGATATTCATCCTGAAAGAGCTGCACAAAATATGGATGATGTCCTAGTCCCCAATATTATACTTTCTCTTTGTCCCCATCATCCAACTTTCTCAGGAACATAATGCCAGGTGGACGACTGGAGCATCTCTGAACTTGAACAACAGTAGCCTAGTGTGCCAAACATCCTCAGGAGCTGCTGATTCTTCTCCTTGGCTAAGTGAACATTATGAAAGTGAGGTGATAATTCAGGTGGCAGAGGTAACATGTGTGCCAAAGAACCAGCTCATATCACTTTGAAAATAGAGCTTTGAAGTTGTCAGTAGCATTTTAGATCTTTTACCTTATTTGATGTTTACAAGCACCCTCTCTCCTCTATAATGTAAGGAAAGACTGCTTTTTTCCATTCAGTGGAAACTAGAACTAAGGCATATGTACAACAAAAATTTGTCTGAGGTCTCACAGGGGGTTAGTGAGAAAACAAGGGGTAAACCCAAGTCTCCAGATTCCAGACCCCAGTCAGGAGTCCATGTTGTAAAGTGCATTGTGGCTTCACCAAACAAAGCCCAAAGCTAGGACATGAAGGTGGTCATGCTCTGCAGCAATCAGATGAACTCCCCAGGCCTGAAGGTGGTGATGTATTAACAACTGAGAATGTGTCTGATCTGTTTTAACACTTAAGTCAAGCATCACACCTGCAAGAAGGCTGTGATGAACCATTCACCTGCCCCCACCCCACGATGAACTGATCGCTCCCTTGGTGAGTCCTACCATATCTTCAGTACAGTGCTATCTCTGTGCCGGCAGCTCCTCCACGTTCTCAGGCCTGGGCCTTGCTGTTCTTGCATTCCCGGGTCCTAACACGGTGCCTGTCTCATTGGAGGCCCGACCTTCCTATGTGCTGAATGAAAAAGATGGCTTGAACTTTATTCCTTAAGGGCACAAATCAAGGGCAAACTGGGCCTTGGAAAACCTTGGGAAAGTCATTAACTCTCCCAAAGACTCTGTTTCCCCATCTTTAAAATAGGGTAATGAGAGAACAATAACCTTGAAGGTTATCGTATGTGAAGTGCTTGGAAGGTGTCTTTCTCACCGGAAGCTCTCAATAGATGGCAGCTCTTTGTGGTAGCCAGCCTCCAAGATGGCCCCCAGTGACTCCCTCCTCTGGTATTTCCACCCTTGGGTGGTCCCCTCTTGCACTGGATAGAGATGGCTATGTGACAAAAAGATAGGAGAGAAGTGACAGAATGTGACTTATGAGACTAGATCATACAAATTATGGAGGCTTCCGGCTTGCTCCCTCTTGCTTGAACCACTTGCTCTAGGGGAGCTAGACACCATGTCAGGCTGGCACCCGAGCAGCCCTCTGGACAAGTCCACATGGTGAGGGACAAGGGTTTCTGCTGATGACCAGCATCAAGTCGCCGTCCATGTGAGCACGCCTCCTTGCAAACTGATCTCTCAGCCTCAGCCAAGCCTTCAGGTGCCTGCCAACTCATCAGAGGTTGTGAGCCAGAAACACCCAGGTAAGCCACTCCCGGATTCCTGATCTACAAAAACTGCATGAGATAAATGGTTATTGTTGTTTTAAGCTGCTAAGTTTGGGGGTAATTACAGAATGATAAGTAAATAATATGGTTTTATTATATAAATAATTGTATAAATATCAATAGATACTTGGTCAATTCTTGTTCTCGACTGATCTCAGTTTGCAGGAGCCGTGAGGCAGGAAACCTGGGTTTGGCCAAATCAGGACTCCCCCTTTCCCAAAACTGAGGAGGTAACTAAGGTAGACATTCCCAGCAGCTGACTTGAGGAAGGTGAGAAGGTCCCCTTGGTGTTATTTGTCACATCAACAAACTTTCAGAGAATGCTACTGAACACTGAATGAGATATTCTCATGTTACTTCACTGTGTCAGGCATGTAAGTCATCCCTCCAAAGAGCCAGACAATTCTGACCCCAAGAGCGATCTCAGACTCCCCCTCTGTCTCTGGCCTCCAGTGGTTCACATGCCACCAGACTATTCCCTTGTTTGTGTTCGCCTTCCCAAGCCTTTCACACCACAAAATGTTGATTAAAATGGTGACATTTTAAAAGTTGCCAATATTGAGAGAAACCTTTGTTTTTTTTTCAGGCCACTCAGGCCCTGGCAATAGTCAAAGCTTGGATGATGGGCATGGAGGTGCTTGGCTCTGAGCTCCCACACGGTTGTGTTACTACAACTCTAGACCCCCAGCCCCTCCCTTCCCCAGTGGTCCCTGGTGCCTCCCTAGAGTATTTGCCACTGCTTCTGGAGCGTTCCACTTCTCAACAAATGCTTTCATTCTTTACTGTCATCCCCAGCTCTCCTGCAGTTCCTGCTTTGCTTGCTTTCTCTCAAAACTAAAGGGTTGTACCCAAGCCTCCACCCCAAAGAAATGCAAGGTTATCTGTCCGATAACCTTGAACTGTCTGACCCTTGAGTGACCACAAACTTTAAGTCCCCATGAGGCAGCCTCGATGTAAGAATTTACTAGTGCTCCAGCAGGAAGATACAGCTCTTTGTTGTACTCAGAAGCATTCTTTGACTCTGCAAAACGTGAGTCTCAGATGGGGAATATAAGCTTTGTCCCTCCTCCAACTCAGAGAGTTATCTGCCTACCTGGGTCATTCCCTCTTATGGCTGAGAGGTTGACACAGACACAGCCTCCTCTCTTTGTTCAAGAACCCTAAAGTTCCTGCTATCTTCCAGGGGGCTTAAATGCCTATGGTCATTAGCTCTACTGTGGCCAGTCTGCCCTGGATCCCAGAATTCTGAGAGATACAAACATATACAGATGAGTCCACCAAGACTCACCCCTGGATTAGAACTAGATGCCGGCAGGACTGTGCACAGAGCTTTCACCGACCAACTCCATTCTGGTGCATATGCGCTGTTTCTCATAATTGCCACCTAAACAAACCTTTATCCACCAATCCGATCCAGCTGTGATGGGATCACAGGAGGACATGATAGTCCTCGCTGCCAGAACACTGGCCTGGTCCGTGCCCAACAGCAAAGCCTGTGACCTGCTAGCCAGGGCCTACTTTCACATCCACACAGCCCCCAGAGTGCATGGCCTTTTCAGGAATCCACGGGCATCTTATTGTGTGAAACATCGAACGCCCTCTGCTTTAAGCACTGGGGGTCGCAGTGAGTGGATTGCAGCAATCAGCAGAGGAACTGCTGGGCAGAGAATGTGCCTGAAGAATGGCAACCCAAGTCTGGTATTTTAACAACTCAGCTCTGTCTCCGTGTTGACTGTGGCCCTGACAGCGTGCAAATTCTCTGTCCCTAAACTGAAGAACAAATTATTCAGTGGTGACCTCCAGCATGGTGGGTTCCACATTTAGGGCAGCCAAGGAACTAAGGGCTTTTTTAAAAAAGTCATTCATATTTCATTGGGTGGTTGAAAACACCAGTTTAATGTTTGTACAAAGGACCTATTCCCTGTTTCATCAAGGTTGCACGTTTGTTTTACGACTTCAGCCATGTCAGAAAAGAGAGGCTCCAAGTGTAGCCTGGGGCACAGATAAAAGGCAGGTCAGCCTGTCACCGTTTTTATCTGCTGGGTTTCTACCTATATTATTACTGACTCCCTCAAGGTTTTGGCATGAAACTCTCCCCTCTTTAGTTTCTCACCAGTAAAACTGACTAGCTCACCTCCAAACTTGATATTCAATATCCAGTGACAAAAAGACATGTTTCATGGCCAACATTATTTATGTTACTGGCATGCCTGAGTTACACGAACGGCCTCAGTAGCTGAAAAACACAGGGAAGACAGTAAAATTTACTGGAGTTTACTCTTCCCAGGACAAATCCACAAGTACCCTAACCAAATTGCCTGCAACTTCTTACAAGTAATGTCATGGTGATTTTACTATGGAAGAGAAAAAGGAGAAACAGAAGGTAAAGTCCCAGGAACTTCTCCTTTGTCTCAATCGTCCATCTCTTCTCACACTTGGAGTGACAGGAACAGAGAATGAGGATGGAAATGGTATGATTGATACATATACAAAATCTCACCCGTGGTTAAGACTTTCAGGGGAAATTTAGACCACAGTCTCAGCTTCCCAGTGCTCACTACCCCTCGGAGTAGTTCTGTTTTTAAAAATTTTTTTAAAGGCAACATTTGGAAACTTCATATAGGATGTATTACGAGACGGGTTTCTTTGCATCAAAGGTGATGTTGTAGAGCAGAGTTCAACTCCTAGAAGACTGGCAACTCCACGTGTGTGATTGTGACAGAGAAGACAAGGAGGGAGAGGACTTGAAAAGGGGTTGCTGACTGAGACGATGAAGCCAGCTGTGAAACATTCCCTAAGATTACCGGGACCGCATAGCTTTGTGTGCCTAAGTCACCTCGAGTCTTTTCCGATTCCAATCTTCTGACACCTGTCTCCAGGCTAATCCTCCTAATCTAAACAGCTGCCTTGGTCACGTCATGCCTTGTCTGTAGTGATTCCCCAAGGCCTCCAAATATGTCAGATACATCCTAGGCTGGCTTTTATACTGTTCAAGAATCTGGCTGCCACTGACATTTCATCTCCCTCTATCCCCACCAGGAATCTGCCACTCCAATCAACAGCCTACACACTGCTTTCTTTGTGCCCACTTCTAAACCTTCACCTGGGATGTCTCCATTCTCTTCATCTGCAATAGTCTCTTCCTCCCACTTTCCTTCGCAACCATCAACTCCAGTGTATGTCTGATACACAGGGTGGAGTTTGGGGTTAGGTAGATCTGGGTTAAAGCCTAGCCCTACTACCTGCTTGCTTGTCATTGGGCAAATGTCTTATCTTCTCTGAACCTCGGCTTTCTTATCTATACAACGAGAATGTTCACATCAAGTTCATGGTGGATACTCAGTAAAGGTGAATTTCTTTGTTCTGCATGTCTGCTCAACTCCTCTGCACCTCCCCAAGCTTCTCAATCAACTAATTTCTATCACATTGGCCATAACATAGGGTTTATATATGAAAATAAAGTTTAGGTGCTATACAGGTATCATCAAGGAACTGGCCAGGTCAGGAATGTAAAGATCAAAGATCTTCTCAGGACAAAGCTCAGGGGCCAATGTGCATGGGTTTCTTCTCTGCCAGTGACACAGTGAAATTTCAGTTTCAAGGGAGTGGAACCAAGTACTTGGGAAAGAGTGAATCAGTTCACTAATGAGAAATTGTAGCATTACTGTGATTCACTGTTAGATAGTTGAAAGAGTTCCAGAATAACATATTTTTATAATTCCCCTCAAATTTACAAAAGATGCCAATGAACAGATTCAGTTCCAAGATACTTGAGTCATAATTTTTTTGAATAAAAATGACACCCTAGATGTGTTTATGTTGCCTAAGCCCCTGTGAAAGAAATTGGCCCACCAACGACGACTTAATTTGGCAGGTAGTTTGCCGTGTATTGGGAACCTTCTTTGGGCACATCTGATTGGTGCAGGTGTAGTAGGCACCTGAGCAAAGGGCAGCTAATCAGACAGGCTAGAGAGTAACTATGTCTTGTATCCTAATGAAAAAAGATGAGCCAATCAGATTCCCCATCTTTCAAGAACTGGAACTAGGAAACACAGAAAGAATGAGACCAGAGCAACAAGAGCAGAAACTGTAAGGATTCCCTAAGGGAGAGTCAGGGACTTTGCAAGCAAAAGCCATGAGCAAGTCAGAGTCAAGAAAGTCCAGAAACCTCTCATCAGCAGATATAGCCAGTTAGTAGACAGAGGAGAACAGAAGTGAGTAAAAGCACAAGGAGAAGCAAGAAGCCACGAGAAAAAGATGGAGAGAGCAGAGGGTCCTTGGGGGTGACCAGTTCCTCAGGCCATCTCAGTCTTTGGAGCTATCTCAGTTCCTGCAGTGAAATCCCCTCGTCTCAACTAACTTAGATTGGTATTCATTATAAACAAAGAATCTGACTTCAACAGTAGGGAAGCAGTGAAATATATTACTACTAGGAAAATGTAAATACACCTCCTCTGGACACACACACTGCTCCACAAGTCCATTACCAACAGGACCGTCAGGATCATTTTTAAGTGAAATACAAGGCCCATGCGCCTTGGCATCTGAGCTTCATCCTGAAAGGATCTTGCAATCTTTACATTCCTGTCCTGGCCAGTTCCTTGATGACACCTGTACAGCACCCAAACTTTATTCTCATATATAAACCCTATTTTATAGCCAATTGGAAAGTTTAGGCTACCTTAAAGGACTGACTACCTTTTTCTCAGAGCATTCGCAGGAGGGAGCCTCTCATTATTTCACTTCTGAGGGCAGCCACCATGGTCTGACACTTCAAAAAATATTCCTGCCTGCCTTGAGGATTCAGACTGTCCTGGCACAGGATGCCATGGTGACCTGAGAGAGCCTTCTTTTGGAATGAGAAAATGTGCCACCTGTGTCCTTTGATGGATGTACACCCACCAGCCCTGTGACCCCAAGCAAGTCCCTTCATCTCTCGGAGATGCAGTTTCCTCTCTTGTGATAGATGATCACTTCTGGAATTAATAATGTATTAATCTTTTTAGTGAATGTCTTCTTCCCATTAGATGAGAAAGGAGGCAGCTTACAAGGAAAAGAAAGACTCCGGAGCAGGAGTCAGGATGCCTGCATTTCCGCTCTGCCCCTCACTGGCTGGGCAAGGGCGAGCAGCACATGCAACCCCTCTGGGCCTCACCCATAAAACAGGAGTTGGTATGTATCTCATCAAAACGGCATTTTCTCTCCAAATGTCATGATTCTATGATTTCTAAATATCCCCAATCCATGATTCCAATGTCTCCTTACATCTATATTTAAAATTCTTTATCTTTTTTTGTCCCACCCCTGATGATCCAGAGAGCAATCTGTGCAGCAATCCCTAGGAGAACTGACTTCTTTCATTTTGTGCAGCTACAGACTAAGCATAAGAATGTTTGTGGGGATGGGGAGGCTGACAAGTGTGGCTCAGTGGGTTGGACGTCATCCTGCAAAGCAAAAGGTCACTAGTTGATTCCTGGTGAGGGCACACACCTGGGTTGCAGGTTCGGTTCCCTGTAGGGCGGGGCACGTGCAAGAGGTAATCACTCGATGTTTCTCTCTCACATCAATGCTCCTCTCCTTCTCTTTCTCCCTCCCTTCCCATCTCTCTAAAAATAAATAAGTAAAACCTTGTTTTTTTTCTAAAACAGAATGTTTGGAGGGAACTCTGGTATGGTTCAGTCCAATGCCAGTGAGAACAGCTGGACCAATTCAGGTTCCCCGTGGCGTAAGTCCTCCCGGTAGCTGCTGGAGGGCTGTGAGGCCTCAACGAGAAGACAGGCCATATGCGAAAGGAAATGTGTCTCCTTCCCAGAAAACCATAAATCCATTAGTAGAAAATGAAGGCACGGAGCCCAAAGCATTCCTCAAGGTCGTTTTAAATGTCTCCTCTTAAAAAGATTAAATTGACTGGAAAATCAGGAGCATTGGGGTCCACAGATTAAGGAGATACAGGTGGACAGAAAAGGCCAGGAACAGATATGGCTAGTAATAAAAAAAAATCAGTGCCCTGCAATTTCAGTAAAAACGGAGAGTCACGAATGACCCGAAGATACTGAGGGCCATTGACTGTCATTGTTTCACCAACACGACAAGTGCTCTAGCTACGAATGATGGCACAAAACTCTACAGCAGCCTTTGTTTTGGCCCGGAGAAGCAGTTAATCTAAAGTAATCAGATATAAAGAGTGTGAACTGGTAATTCACCTATAAGCAAGAAAGATAAGGAAGATGTTCAATCTCAATAATAATTAAAATAAAATATAAAATGAAAAATTTTTTTGCTCATTGAATTAACAACGAATAAATAGCATTCAGTTCTGCTAAGGGTATAAGGAAATAGCCAATCTTGTATCCAACAGATAATGCAAAATTTTAAATATGGATAGCCATTGACCTAGCAATATCAGTCCTAAAAATTAAGCCATCCAAAAAGCCATGGATATTTACTTAATAATGTTCTCTTTCACATTGGTGTTCCTCTCCTTCTCTTTCTCTCTCTCTTCCTGTCTCTCTTAAAATAAATAAGTAAAACCTTATTTTTTCTAAAAAAGAATGTTTTTTAGCTCTTAATAGTGAATGTTCATTAGCTCTTAATAGTGAAAGTTGGAAACTATTCACATCAATGGATTGGCTAAAAAACTTTGTTCACGCAAATACTATAGTAATTATGCAGCTGTTTTTAAAAGAATGAGTTAGATCTAAATGTATTGAGGTGGGAAATGATTGAAAAAAGTTTTGGAAGAGAACGCACAGTGTCATCCATGTCTTTCCAAGGTTGCACAGGTGTCCACCCAGCACTCTACGAGGTCCCCGCCTGCCTCCCTCCTGCACATCTGGCCACACCCACCTGATGTGCTGCTCTAACGCCATACTGAGTCTCCAGCTTCTCTAACTAGTCCTGGGTCCTCTCAAGAGCACCTGCTCTCCCTCTGCCTGGAACCCTGGCCCTTGGCTCGTTACCTGGTTAATTCCTAATTTTAATTCTGTGTTAGTGTACAAATCTGGAAGAGTTACACCAAAATATTAACATGGATATTTCTGAAGCCAACATGTAGGGTATTTCCTCCTTCTGCATCATACTTTACTGCACGTTTGACTTTCTAAGTATGAAAATAATGTTTTATTATTTTATAATTAAAGAAAAACACTATAAATGGAAAGAATAAGATTAAAGTATAAAGTAATCAGATCTTACAGCTATTGCTACAATCTGTGCCCTATAAATTCCTCCAGTTATAGATAGATATTACCCATATGCAGACAAAAAAATCCCAGGAAACCTAAAGTCTCTCAGGAAAATATAGGTCAGAGGGAGTGAGACAGAGGAGAAAAGGAGGAGATGATTTGCTAGTGATATGCCAGTGAGATGGGGCTTACTTCCATATTCCAGGTTAGGAGTCGTGGGTATTTTTAGTCCCACAGAATGAAAGCTGAAGCTTTAGTTGTTGCCCGAACTCTTAGAGAACCAACCCAACAGAGAAACAACTTCAGCAGAAACCTACACATGTTGTTTTATGTTTGTTTAGATTATCAAACCCAACAAGCCATCTCCCCCAATTTCAAAGAATACCCTTTTGTTAATTATAAACTAAAACAAAGTTTCATCATTTAACTGATCTTATACAAATCAAAGAAATACAGTATATTTGAAAAACCTTGAGTTTTAGAACATCTGGGTGACCGTCTGAGTTCTGCAGTAATGTGTGGTGTGTGTGTTAGTTTGTCTACTCCCAACACAGAAAGCTCAGCTGTAATGTCTTCGTCTCCACCACTTGCTGACCTCCCCACCCTCCATCCATGAGTCTCCAGCCTTTGTCAACTCATGTCCTAGGTGCCTCTCCAGTCCATCTACTGCCACTGTTCCACCTCAGCTCATGCTTCTTTTAGCATCAGGTGATCAACCATCTTAATTTGTCTGAGGCTGAGGGGTATCCTGGGATGTGGCTGGGATTCCCAGCCTTCAAGGCTGGGAATTGGTATAGACTTCCTAAGGTCATAAGAGGAGCTCAGCAAACATATGTCAGTGCAACTTGTTAGTTATATGAGATTCACAACAGACCCCTGTATTCATTAGCCTTTATTTATTTATTTATAATCAAATTTATTGGGGTGATATTAGTTAATAAAATTATATAGGTTTCAGGTTGTATAATTCTGTAATACATCATGTGTATATTGTATTGTGTTATTGTATTGTGTGTTTATCACCTCAAGTCAAGTCTCCTGCATCACTATTTGTCCCCCCCTGTACCTTCTCTACCCTGCCCCGCCCCCGCTCCCCTTTTCCTCTGGTAATTACCATGCTGTTCTCTGTGTCTGTAAGGGTTTTTTTAAAGATTTTATTTGTTTTTTCTTAGAAAGAGGGGAAGGGAGGAAAAAAGGGAGGGAGAGAAACATCAATGTGTGTTTGCCTGTTGCACACTGCCAACTGGGGACCTGGCCCACAACCCAGGCATGTGCCCTGACTGGGAATAGAACTGGTGACCCTTTGGTTCACAGACCGGCACTCAGTCCCCTGAGCCACACCAGCCAGGGCTGTTTTTTTCTTAATCCCTTTACTTTTTTCATCCAGTCCCCAATGCCCTTCCCGTCTGACAGCTGTCAGTCTGTTCTCTATACCTAGAGGCTGTTTCTGTTTGTTAGTATATTATGTTCATTAGATTCCACGTATAAATAAAATCATATGGTACTTATCTTTCTGTGTTTTATTTTACTTAGCATAATACTCTCTAGGTCCATCAATGCTGTTGCGAAAGGTAAGATTTCCTTCTTTTTTATAGCTGAGTAGTATTCCACTGTGTTCCACAGCTTTTTTATCCACTCATTGACTGATGGTCACTTGGGCTGCTTCCAAATCTAGGCTATTGTAACTAATGCTGCAATGAACATAGGGATGCACATAACCTTTTGAATTGTGTTTCATGTGTCATATTTCTTTGACTATATTCCCAGAAGTGGAAATTCTGGGTCATAAGGCAGTTCCATTCTTAAACTTTTATGATAACTCCAAACTGCTTTCCTTCTGTTTTTGTCAGTTGCAAAAACCATAACTGCTCTGTTTCAAAACCATATAACTATCTAAAAAGGTGATGTATGTCATGTAGTAGCTTCATGCTTAATTTTCTATATTTTAAATTTAAGTTCCCATGAAGTAACAACAATTCTTATCCGTGACTTTGCCTAAATCTTCACAAATACACAAAAAAATTTTTTGTTGAAAACTAAAGAAATTTAAACTCTGGTTGTTTTAATGCCTCTATTTGTGTGAAAACATAAAAAAAAATTCTACTGAGACTTCTGGCCAAGATGGAGGTGTAGGTAGACACACTGTGCCTCCTTGCACAACCAAAAGAAGGACAACAATTTAAAAACAAAAACAGCCAGAACAGACAGAAAATAGAACTGTATGGAAGTGTGACAACCAAGGAGTTAAAGAAGAAACACTTACCTAGAGTGGTAGGAGGGGCAGAGACAGGCAGCTGGAAAAAGAGGACTCTCGGCAAGGCAGTGGCTGGCAGACCCAGGAAGGCAGCGGATTGTGGAGTGGGCAGTCACACATTCACTTGCAGATAAATAGGAGGAACAACTGGGGAGCAAAACAGACCTTGCAAACCAGGGCTCCAGCATGGGGAAATAAAGCCTCAAAACCTCTGATTGAAAACACCTGTGGGAGTTGAGGCAGCAGTGGGAGAAACTCCCAGCCTCACAGGAGAGTTTGTTGGAGAGACCAACAGGATCCTAGAATGTACACAAACCCACCCACCCAGGAATCAGCACCGGAAGGGCTCACTTTGCTTGTGGGTAGCCAGGAAAGGGACTGAAATCCGGCAGAGAGTGGAGCAAGTGCCATTGTTCCCTCTCGGACCCCTCCCCCATATACAGTGTCACAACGCAGCAACATGGGTTACCCCGCCCTGGTAAACACCTAAGGGTCCGTTGCCACTATGTAACAGGTATGTCAAGACAAGAAAAAAATGACCCAAATGAAAGAACAAATCAAAGCCCCAGAAAAAAATACAGCTAAGTGACAAAGAGATAGCCAACCTATCAGATGCACAGTTCAAAACATTGTTAATCAGGAT
This sequence comes from Trachops cirrhosus, assembly GCA_028533065.1. Classification (NCBI taxonomy): domain Eukaryota; kingdom Metazoa; phylum Chordata; class Mammalia; order Chiroptera; family Phyllostomidae; genus Trachops; species Trachops cirrhosus. The sequence goes on along the minus strand of CM052540.1, from coordinate 152,762,241 downwards.
GCTCACAGAATTGGTTGAATTTGGTTGCAAATTAGATGAAAAAATGAAGGTTATGCTAAGTGAAATAAAGGAAAATGTACAGGGAACCAATAATGATGGAAAGGAAACTGGGACTCAAATCAATGGAGTGGACCAGAAGGACGAAAGAAACATCCAACCAGAACAGAATGAAGAAACAAGAATTCAAAAAAAAAAAAAAAATGTCCTAGGAACCTCCAGGACATCTTTGAATATTCCAACGTCCGAATTATAGGAGTACCAAAAGGAGAAGAGGAAGAGGAGAAGCAACAAATTGAAAACTTATTTGAACAAATAATGAATGAGAACTTCCCCAATCTGGCAAAGGAAATAGACTTCCAGGAAGTCCAGGAAGCTCAGAGAGTCCCAAAGAAGTTGGACCCAAGAAGGAGCACAGCAAGGCACATCATAATTACATTGCTCAATATTAAAGGTAAGGAGAGACTCTTAAAAGCTGCAAGAGAAAAGGAGACAGTTACCTACAAAGGAGTTCCCATCAGACTGTCAGCTGATTTTTCAAAAGAGACCTTACAGGTAAGAAGGGGCTGGAAAGAAGTATTCCAAGTCATGAAAGGTGAGGACCTACATCCAAGAT
>CM052540.1:152739327-152761128 GCA_028533065.1 Trachops cirrhosus | reverse complement strand
GGGACCCCCTGGACTCTGCTGCGGCCGGCCCGCGGCAGGGTTGGTCTGGAATGGAGTGTGGACTGGGAAGGGAAGACAGAAATGGCCTATCCTAGGAGGAGGATGGAGACCTGCCCTCAGAGAAGAACCAAGGGCAGGGGCTGGGGGGAGGGAGTCAGGGGAGTGGCTACATCGTGGGGCAGTGCCCACTCTCATTTGCCTGTTCTATGAACTGGCCCCTTTTCACGTGGATAGACTCTTCCCTGCCCCGTCTAACCTGCATGATGCTGAGCCATATTCTTTCTTAGCCATAGCTGATAGGTCCAGGGGACTCTCTGACTTCAGTGGCGCCAATCAGATTTGTCTCTGAGGCATGTGGAGGTGTGAAGTGAGAAGAACAGACAATCAGGGATGTATGCTACTGAGTGAGGACAGCGGCCTGGAATGGTTGCTGATGCGAATGTCTGAGACTGCCTTGGGCCCAGCCCTCCCTCAGGCTGGTTGTTCAGATTTTCCTGGGGCTTCCTTGTTTAGTTACTTATTTACATACTTACCTGCCTACCTCTTTAAGTTGGCTAGGGTTGACTTCTGTGATCTGGGATCAGAAAAGCCTTATCTAAGATTGACAGAAAGCTGGGAAACACCTCTTCAGGCTTCAGTGCTACCCTCCCAATTCTGACTGAAGGAAACCAATTCCTTCCAAGTAAGATTGGCAGGTTAATTAGCTGAAAATTAAGGCTCCATTGAAGTTTGAGACTACTTGGGAGTGAAAATGAAGGAAAGTGATCTCTCTGTCTTTCTCTCTGCCCTGCCCTTCTCTCCCGGATTACCCACATTACATCTCAGGGAATAAGATTAAAGTGCAGCTGTGATTGACTCCAGCCAGAGGTGGCTGAGGAGCCCGCCCCCTGATGATGGCTAAGATTTCTAGAACATAGGAGTGGCTGCTCAGCAGACTTACTGCATCGAAATATCTACAGAATATCTGTGACCCAGGAACATGTATTTTAAACATGCTGTCTCATATATTTTATGTTATTTTTTAGATTATATATAAACATAATTTAGGTTATATATATAATTTAGATTTATATATGTATGTGTATATATATAATCAGTTATCTTAGGTAATTCCAGTTGTTTTGAAAGACTGACTAATTATTGGCTTACTATGCACTGGTGTCCTAGGGCTACCTAAACAAATACCACAGATTAGGAGACGAGAGATGACACGTGTACCCTCTCATCGTTCCAAAGGCTAGAACTCTACATTCCAGGTATCGCCACACCCATGCCCCCTCTGAAGACTCTAAGGAAGGGTCCTTCCTCGCTTCTCCTAGTTTCTGGTTGCTGCCAGCAATCTGGCATTTCCCGGCTTGCAGATGCCCCACTCCGGTCTCTGCCTCCGTTGTCACATGGCCTTCTCTCCCACGTGTCTGCATCCCTAGCTCCCCTTTCTTATAAAGACACCAGTTCCTGCATTAGGACCCACTCTAATGGAATATGACTAACCTTAACTCAATTATATCTGTAAAGACCCTGTTTTCAAATATGGTCACATTCACATGGAGCAGGGGGTGGGAAGTCAGCATATATTCTTGAGGGACAGAGTTCAATCCACACTTCCCATTGGGGATTTATGTTGTGTATAATTTTTCCAAACGGTAATACTACAACAAACATTCTTTCATATAAATCTTTGGTCTCACCTTCTGTGGTTATTTCTCTCTGATATGTTACTGGAAGTGAGTCATGGGTCAGATGGAGTATCAATTAGAGTCCAATCAGGAAAACAAACAATACTCTTAGGTTTTTATAAAATGAGGAATTTATGCAAAAAAATGGATTACATGGGTTCTAGAAGAGGCTGAGGAGCCATTGGGGAGATGAGGTTGCCCATAGTTTTGGGGCAAAGCCACAACCACCCCTGTGGGCATCTGATGGAATCCAGAACAACGGCAGGCTTGTTGGGCAGGAAGTGAATCCCCAGCAGTGGCTTTTGGATGTGCCACTCAAGGGCTGGCAGGGGACCTGCCTTCTGCTTCCCTCCCATCCCTCAGCTTCTCACCAGTACCTCCACGGCCAGGTGACCAGGGAGTCGGAAACAAACGCCCCGCAGGGACCAGCCCCCTTTCCTTCAGAACACACCCAGGGCAGCAGAGGAGGTAGCCTGAGGGCAAATGGACCCGGACTGGCACAGGTGTGCAGAAGTTCAAGGGCTTGCTACATTGCCCAGTGCTTTCCAAGAAAGTGTCTACCAACACTTACAATAATAAGTAACGCCTAGGCCAGTATTGATGATTTAAAATAATAAATAATATTTTCAGTTGTAATATTCAATGTTTCAAGTAAGAGTGTCTAATTTCAAAGGCAATACATATCATTTGTAAGGACTTTGGAAAGTAGACAAACAAACATAAAAAATATTAAAATGCCCTCTAACTTTATCGCTCAGCGACAACCACTGTTGACACACACCTCACACTCACCAGTGAGCGCTCAGGACCTGAGGGCCGTCACGGATCAGTCGCTCTATCTCATGCAAAGTGAGAGTTGTTTTGACCAGAGTGTTCATATTCTTTCTGAACACTGAAGCCTCTCTTTGGTATTTGTTCTCAAAATAAACAGCAGATGCAACTCAAAACCCCAGCGAGGAATCCCACAGGCTCTGCCCTCAGATTCCCTGGCTTAGTGACTCAGCCTGCTGGATGGCAAGCGTTTGGAAGACCTTTCCTCCTCGGTTTCATATCCCCAAGTGCCACCCAGTGCAAGGCTCGCAGTAGCTGTCCCCTGTGTCCGTGCGTGTTTAACACTGATAGAGTGAGTATACATGTATCGTCTTTGAAATTAACCACACCAGCATAGACAGTATTACATAAACTCCGAAGTAAGAGGGGGAATCATTTTCTCACAGAATAACACACAGTTACCACCCCTGGCAGTGTTCTCAGAAACGGGAGACTTGCCTCAGGCCCTGAAATACTGGAGTTTACCCTTCCTCAGGCAAGGCAGCTTCCTAGGTCTGTGTCTAAACTGATTTAAAGTAAAGTAACACAGGAACACATCCAGGTTTCAGACCAAAAGACAGCATTGCAGCAAGTAAGTAAAAGCCTACAGGACCTGCAGAAAGGAAGCAGCTTGCTACGTTGCAGACAGCTGAAGCCGAGCCAGTGCTCGTCCCTGGCACCCAGCCCTCGGCTCACAGTCTCAGGGGCTCAGGAAAATCGAAGACAGAGGCTGCCTTCCCACCACTGGATGTGGGTTTGCATTTCCTTTCCCCATGTAACTGAAGTGATGACAGAAAGGCCCCATAAGCACCACCATAAGGGATAGGAGGCATTTTGCAACTTGGTTGAGACTTTGAAATAATTTCCAGACACTTGTTTTCCAAAAGAGACAGGTAGAATCCACTGTCATGTTGGATGTCATGCCCCTTCCTAGGTACTCAGGAAAGATATAATCACTTTATAGCATGCACCAGTTGTATCAGACTGCTACAGCTTCAACAACACATTCTGGCCCCAACATCCTACTTGGGAGGGTCAACATCAGTCTAATACCTGTCATTTTCCATTTTCTCCTTTTCCTTTGTCTTGCACCTGGACAATGCCTCCTCCTAGATGGTCTCCAAAAGTGTGTGCATGCTTGTACATGTGTGAGCTCATGCACGTTTGTGTGCAGAGTGGGGGTGGATGTGTGAGCATGTGCGTTTGTGTGTGTGTGCAGGGTCTCAGTTCACTCTGGTCACTCACCATCACTGGCCTTCTGCAGCACACCATAGTTGTTGGGGGCTGCCCTGTTTGTCCGTGAGGCCACTCTGGACAGGCTCCTGCAGGTCTCCGCCTCCTCTGGAGGTCAGGACGTGTGGGCCAAGCTCTGCTTGGAAGGCCAGCAGAGTCATTTGGGGTCTGGTCTCTGCAGGCATCTGGACCTGTGGATTGGACGCTGTGCCACGAGGAGCTCACAAGTCCTGGTCTCCTAGTATCTTGGAAACCAGCAATGCCAATGAGAGACACTCTTCTTTTTTATCTTCGAAACACAAAAGGCTTCTCCATGCAGGGTCATCTCAGGCCTTTGAAAATAAGGTCTCTTTGCGGCTGTCTTCCCAGGGTCTGCGGCTTTCCTTCTGTGTGTCTGTGTGTGCTTGCAAGTGCACACGTGGAACACCACTGAGGCATGGAAAACCACTGGTAACTCCCCCTTGACAGTAAGAATAAAGGCCCAACTGCCTAGCCTTTGTTTGTGGGGTAGGGCGGGTAAAATCCCCTTTGTTTCTTTCTAAAAGTCTAGAGTAAAGAGGGAAAAAAAACAAAAGGCAATAATTAATATTACAATAACTCATCTTGTTACATATTAATTAATTGCAGACTCAAAATCAGGTCACATCTGGATTCCAAAGCTGAAATAAATGTGAACCAAGGAAAACAGTGGAGATGGGAAGGGGACGTTTATGCTAATAGAAGCAACATTCATAAGGGGAGGAGGCAGGGCCTATTGAAAATCTCAATGCTCAAAGATCTGTGCTCTTTGGTTCTAAAAAGTGGAAGGATTCGTGGAGACACCAATTCCCCTTCCAAGTTAGAAATCCATTTCCTGACACCCCGTGGGAACGCCGACTTAGCGTGAGACCACAGTGCACGTGTGGCAGGAAGAGCCTGCTTCTTCTGGAGGTTGCTCATTCCATTCCTGGTCAGTTCTAACAGGGTTTGAAGTTCTTCCTTACCTTACAAACATTCTACAGTCCACTGTTTAGCCTCAGTTTTGCTTTTTAGAAGTAATGGAGCATCAGGGTATTCAAACATTTAAAGCCAGTTAGGACACTCACCCACCTTGGCTCCCCGAATTCCCCAGTCTCCACAGCTAGAACTGCTTACTCCTCGCTGCAGGCCAGTCAGGGACCCAGGTGAAACGGCCCTTGAATTCAAACCTCTGTGCTCCCACATCAAGCAGGGTGATGGTTGGTTTTACCTCACCTGAACACCCGAGTTCTAATGACTTATGATACGAGCAATGTTGGTGAACACACATGCCAGTCACCATTCTAAACTCTGTGTGTGTGTGTGTGTGAGAGAGAGAGAGAGAGAGAGAGAGTTAACTCTCAAAACTGCCTTATGAGGTAGGTATTATTTTTATCCCCATTTTATAGTTGAGGACATTGAGATCACACAGCTAGTCACTGGCAGAGCTGGGATTTAAACACAGGAATTCTGTCTCTCAAGTCCATGGACTTGATCCCTAAGCCAGTGGTTCTTCAACTTGAGCATGAGTTAGAATCACAGGGGGCTTTTCAAACACAGATTGCTGGGTGTTTCTAATTTCAGTAGATTTGGGCCTGAGAATTTGCATTTCTAACTAGTTCTTTGGTGCTGCTTGTGCTGGTAGTCTGAGACACGCTTTTAGAAGCACTGGTTGGTGCTACCCGAACCTTTCTCTTGATCCCCATTTTTGAGTTTCTTCTTTCATTACCTGCCTGGTACCCCAACTCCACAGGAAATGGAAAGCTCCAAGGACCAGAAATAACTGGGTCCCACTCTCTTCTCTCAGATACCAAGATACTACTTGTTTTCCTAGCTCTCTGCCTATTGTCATCTGCAAGAAGTTCCTGTTCTCCACCTACCTTCCAGATGCTAGAGATGTCCCCAGTCACATGGTAGGTTTATCTGCTCTGTGGATTCTACTCTGTCCTCTCCCATTATTGAACAAGCTGTTGCTAAGATAGCTGTCATTTCTGAGGACATTTCTGAGGATTGTCTCTGACCTAGGACAATCAAGTTAGGTCATACATTCTCAGGTGACATGGTCGTCAAACCTTTCACTGTTCAGATGACCCCCCTCTAACCATTCTCTAAGGCTTCCATGCCCATCTTAGTGTATGGAGCTCAGAACTAGACACAGCACTATGTGGGATCTGACCACAGTTCATTGGAACGTGACTTCCCTTCTCCCGGTCTATTATATTCTATTCATACTGCTTATAATTGCATTTATTTCTTTGGCACATATTGACTTTGGGCCCAAGACTTCCAAACATTTTTCAAATAAACTGTTTTAAAACCTACTGATATCTTTCTTCATTTTATGCTTATGTAATTTTTTTTTTAACTTTGACACAAGGCTTTATAGTTATTCCGGTTAACTTTCATCTGGTTTGTTTTTATATTGTTTCTGCCAATGGATTATTGTTTTGTAATAAGTCTCTTTATTGTTTTTTCTTAATTATAAAATGTTTTTTCTATTCATTATAAAATGAATAACTTGTTCATTACAAAAAGTCATAAAATATAAACTAAAAGAAGAACACTAAAAGCAACCAGACTTCACATTAAGTCAGCTATTTGTAGATCCTCAAACCGAATATCATATTATCTTACCTCTTTTCAAAAATAGTCACTTGTCCATTTTCAATTTTCAGGTGCATTTTCCACTTTTTTATTTTCCCAAAATTACTGGCAACGACCCTGCACTTACTTAGGTTAGTTTTCAGCGCCTTGGGGCAGCATTCATCCAGGTCTGAAGGGTGGAGTCTTTGATGGAGGCTTCCTGTTCTCTCAGTCCCTCGGCTCCTACCTTGGACTTCACTCACCTCCTAACCATGTTTATTCCACACTTCCAGGTTTAAAGATCCTTCACTTTCATAAAGAAGATGAAGCAAAATGAAAGTTGAGAAGAAGTTCTGTTTCCCTCCTGCCATCCATTAGCCTGAGAACATCGGCTTCAGTACCCCATCCCGGCCATTTCTGGGATGGGCATATCCACCAAAGGACCATTTTGATGCCTCAACATTTTCTCATAAGCTTCGACTTATCTTTTTCTTGGCTCCAGTTTACCAGCTGTGATTTGTACCCTTACACCAATCTTTCTTTTTCCCCTTACTAATGCATGTTCTCTGACCGTGAGGTGTGTGTGTGTGTGTGTGTGTGTGTGTGTGGTCTTTTATAATCTGATTTCATTGGTGGCCCATTAGTCACTCATTTCTTCTTTACAGTCCTCTCTTTTTTCCTTCACACCAAGATCATTAAAATTTTTTCTTTTTAATTGAATTTATTGGGGTGACATTGTTAATAAAATTATACAGGTTTCAGGTGTACAATCCTATAATACATTATCTGTATATTGTATTGTGTGTCCACTGCCCCAAGTCAAGTCTCCTTCCATCACCATTTATCAACCCTCTACCCTGTTTTACCTCTCTTCACCCTTCTGCCTTCTGGTAATCACCATGGGGTTGTCTGTCTACGAGGGTTTTTGTGTGTGTGTGCTTAATTCTTTTACCCAAGATTATTTTTAAAAATTATATTTTCAGATCTATTTTTTAAAGTCACTTCTCCCTTCACTGACTCTAGCTATATCAACATACCTATCTTTTCTTTGAGTTTTTGAAATCTCAGATAGATGTGTCATCGTGCCCTCTGCTTTTCTTTGGGCTATGACAAGGATGATATGAAGTGTTATATTCAATAAATAGTGTGTGAATGTTATATTCAATATGGTTATAAAGTTAGTAGCAGAAGGAACAGACTGTGGCTAAGTTAAACAAACATGGAATTTTTGGGGTGGGTTATCAGGTAGCTCGCAGACTAATAAGAAGATTCAGAACCAGGCTCTGAAACTCTCGGAACCAGAGTGGCTCCAGGAGTTCACTCAGCAGGAATTTGTCTGTCTTTGTGTAATTCATTTAAGGTTAAAAGTCCTAGAAAAGACAGTGCGTCTGATTGACCTAGCTAGGTCCAACGCCTGTCCCTTGGCTGGGAGACGGCAGGGAGTCCTGATGGACCTGTGAGGAGGTAATCCCTCTAGGGGGAACTAGGGCCCAATTACCTGTAGTAGGGTGAATGCGTGACAGAACGCTGAAGCACAAATGCCCTCTAGCTACTGTCTCCCAAGGTTCACCGCACTTCTTCTTTACCAATAAGTTCTACCTCTTTTTCTCAGAATTAAGCATTGGCAGGTGTTGTCTTTATTGATCCATTTGCTTCTGAGAAAAGATGTTGTTAGCAACAGGCATTAGAAATTTATGAGATGTTCTGTTATTAGGAAGATGAGATTTCCTGCAGGTACCTGAATAGTGGAAGTCCCAGCAATACCAGTAATCTCTGTGTTGATTTTAACAATACCTCTGAGATTCTATTCCCGTTGTGGTCCCAAATCTTTTATAAAGATGCATCAACAAATATTTACCTCATATTGAAATATTGAATTACTTTAACAATCCCATTTTAGGTTTGTTATATAAACATTGAAAATCATAAATATTTGTTCAGATCCCATTATTTTTTCCTGAAAACTATTAATTGCTCCCTAATAATGTTAATAACCCTTTCTATGTGGGTACCGACTGTGGACTTCCTGATACTCTGTCATCTTTCTTTCATACCTGGTAACCTTCATAAGATTCGATGCTTTGGCTTTTCTTAGAGTTTTTCTCCCAGCACACAGGTTCAGGAATGTCATTCACTCTTATCCCGCTCAATGCGTTCCTTCAGAACGTCCGCCAGGAGCCCTGCCAGTCGTGGAGCCAGCGGCTCATTCCTCATGACCATCTTCCTTTGAAGACAGAGTCTTCAACAAGGAAGCATTTTAAAAATTGCTGTGATGCCTAGTTCTTTAATGTCCTATCTAAAATAAAATACATGTAAGCTCCTTCTGATTTTACCGTGTCGTATTTTATAACTGGAAGTTTGTACTTCTTAATCCCCATCTCTTTGCCTCCATTTCCCCAACAGCCTCGCTTTAGCAACAGGCAGCTTGTTCTTTGTACCTATGACACATTTTTTTCTCTTTGCAGCTACTATGGAAAACACTACAAAGTTTCCTCAAAAACATTAAAAATAGAACTACTATATGACCCAATAATTCCACTTCTGGGTATCCAAAGAAATCTAAACACTAACTTGAAAAGATATATAGACCCCTATGTTCATTGCAGCATTATTTACAATAGCCAAGACATGGAAGCGGAATAAGTATCCATTGAAACACGAGTGGATAAAGAAGTCATGGTACACATACACAGTGGATCATGAATCCCATAAAAAGAGTGAAATCAAGCAGGGATAGACCTAGAGGGTATTATGCTAAGTGTAATAGGTTGAACAAAGAAAGACAAATACTATATGATATCACTTATATGTGGAATCTAAAAAAGCCCTTTTAAATTCAGAAACATTCTAATCTGGAAATCTATAATTTGCCCATGACTCAGTTTTCTTATTCTTGAGCATTTTCATTTATTTGATAAAATGCATATGTTATTTCTGTGCATCTAGTATTTCAGAGGCTTTCAAACTATTTAACCATGACCAGCAGCAAGGACAACATTTACATTGCTTGCTATCTATCTATCTATCTATCTATCTATCTATCTATCTATCTTGTATCACCCAAAGCACTAAGCCTTATTCTGCATAATATTCTCAGTTTTTATTTTAATCTATTCTATTTTTTAAAAATGCAGGTCTCAACCCACTTGATTTTATGAGCCATTAGTGGGTCACTACCTGTAGTTTGAAAAACACCGCTCTCTATGCCACCCCACAGGCCTGGGGTAAAATTCAGGTGTTTGCATTGTGTAATAAAAATCTTAAAAGTCTTTGCTGTCTGCTTGCTAAACTGTTCTCTTAAAAGTTAAAAGTTATACTTGCTAATGTACTGGAAGCAACATAAATCTGAGACTGCCTCAGAAGTTGGCAATAATGTGTTATGATTTGGTACTGGTGATGGGGGAGTATCAGTAAGAGCAGCTGGCTCTGTCATTCTGCTTGATTGTCTGTCACAGTTGGGGAGGTGCTTCCCTCCAGATGCCCTCTACTGCAGCTCCATGAAGAGAATGCAAATGCTAGTCAGCCCCGGTCAGGAATCTGTCTCCCTGTAGCCTATTAGGTTACATGGCAGAGAGTGGCATGTGTCTCTGTCACTCAGAAGAGTGACCTGTTGTGTGGGGAGACCAGGGGAATGGAGTAAACTCGAAGGCAAGGAAAGGGGTGCAGGTGCGGGAAAATGTGCCCTAGTCTTATGCCATGACCCTCAGAGCAGTGCTAATGACCCCATGTTTGTGCTCAGGTCAGCTCAGGAGAATGAAGAGCGACATCGACACGATTTGTCAGTCACCTGTGTGTCATGCTCCAGGCACATCCCCTTGTGGTCATTGTAGTAAGCGTAGTAAGAACTAATGCATATGGAGGGCTTATTTTGCTTTAAGTCTCACAATTCTATGAAGCAAATGCCAGTGATTCCCAATTTTGCAGATGAGAAAACTGAAGCTTAAAGAGGGAGAATAATTTCTTCCAGGATACGTTGCTGGTGTAAAATGGAGGAATGACCAGAGCCCAGGTCTGTCCGAGCCCAGAGCCTGTGCTTGTCACCACCACCCTGTACTATCTCTATGTGACAGATAGAAAACTGGCTCAGAAAGGTCAAGTGGTCAGTCTAAGGTCACACAGCTGACAGGTGGCAGAGCTGGGATTCACCTGGAGTCTGTCTGGATACTGTGTTCTTTCACTAGAACTGCTCGGCACTGCTGCATCCTAAGCCCACAGTGGCCTGGAGTAACGTGAGAGGAGATGTGGTTCTTCCAGGAAGGCCGGCTCCTCTGGTTGGGCGAAACGCCCACAGGGCTGCTGTTGAGGAACTCTCTGTTGATTCTCCACAAGCTGGCCAGGGGTGAAGGGTGAGTGGGTGGGTCTCATAAACCATCCTATGTCTGTAGACAAATAGCAGTGCAAGCCTGGGGACATTTCTGAGTTCTCTAAAGCTCTGAACCATAAAGATGTGAGGACTTAAAAATTTTTTCAGTTTGACTCAAAGACTTAACTCTTAATTTCCTTCTTAACCCATGCACCTTATGAGAGGCCAAAATCGATGTTAACTTCGTTGCTTAGATAAACAGAAGCAAGCAGAGGAGGGCAGGAACCATGCTGCATGGTTCTTAGGATACTTAGAACTCTAGTCTTCCTCCACTGTACTGTGCCAAGCTCCAGAAAAGGGATTTCTAGCGCCAGGGAAGACATTTAAAATTTAGTTGAAGAGGAAGCTGTCTAGATTAGCAACCTCTACCAATGCCACCGCAGTCATTTAAGGAATAGTGTTAATAGTTGTTAATATTATACGTACTTACTTTACATGAGCAGAATGCTATCATCATTGCCTCAGTAGGAGTGTGATTATTCTGCTTAGAATTTGGGAAATTTCTGTATTACTTATGCACTGGTACTTATTAAACTACTTGTCTGAATGGCCTTTTCATATAATGGCCCCTAGGGCCTCTCAGGACAGTGTGTCTGCAGCGCTCATCCTGGCATCTCCACGGCCTCCTGGCCAAGTGACGGTCACTCAGCAGGTGCTGAGTCAACAGTCATCAAATGTGTAAGTGAAGGTTTTGAGCTCCTTTTCTTTTTAATTTCAAATGGGAAAATAATGGCTGGAAAGTATTTACCACAGGAAAATTTTTAGCTGTAAGAGTGTCAAGGTTTTGATGAATAAACCCTGTTCTATAGTTTAGAGGCTAAGTATAGGTTTTGATCATTAAATGACTCATATTAGTACTAAACTAGCCACATTAGTTTTGTTTCTCTCTAAACAATAAATAAATGTCTCATGGAGGTTTGGGTTGTTCACATTTTTTAAGTTTTTACTGTTTAAAATATCTAGGCGTGGACAAGGGGATAGATAGTCCCCAGTGATTTGAGTCCTGATTGGACACAAGGTCTTTGGCACTCACGTCACCACCACCCGTGTCGGTGGCGGGGGCGGGGGGACAGTTCTCCCCTCCCAGGCACAGACAAGTCCCAGGAAAGATTAGCCCCATTTTTTTTTTTTGGTACAAGCTTTACAAGGGCCAACCAAGGGTATAGCCAGCTTGCTATAGCTAGTAGGTCACCTGGCAACTTGGGGTCAAGGGAAAACAGGATCACCCCCACAACGGACTGGTAAAATGGAATAAAACAACTGATAAATACTTCTTTTAAAAAATGAAGTTGAGTCCTTGTCTTTTGAAGGTACAAGACAATGTGAATTAAACCCAGATAAATCACTGAGACATTCAATTGCTCTTTGTAAAGAGGAAGTTCCAATCCATCTTTTATTTTTCTATTTTTATATTAATTAGAAAAATAAAAAGATTATAAAACTAGATAAGGATCTCAGCATTAACAGCTGAACAGATTGAAGAAATTTAAAAATTACGATCAAGAGATACCACTTAACACCCATTAGGATGGCTATTATCCAAAAAATGGGAAATTACGAGTGTTGGAGAGAATGTGGAGAAACTGGAGCCTTTGTGCACTGTTGGTGGGAATGTGAAATGGTGCCTCTGCCATGGAAAACAGTTTGGCAGTTCCTCAAAATTTAAACAAAGAGTTACCATTTGACCCAGCAATTTCATTTTCAGGTATATACCCAAAAGAATTAAACCAGGACTCAAACAGCGACTTCTACACTAATGTTTATAGCAGCACGGCTCACAATAGCTATGAGGTGGAAACAACCCAAATGTTCATTATAAGACAGATGAAAGGATAAATGAAGTGTGGTGATGTAGTTATAGATATAGATATAGATGATATAGATATAGATATAGATGATGGAATATTTTTCAGTCTTTAAAAGGAATAGTTTTGATACTTGCTACAACATGGACGAACCTTTAAAACATAAAGCTAAGTAAAATAAGCTAGACACAGAGAACAAATATTGTGATTCTATTTAGATTAAGTGATCTAGAGTCATCAAATTCAGAGAGCCAGAAAGTCGAATGTAGGCTACCAGGGACTAGGGGTTGGGGAGAGTAGGGAGTTTTGCTTAGTGGGTATAGAGTTTCTGTTTGGGATGGTGAAAATTTTCTGGAGTGGCAGTGGTCATACAACATTATGAATGTATTTAATGCCACTGAATTGCACACTTCAAGATAGTTCAAGTGGTCATTTTATGTTATGTATATTTTACACAATAAAAAAGAACATATTATAAAACCTGAAAATGCATTAAGTACATTCACAGTGTTGCACACACATCACCTCCAGCTGCTGCCCCCGCCCCCAGGACTGCTGTCCTACAACACGGTCATGGGGAGAGTTCTGCTGATGTTCCCTGGCCGCTCAGCTAGCCTGAACCAGCTCTCCTTCCCCAGGAACTGGGGAGGACGACAGCTGCCACTTGGAGTATCCACTTGGAAATCCACTGTCATCGTTCGCTCTTCCATGACACGGGCCTCAAGGAGGGACTTTCCTCACCAGCTGCCCTACTCAGCTCCTCCTTACTGAGCAGGAGCTTGGGGTGGGGAACTGCCTGTGCACCTGGCCAGCCACCTCCCCCCACAAAGAGAGGTCTTCTGCACGAAGCTGGGGAGATGGGGGCTGCCACTGGGCAGTCACGCCCACTGCAGTGACCTTCCACACCACGGATCTGGGCGCGTGGGATGGATGCTGCCATGCCTTCCACCACTCCTACTGGTTTTCTGTCCATGTCACTGAATAAATATTTCTTAAATGGCTGTCAGCCCTTTGGCCACACTCCAGAGATTTCAGATGATTGCTTTTCCTAGTTTTGACCAATTTCATAGCTGTCTTTCTGGGGATGAGGTTTCCCTGGGATCCTCACCCTACCATTCTGGAAACCCCTCCTTCTCTGTAGAGTTTTGACCATAATAGAAAGATGCATATTTTTTACAGCAGCGTTTTGTACAGGCCCTCATGAAGAATCTTCCTTCTTCATGAAGAACCATAAGGTCGTATGTCAATCTTACACCCTTCTCCTAGTCTCCCAAGGCTATATCCGATCTGTCTACAAACTTGCTGGAGATGCCATATTGGTGGCCAAGCCCTGGGCTCAGAGAGCTACTAATCTGAACAAGGTGAAGCATTTAATTACATAAACCTGAGATCAAAAGTAAAGTGTCTCTGCAGGAAGGTAAGGAGATTAGCAGTAAGGAGGCACACAGAGCGTTTGCAAAGATGAGCCCTTTGAAATCCACAAAAATCACCTGTGTCTGCTGATAGCGGCTTAGAGTGACTTCTGAAGGGATTGGCCCCTGTTGGCAGAGCTCGCTCCTCAGAGATGCATCATTATACTTGATGACTGTTTACTGAACGCCCCCTGGGATGCCAGCATTGTAATTATCTGTTTCTAAGGCTCTGCATCACCTTGCTTTGATTTTTTTTTCTTTTTCTTCCTGTTATGACTTTGCTTTTGCTGGGATTTTGCATTTCTTTTATTTTCTCTTGGTTTTCCAGGAGCAAGACTCAGTGCTCTATGTACAGTCTTGCATAACCACAGCTCAGGATTTTAAACATTTTTCTGACTTGGAGAAGCCACCACACCAAGTGAAGCTGTTTTCTTCACTAGACTTGCTGCAGGTTGGAAGGGAAGCTGTCCTTCAACGATGACAAATAACACAGTCTCTGCAAGTCACGAATGATGAATAGATTTTACCTCATCCACCCCCTCATCCTTCACAGGCTGGAGATCAGCTTCATTAATACTACTTTCTAGAAGAAACAAAATTATTTGCCAGCATATTAGTATGATGAATTGCTAAAATGAAAGAAGTATCCTGGTAATCCTTTTAGATGTCTCTTAATGTAGCTCTCCATTTTCCTTCCAAATACCACTTTAAGAACTGCCCTGTGAAAAGACTCACAATGCACATTTTGAACATTGGTATAAAGTGATTCTTCAGGAATGATGCCAGAAGCTTTAGCAGCCCTCCTGCACGTTGCCCATGATCTCTAGCCTGTTCTTCCAAGCACCCTCCTCCTCTCCCCCTCCCTGCCCACGTGCATTCTGAATAGTGAGGCTTTCTGGCTGGACTCCTTGTTTGTGTCAAGTTCAGAGAGAGTTCTTATGTTTCTTTCATCCTCTAATAAAGTGGGGGGTGGAGGTCAGGGGAAACACATCTTACAGATGAAGGGCCAGTTGAATCTTTGATTCAAAGGCTGTGGCTCCATCACTTTCTCTTACACAGAAATTGTATTCATCCCACACTTCCTACTGCAAATCACTCTGGTATGTCGGGACAATGCAGCAGATACACAGGACTTTTCCCACATCACACCACAAACACAGACCCCCTCTCTGGGGAACCTAAGAGAAACTTTTGGGCTTCCACTTCCCCTCCATTTGTTTGAAGGATCAAGAGAACACAGTTCCATTTTCAACAAAAATTAAAAAGGAAAATCATGAAAAGAGCCAACCTCCTTTTTTTCTCTCTCTTAATATATTGTTGCATCCAGGGAAGAGGAAGCAGTGAGCGCCACTGATACTGGGTCCCCAGGGACCCTCTGAGAGTCACTCCCCAGCTATCAAATGAGCACGTCTTCCTCCACTTGTAGCACAAGTTAGTAACGGGACTGGAAGTTACTTTTGGCTCAGCTCTGCTGTGTTAAAAAAGAAAAAAGAAAAAGAAATGACACAATGCTTCAGGGAACCGGCTGTGTTCACACCTGGGTTTTCACAGAGAGGACAGTTTTTAGCTTTAAGGTTTTGGAGATTAGGAGAAGGGAGATTTAAAACATCATTAGCCGTGTTCCTGCCAGCCCCTGTAGGCCTGCTGAGAACTGTGTGTTCCTTGAGGGCAGGGACGCACTCTTTCCACATGTTTTGTTTTTGATTTCTTCTCAAGGTGCTGTCGTAGTGCCATGGGCCAGTTCACTGTAGGACTTAAAATATGACTGCATCTCATCTACTCTGCCTTGTTACAGAATAACGTGTGCGTCGAATAAACATTCTCTAGATCACCAGACTGTCACCCTCTGAGAACTGAACAGTTTACAGTGAAAATGTACTTGGAGTGCATTTAGTTAACAAGCATGGTGCAGATTAGCTAGCAGTTCTTTGACCTTGCGAGTTCATTATCATGAACATGTATTAGTTTACTGGCTGGACCAGAGATGCTCTCCGGCCCTCAGGAATGAAAAGGATTCTGCAGACTCACCTTATGGGCTTGGAGTTCCAGCCCCTCTCCATTGGTTCTCTGGTCTCTAGTTCTGCGCTCCTTTGTTCTCAGTTCTGCTGTTTCTTTCCAGGACCTGTGTCTGAGAGGCTTCACGGTCCTCTTCAATCTCAACTGTTGACTCCTTTACCAACTGCAACCCAGAACAAAACTGACAGAAACTGAGATGGACTTAATTCTACATGCATTATGTGCATGGTAAATATTCTCTCTGACCACCAAGTAAAGAACATGAGTTTTATGATAGTTATAAACATCTAAACCATCCTCTGTCATTTGAGGAGATGAACCTTATATTGTGATTTTATTTTGCACTTAGAAATATATGCATTTATCTGCTTATTAAAATTTGCCTCTGGTAGAGAAGTCAGTTGGACTTCCAAAACAGATTCTGAACCACCCATTTCTAGCTTCTTCTTTGCTACCACCTTAATCCAGGCCAATGTTATCTCTCAGAGACTGTTAAAATTGCCTCTGAATGGTCTCCCCGAATCATCCTGGCTTCCTTCCGACCCATCCTCCACATGACAGCCAGCATAAGCTTTAGAAAATGTCAGTCTCATCATGTCACCCTCTGCCCCGTGGCTTTCCATGTCAGCCTCGCCTTGCATCGGTCTCTCTGTCCTGCTGTGTTCTGCTGGTCATGAGGAGGGGCAGGGCTGTCATTGCACAATGGGTCAGGGAGGAATATGTGCAAACCCAGCGACCCACTTGGGTTTCCTTGGTACTTCTTTCCCGCCTTGTGCCTGTAAATGAACAGTACAGTGGCCCTGTTCAGACAAGGGCACGTGTCTGTCTGAGGTGCTGCAACAAAATACCAGAGACTGGGTGGCTCAAACAGCAAACACTTATATCTCACAGTCCTGGAGGTAGGGAAGTCCAAGATCAGGGTTCCGGCAGGTTCGGAGTCTGGTGAGGCCTGCGTCCCAGTTTTCAGATGCCTGTCTCCTTACTGTGTCCTCACATGGCAGAGAGAGAGAGAGAGAGAGAGAGAGAGAGAGAGAGAGAGAGAGAGAGAGAGAGAGAGCTCTGGTTTCCCCTTTTTCTAACAAGAACATTAATCCCATTATGAGGGTCTCATCCTCATGACTTTATCTAAACCGAATGACCTCCCAAAGGCCTCACCTCTGAATACTCTTACACTAGGGTTACGGCCTCAACTCCTAATTTTGGGGGAACACAAACATTGAGTCCATAGCAATGTGATGGTGACCAGGGCTCAGATCCTTTGGCCATGAGGACCTGGGTCACGCCACCTAGAAAGATGAGAGGTATCTAGACAGGTAATGGAGAAAGGAGAAAATGAGTATCAGTTGTGTCTCTTAGGCTAATTGCCACAGTGGGGGCTGAAGTTTGTCCCACTAACTCTGGTCTGCTAGGTTTTCCCTCCTGAAGAGAGGCCCCGTAGACTCCTGGAGGAGCTGCTCCATGCTATGCATGAAGAAGCAGATGGGAATGAGACAAGGGGAAGACCGGGGTGGACACAGAGATGTCACCCAGTCTCTCTTCGAGGAAAAGCTTGCACTGACCTGTGAGGAGGGCAGTCAGCAGACAGCCTCCAGCCACGGGCTCCTCCAGAGTCTGCCCCTGCTGAAGAGTCACACCTTTCTGAGGTTACACCCTTCTGGTGGCGGCGCAAGGGCCTGGACATCTCTGCCCAATGCGGCACAACTCTGGGGAGCGGTCCTTGCCCGGAGCTGCCTGCTAGGGCTTGGTGGGGCCTACATCGCAGTTTGGCTTCTCTCTTTGCTCAGTCTTCTTTCCTCCCCCTTCTTTTAACTTGATGCCAACCCCAAATAAGCACCTTGCACTCAACATTTGTCTCAGCATCAACTTCCAGAGACTTCAACCTGCTATGGGCGAAATACTTTCAAGGCAAAGGAGGAACTTACTAGCTAGTAAGTTGAAGCAAGCTATTTCACTCTTGGAACCTCCGTTTCTGCATCAGTAACATGGAGATAACGATGTTTGCCTCTCAGAGTTGTGTGAGGCTTAAGTGAGCTCGAGTGTGTAAACCACTTGGCACAGTTGTCAGCATATAACAGTGTGTAATGTTTAAAAGGGGTGTACCCACAGGAATGGACAGTTTCCCAAGCTGACACAGCTTTGTGACTTCTTTGTTGAGGCGGGAGACCTGAGTTCTGTTTTCTGGTCACTTTGCTGATGACAACTTCTTACAAGCATGGACTGTGAGCCAGCCACGTAAATGTCTCACACATATTAACTCATTTGACCCACACAACAACCTGGCAAGGAAGGTGCTGTTCTTAGTGCCATTTTACAGGTGAGGAAACTGAGGCACAGAGAAGGTCATAAATTGGTCTCAGGTCCCAAAGGTTGGAAGTGGGAGAGCTGGGCTTCAAACTCAGGAACCTGGCACCAGAATCAGTGCTCTTGCCCACTAGTGGACACTGCCTCTTGGCTGAACTTTAGTCTATGAAGAACCTGATGCGAAATATCCTGCCTCTGACCTCCCACTTCCCCATAACACCCTTCCAGAATTGAGTGTTTAGAATAGGAAGGATGGAGAGGATGAGGAAGATGGCACCTGTCTGCAGATGGGCTGGGGGTCATTAATCATTTCTGAAGCCTAGAGGAGGGAGAATCCAATACCTGCACCCCCAAGCTGAGGCCCCAGCCAATGGGAGCCACCCAGCAGAGGGTGTGAGGGCAGGGGCAGGACTGAGACATTGACGATGATAGCTTCTTTGCAAAATTTGGTTATTTGCAAATAATGAACTCAGCTTTTCAACATGTCTTTATTTGCTTAAATTAACAAAATATAGGTTACATGCTCTTTTTGGGTAAACTGCTTTTTCACTGAAGCAGAAAGCAATATTCACAACTTGGGATGCTATACACTCGGAGTTTTAATTTTTAAATAGCAAGCCAGGACTCTGTACAAAATCAACACTTGGTGTAATGTTGTCCAAACATGTGAAGCATTTTAAATGTTAGCCCTGTTACTTTTTGTTCCAGCAAAGCAGACAAGGATCATGATTCAGAACACGCTGTTAATATTTTATTAAATGCCTTCAGGGTTTAATAAATATAGTATGCACATTGGGGCAGCTACTTAAATAGAAATTCACCAGTTACCCTTGCAGGGTTATGAGAAGTCAGCCTCAGTCTCATGGCCAATGGGGAGTGAAATTTTTTTTAAAGAATAAAAGAATTGAATAGCAATACAAGGGGGGTGGTCATAGGCCTGAATTGAAAGGAGAAAGAAAAATATGCCACTTGGTGGGTCGGTTAGTTGGTTCAATGTGACAATGGTCAAAAGCCTGAAAATCATGTGGTAGTGACCTATTTTCAGAGTGTCACAATGTGATTACTGTCATGCTGTCCTGGCCCTGGAGTGCTGGTAACCTTGGATGGCTTCATCCCTTAGTGCTCTGAGGATGGCCCCAGAGGCTCTCCTTCCAGTTTTCATTCAGGTTAATGAGCTCTTTAGGCAGGGTTGGCCAACCCTTTCCTGAGCTCTACGTTTATGCATAGCTGTCTATGTAACTTATAACCCAAACTGGGACACTTTGGAGAGTTTAGGTGATACAACTGGCAATTACCCTGGGACAACAGGCATAAACCAGGGTTGTCCCAGGCAAACCAGGATGCTGGTCACTCAACAACATACAAAACCAACATTGTAACCCTGGTTCTCAGAAGGTCACTGTATACTACCCATGGGGTTAGATCTAATTAAATATCTCATACCCAGAGTCAAGAGCTACAAACAGGCTTTAGAATGTACCCCATAATGACTTTTTATTACTTTTCCTAGACCTTTTTCTCTCTCCAAATGAAATTTTACTTAGAAGGCTAACATATCAAACAGATGACATTTGAGCCACTCAGTGACATGGGCAGGAGGACTGAGAGTCTCTCTTTCTCTCTTTGTAGCCCGGGAAGGGCTCTGGCAGGACCTCGGCTCCTCAGCGGACAGCTTTAAAACCACTCTTCGAGACCACACTCTTTCTGTCTCAACATTAACTTGTTCCTCAAATGTTCCCCCATGATCCATTTGGTTGGAAAGGATGAGAGCTTGCTATTCTAGATTTCCTGGCTCCTTTTCCAACTAGACAGGCCCAGAACAAACTGGAAGTCTGCAACCCTTATGGTAGGTCCTCAACACATAACTGCTAAAAGAATGAATATGTTACAGGACCCTAAGAGCTGGGGACCTCACAGGTCACATGGTCAGCCTCCTGGTTGATTTCTTCAGGGCATTGATGAGCTATATTAATAATGCATGGAAAGCAGGTTTTGGGCTCAGAGTCGTGTTTGTAATTGCAAAAACCACAATTTTCCCTTCACCCTCCCTGTGCAGTGGCAATCGGAAACCCAAGCAGCTTTGGCACTTTGTGGTGGCGAAGCTGAAGGAAGGAGCTTTAAGCACAGTGGCAGGAGAAATGCACCAGGAATTGACAGAGCAACCGGGTGAATGATGAGAACTGGATGAGGCTAATGGGGAAGCACCTTGGCCAAGAGAAGAAGTCAGCATCCAGCATTCAGAGGTAGGCCAGGTCTTCTAAAGAAATGTTCTGGGGACTTTGGGAGGAGAGGAAGCAAAATGATCAACAGTACCTAGCACTACAAAGAAGAGTTGAAGCTACCAACCTAGAGGCAGTTTTTACATAAACACAGACACAGTACCAGAGGGTTCCTGCTTATGGTCAGTCAGCCACACGTATGTGACATCCTGTCTGTACTGCTTAACCTGGTGCCCGTGCCCGAAGAAAGCCTCCCTGCTGGGCTCCACCCACCCATTATAATCATTGTCACTGGCTGGAATCATGATTCAAGTGTCTGGGAAGAAATAATTGGTCACTATAAGCTGGCTACATATTTTAAAACATATTAAGTGACCATAAACCTCACAGGCATCATCTTGTAATACAGAAAGTGTGTGTCTATACCGTGCGTGCGTGTCCGCCTGTGGGGCTCTTACAGAACAGGTAACAAGCCTAAGCGAGCAGTAGGATTTCAAGGTCTCCTGCTCTCAGTCTTAGTGAGCCTGAAGCCAGACATAGAAACATTTATGGAGACCCTCGGTGAGGTTCTGTGAGACTATCTTAGCCCAGTCAGGCTGTCTCAGCCCTGGCTGCCCCGAAGAACTGTGCGGCCATTTACAAACTAACCAATGCTGGGCTCCACTCTAGACCAAGTCACTAAGAATCTCAGACGGTGAGGCCTCAGCTTAGCTATTTCTAAAGAGGCTCCCCGAGCTGATTCTAATGTGCAGGCACGTGGAGAACACAGCCCAGACTCTCTGCTGCTAGCGAGTAGCTGCTGGTTATTCTAATACTTCAAACAGGTCAGACCTTAGATTTCAGGAAGAAGTCCTCCCCTACTCCCCCAGCTCCAGCCCCAAGGAAAAGCCAGCTCTTCTGTGTGGGGCAGGAGGCCTCCGAGCCAGGTCTCCTGGAAGGAGCTCTGCTCAGGACACAAGGCTGAGCACTGTCAGGTCATCTGAAATGTGCTCTTAATGCCACACCTAGCGAAGGTAGCTGGAGCAGAGCAAGGCAGGCCCAGGCAGGAATCTAAGTGTGGCTGGGCTTTCCTTAGTCAAGATTATTTATTTTCTGCTGAAATTTTATCTTATTTCTGCAGTGACCATGTGAGAACACCCTTTTCAACAACTTGCTCTCCTGTGTCATTTCTGCTATTTTTGATTTTTTAATAAAGGCAATTTTTATATATACAATTACTCATATTTTCATCTATCTGGAAAAATATTATAACTTTCACACATTCAACTAAATAGTCATTAATAAGGTAACAGGTCAAGCACCATATTTTTGCAACTCGAAAGAAATTTACCATGTGTTGTATATTAGTCAAGGAAAAATAGAATGTTTCAATTCTGTCAGCATCAG
>CM052540.1:152680948-152738827 GCA_028533065.1 Trachops cirrhosus | reverse complement strand
GCTTCTGCTGACAACAGAGCCGGCGGACCTGTGTTTTCGAAAGGAAAGAAAACCTGCATGACCTTAAACAGCTGTGTGATGAAGTGGATATAATACAGGCTTTAGAGTCAGCATGGTCTGTGTTCAAATTCTGGCTCTGCCACTTTTCCGTTGAGCAACTTTGGGCAAATTAACACCTCAAAGCCTCTGTTGCCCCGTCTGTAAATTAGGGATAACAGAAATTCCTCCAGCCTGAAGCTGCTGTGAACATTTAAGGGGGCAAGACACCTGATGCAGTGTCCAGAACAAAACACTAATAAAGGTATGGAACTGGCATCATTACGATGTTCCGGTTTACTTATGTAGGATTCACTTTTACTTACTATTCAGATCTTAGCATTTGGTTTGTTATAGTAACACAGTATGCTCCAGCTACCCTGCTATAGCCTCGAAAATTTCACTTTCTTTTTCAACCGTAAGAATAAAATAAAAGCTCCTATAAACAAGGTCACCTCCCATTTGCTACCCACTGGCCTCGGCAGGCTTGGGGACTTCACGGTAGAGTGATTACCTTGAGAATGGAGGCCCCGCTCCATGACCCCGTGCTTGACTTTCATGTGGCGCGTCAGGTTCCCCTTCAGGGTGAACTTGCTGGGGCAGTAGAGGCACTTGAAGGGTTTGCTGTCGGAGTGCAGGTGCATGTGGCCCATCAGGTTGTGCATTCGGTTGAATTCTTTCCCACACAGCTGTCGGAGACAGTGACAAGGAGAACACAGGTTACTCGCAGGCAGGGTCCCTGCCCATGTGCACTCACACCCGGGGCCCATGTGAGACCCTTTGTTTGGATCTGAGCATCTTAAGCTGCTTCCAAAGAAAATGATCCCTTGGAAGTTAGGGAGGGGCTGGATTGTGCCCCGGCTCAGGGGTGGAGCAGGTAGGCATGGGTTTGGGAGATCTTGGTGCTATGGCTCAGGGTATTTAAACTCAAGGGAAAAATCACAAAGTTATTAAAGCCTCTTCTGAACCTTTTGAAAAGGTGACAAGCTGATCTGAGGAAAGCAATTGCTCAAAGTGTGCTTCACTTGAATAATAAGGATACAATTATTTGTTTAATATTTATGGAGTATTTACAATATGGTAGGCACTCTCCTAAGTCTGCCATGGACTATCTCACTTAATTCTGACATCAGTCCTATGAGATGGCTGCTGTTGTCACTCCATTGTACAGATGCACAGACTGAGGTTGTAAGATGAAGGGATTGGCCAAAGCACACAGCTGGTGGGTGCTGGAGCTGGGGGTTAGAAACGCATGTCATTGGACACCAGAGGCCATGTGGTCAACCACTACATCATACTGCGTCCCCCCAACAATCCCTTCTGTTAGACTACATCAGGCAATACTTTTCTAATTTTTAAGTTCGCTAATTATTGGAATAAATTTCAAAGTTAAAAGGAAGAAGAAGGCATGTAAAGGAAGAAACGTATCTTTTCTTTGGGTAGAAATTTGAAGTATTGGAAATATTATCTCAGGTATACAAAAAGTAAACAGGTTTTATTTATTTTTTTCTGTGTCATTTTTCTTGATTTCTACTAAAGTGCAAATGCATGATGGACCATAGCAGTGGTTCTCTAACTGCTTTCAGAAGAGAGACTGTCTTTTCAAAGGCCCTGCTTGCAGACGGGACAGTGAGAAGCAGGAGCTGCTGCTCCAGGGTACTTTGCTTGCTCTTGTTGTCCCCATGCCTTAGCAGAGCAGGGCTGGAGACTCCAGCCCCTCCTTGGCTGGGCTGGGAAGAATGCAAAGGAGGATTTCTGTGTCTGCGCTTGGACCAGACTGTTAAAGGAGGGAGGAAGGTTCTCCTTCTCTCCCCACCTCAGAAGCCTGGGGCCCGAGGGCAGCAATAGACTGAGAGATGACACAGAGAGAGGACTTCCGGTGCAGCACCCTCTGAAGCTGAGGTCAGTTTTCCTTTCTCACTGAGAGGTATTTTCAGGGCCAATGGTGGGGATTGTGGACTGACTTTTTTAATAATGAAGGCAATGTTTTCCTCAGCTAGCTGTGGAGGTATGAGTTGAGCTGGCCTTGGAAGAAGGAGTCGACCCAAGAAATGGCGACCTTAAGAGATTAGCCCAAGAGCATGCTGGGTGGTAGGAGGAAGCCAGCCTGGGATTACACATTTGTTACAGTAATCAACACACACAGGGTCCAGCAGAAGTAATGCCTGCAAGAGTGTGGTTGGTTGGGTACTAATATGGGTGTAATAATTTATAGTTTTAATTTGAACATTTCACCTAAAATGTCATATGGTTGAGTGTGATATTGTTATGCTACAGAATTATGTGCTTATGATTTTGTAATAAAAGATTTTTGTAATAAAAAAGGGACATTATTTGTGCTGGACCCTGTAGAATCTAATGAATGGTTAGTATATTTTTAAACAATTCACATTTGTGAGTTTTAAGTACTTTTCCCCTTTTTACTTCCTTACAAGCAAGTATAAATTCAGCATACTGGTGTCCTGTACTCAGTGTGCACAGTATCTGCACACCATATTCATTTGGAAATGTGGACTCAAGAAGAGAAAGGCTGAGAAGTTGGTCTCATTCCAATATCCTCTGGAGCCCTACATGTGGGATGGATACTTGCTTTCTTTTATTTTCAACAGAGACAATTTATTAAGATATCATCAACCTGTGTTTAGTTTTGCACATGTGTGCAAGTTCTCGCAACTTTTTGATCCATGTATTAGCTTAGTTTATGCAGTTCTCCATTCTGGCTAAAGAAAAAAAAGCTATGAATCTAAAGATACTGCATTAGATGTTTCCAGTAGTGGGTCACTTTAAAAAAGTATATTTCATTTGCTTCCTGATTATTTGGAGGAGTGATGCTACAGCAAAAGTTCTGAAGAGAGAAAAATCCAGCTCCTCTTCCCACCACCCCGAGACAATGAGATACGTAGGGAGACAGGAGCTGAAGGCTGGAAGACCAGGCTATTGCACTAACCCAAGCCCAAATGGGTCTCACGGTCCTACAGCCCAACAGAGAGATATTAGCAGCTGGACTAGTCCGAAAGGGTTTTATAAAGACGGAATTTTCACCTAACTTTGGAGATTGTGTAGAGAGCCCTTTGTTTTGTTTTGACATAAGAATAAAGTATTTTCATTAAACGTCTTTAGATATTGCATTCCATCTTAGACTACAGGCAAGGTAACTACCACTGTTGTGACCACCATCAGCTGCTTGTTGCTGCTGTAGCTGCTGTAACCTTAGGGTCAGAGCAGATGCTGCAATTCACCTGCCCCAAGGTGCCACCTCCCTTCCCTGGCACCCCTCTCCCCACCTCACATGCTCAGATGTGCACACATCACAGTGGCTACCACTGGGCATTTTCCAGAATCATCCTCTGCCTTAGGCAAGCAACATTTATGATCCTTTATCATAGCCTAGTGCATGTTTTTATATTCTAATGTTTTCTGGCTCTGTTCATTCACTACTGAACTTTCTGGGACATTTCATTGGAACATGGGGACACTGAAACATTAAAATGATATTGTCCCCTGGAGTCAAGGCCTATGGCTTCAAGGAAGATCCACTGTGGGACACGACTGGTAAACTATATTATCTGATGTGTGATTGGTAAAGGAGACTGATTTCTGTGCTGTTGGTAAGCTTTAATTTTTATATACTAGAGTTATAACTCAGGGATTATGGTGCTTACTGGGCTAGCCAATGGAGAGCTTTCCCAGGGCTGAGTGGAGGTGTGTCAACTCTGGAAGATGTTTGGGGCACTCAAAGGTGCCAAGGTCATCTTCAAAAATGGTAGGGCTACCTTTCTTGTCTTCATGACTAACCTCAACATGAAGCAAAGTGATACACACATAGTGATACTTAATATCTAGGTATTTGGTTGGGGGAATAAATAAACAAGTCTGGAAAATATCATTACCCCATGCAAAAACTCCAAAAAGCGGCCATCACCAACTGTCTTCCTTTCATCACTGCAGTGTGTATGACCCTATCCCCACTAGTTTGTAACCAAAATCCTCATAGTAGAAGAATAAAAACAATTAACTGAGGCCCCAAGGTACTTGGGACCATTCACATCTCAGTGGTTGGCACTTTCAGCTTCTTCCTTTTGGCCTCTGATCTTTCCACACAGCCCTTTGGTTATTACCTAGAACATGTGGCCCCTTCATCTTTCTCAGAAGGTTGTCCTCACACGGCAACACATGAGCGTATGGAGACACTTTGTGTCTCTGAAGTTCAGAAAGAGGCCTCTTAGTCACTGTTAGTGAAGAGGAGCCTGAGAAAGAAGATTGAGTCGACTAAAGATGGTACCCTCTGTGGGGTTTAAGATATGAGCTCCGAGCATCCTCACTGTAATAGAGGAGGGGAGTTAGACTGGAAGGAAAAAGAAAGGTTGAGATGGAGTGCCAAAACTCTAGTTTCTTCCTCCGAGAAAAGCAGCCGTCTATGTCAAGTCCCCCCTAAACAGTGATGCTTGAGGTTAAGAGCTTGCTCAAGGCAATACTTGCTGAATCATCTCCCACCCAGGCCTGCAAAGATTAAAATACAGGCAGGTGCCGGTACAGGAGGCTGCTGGGGTGGTGAGGCCTCAGCTGTCATGCTGCAGGTGGTCCTCTCAACCAGCCCACCCCTCTTGAACTCTCAGTTCCTCTAAGGAGGGATATTAGTAAGCTGGACATGAAATCTCAGCTCTTCCTTTGAGGCCCACTTTTATGCCTACTTTTTAAGAGGAAGATGGATTTCAACATTTGATAGAAAATAAGAACAAATGTTTCAAGCTGTCCTTTAAAAATGGGTTGCACGGATCATTAGGCTTTGAGGTGGCAGAACAAAAAGGTGACAGTGAGACCCCAGAGGGATCAAGAACTGGCTCCATTTTCTCTTCTGTAGAATGTCGATGTTAATAATAGTTTCTTATGAAGGTTGTTATAAAGACCAAATGAGATCATTTATGTAAAGGGTTTGGCAAATAGAGCTCAATAAATAGAGCTTTTATTACTATCATTATCATGTACATCATAGACTCTTTTATATTCCAGAAATAGAAAGATCTTTGAAGATGAGAGTGCTGTCTTTTTAAACTAAATTATTTGGAGGGGATATTGAAGGAAGTGAGGAACTCTTTGAGTAAATACCTGCCAGGTACTTGAGGTATAATAGAAATGGAAGCAGTTGTACCTGATGGAAAGAGAAGATTTGTCTTAGATTGCAGGGTTTGAGATAGCCCATTATCTGGCTCCCTGATCCTTAGCCCTTTAAACAGCTGGCAGGTGCCCTGTTTCTCATCTTCATAGGAGTTCCAGATTCCAGCTTCCTGGTCTCTCTTCTCTCCCAGGTCCAGGGCCTAGAGACGCCTCAGGCAACTTCCCATGAGCCCCAGCGACAAGGCTGACATCTAGAGTCACCGAGAAGTCAGGTCGGCTGTGTGCACAGACAGGGTGACAGCAGCAGGCAGCTGCTGGGCTGGGGCCAGAGGCCCACAAAGACAAGAAGAGCCACACTGTTTTGTGCCAGCCAGCCTGGTCTGAGTCTGAGGACTGAGATGCACCAGGATGCCTGTGTTTTCCTGTTCTGAGAGCAAAGGTCGAAGAGCTGCAGCCTGCAGCCCAGGAGAACGGCCTCCGCTAAACTGCCCTTCCCTTACATTCTCCTCTCTCTTTCTCTGTCTCTCTCGCTCTCTCTCAATAAGAAGGGTGTTCCTTTCCTCAAAAGGAGAGAGAGGGAGGGAGGGAGAGAGAGACTGTAAACTGTCCAAAAGGGCCGTGAGAAAACAGGAAGCTTTGAAAAGTACAAGAGAAAGCAAGATGAAATCTATTTGCAGGCGGGCCCCTGGGGACATGTGAGGCATTGTTAAGCAGGCAGTTCATACAGCTATATCCTTCCTTCTGCTGAGGAGGGCTTTGCTGCCAAAAGGCTGCTATCTGGTCACTGCCTTAACCCCCTCAATGCCAGCCTGAGAACCTTGGTCTCAAGTACTGAGCCCCTAAAAGTCCCACGTGGTTTCTCCTCTACATGGCATCTAAGAGCTTGAAGGGAAGATGGAGCCTGTTTGGTAGAGGTGGTGGGGACCCTTTCAAGGACACCGCAGCCTCTTCTTTCAGCTCTGCCTTAGGCCTTCAGGCCTCTGCTTCAGACCGGGCTGCAGATGACCTGGTGATTCATAACTTAGGCAGCTCCCGGCTTCACCCATCTCAAAGGAGAATTTGTCCCGGAAATTCTGGATGGCTGCTTTTCCTGGACAGGTTTCCCAAAGACGGCAGCTGGTTCTTTGCTCTTATGGAGTGCGGCGGCTACAAGGATAACATCCAAGTGCACCCCTGCGTGCTTACGCACAATCTGGGAAGCATCTTCAGAAACACGGCTTAAGTGCACAGGCGCAGGTTCCTGGAGACACTCCAGCTGGCTCCAAGGAGCAAGGAGCCCAGAAGTCGAGCCAATAGCAAAAGAGCCCAGAAGGGCAGTAATTTTTTTATAAGAAAAAAACATAGAATGGAAACCTTTCCTCTCCTCTAATTTTCCATTCTATTGTTAATGCTTAATCCCACAGTGAGCGAACTTTGCTGCTTGCTGTGGACAGCTGTTTCCATTGAGCACGGGCTGTGGCCGTAGAGAACCAGGTCATGTTGCAACAGGGGGAGGGGTTTATTTTAGGAAGGATTTTTAGTGGTGAGAGTACCAAGAAATTAGAAACTGTTACTTAAAGAATCTGTCCCCAACTTTTTTTTTCTTTTGAAAGGTTTGGGGTAAAGGAGACAGAGCAAACTCTCAGTATGGCGGGAGCAAGGTCTGCCTTTATTTTCCCAGCCATGCCAACCATGAGAAAGGAATAAGTCTGCCCTGTTACCACAATAAAGCCTGGTTTAGTAGTCTGGGCCTGCCAGCCGCTCCCCTCTGATGGCTATGGATTGCATAGCAATGAGCAAAGGACCTACTTCCAAACTCCCAACAAGCTCCACCCAGGGCCAGATTTCCAAAACTCCATCACAGCATGGATGAGAAGCAAAATCTACTTGACATCGTCTCGAGATGGCCCATCCACTGTGGCATCTGGAGCGGATATGCTCTCACATTCCCTTGAAATGAAGAATGTGACAGTAGGAAAAGGATACCAAGCAGGGTGGCACTTTGTGGGGAGATGGGAACAAATAGAGGAACAACCTGGAACTTTCCAGGAGACAGAGAGCTCTTGATCAATGTGACTGACACCTGTTCTTGTTTCTAAAATGTCTAAGAATGGAGAAGGGCCACTTAAGTTTGATAAAAATACCCTTTAACATCCAATGATTTCTGATTTCTATTCTAATGATATATACACTCTCCTAGGCAGGCTCCTGACCCACAGCATGGTCCACTGAGAGAGCCTACCCCCAGGAAGAAGTGACCCTAAGCAAAATCAGTCCAATTTCTGTGCCAGGCCCACCTCCCATTGGAGGTTAGAAACTGCGCACCATTTCAGAGCTGGCAGTTTTATACTATAAGCACCTCTCTTGTGGTGTGACCAGACATCCAGAGGCTAACCCAAGGAGAGGTTGAACTGAGTTTCCAAACCATAAAGTTGACCATCAGACACTTTTTGAACCATGTATGGTGCACTATCATTGAGGCAGAGTCGGGGGCAGTTGTTCATGATGAAAGGTCTGAAACATAGCGCTGGGCTGGCTCACTGCATTATTGGGCCCAGGATGTACTCCATTGTACAGTCTTCTAGGCACTGAGAGAACCCTCTGAATCCTCAGATACCTCCAGGCCAAGACATCCTCCAGGCCTCTCTGAGGCCCTTGATATAGAGACAGGACTGCCCCTGTGCTCCCAAATCACACATAGCCTGCAAGCCCTTCCCCTGTATTGGCTCCACCCCCTGACATAACCTTCCATTTCAGAGACATTTTCTGCCTGGTTTACCCAGTACTGCTGAATCTGAATTGATGAGGTGGAGGTGGGAGTTGGTTGGACTAGACAGGTGTGGATTTTTAGGGGACTGTTAATTATGCAATGGCTCCCTTCATATTTTAACAATCTTATGTGCTCTCTACCCCCAGTTTATAAGACAAAAACATAATATGTGCTCGAAGTCTAAGAGTAAACTCAACACAAGGAATGAAGAGTGGAAAAGAGATCCTTCCATTGTAGGAGAAAGGAAACCCCTGGCAGGTGGGAAGAGCTCTCTCTATTAAAAGCAAAGGGGTCAAGGGGCTCTGTGAAGTGGGTAGGAAATCAAAGAAGTGTCTAGACTCTCAGGAGTGTTCAGCCTGCCGCCTGCGGGCTGCATGTGGCCCAGGATGGCTATGAATACAGCCCAACACAAAATTGTAAATTTACTTAAAACATTATGAGATTTTTTTGTTTTTATTAGTGTTTATGTATTTAATGTGTGACCCAAGACAACTCTTCTTCCAGTGTGGACCAGGGATGCCAAAATGTTGGACACCTCTGGTAGAGAGAGAGAGAGAGAGAGAGAGAGAGAGAAGAGTCGGCCTGTGGGTGTGTGGGCGACTGGAGGAGTCACACGGGATGCCAAATGCAGAAGGGTGCTGAGTTTGACATAATGCCCTGCATTTACCGTCTTAAATTCTTCACATTTGAACAAGGAGGCCTCACATTTTCCTTTTGCACCTGGTCCTGCAATCAGCTTCCTCCCCCTTCAACTCAAGATGGACATAAATTGACTTTCAAACCACTGGAACTTGAAGGAAAGGAGGGGAAACACAAGTGGGTGGCAGGAAAAGGGCTGGAGGGGGAAATCTCCCTCCCCCACCTCCGGAGAATGCCCACACTGGTCTAGGGAAGCTCTGGTTCCTGACCCCTCTCACCCTATCCAGGAGTGGCCAAGACAGGAAAGAAGTCAGCTTCACAGGGGGTTCCTTCAAGTGGGGAGAAACGCTGCAGAAGCATTAGGGCAGGAGCAGCCCCTGGAAGCAGGACACCCTACTTTAGAAACAGGAGTCAACTGAGAATATCATTTGGACCACACCAGACATGCAGTAGCAGAGAGAAGGCAGAATTGCATTTCAAACAGTAAGGCTCTAACGATACATGATTTCTCTCTTCTTCTCCCTCAGCCTTCTCCTCAACACCTGGGTAACACTTGTCAGTATGTTCCTTGAATGAAACTACCCAACTGTGAGCAAGATTCCTTTTCATTTTAGAAGTGAAGGGAAACAATGCTTGGGCGGGGGTGGGGGCCAGCCTGAGGAGGCCGAGCATTTCTGAGCGACACCAGTCAGTGCCTTGGGTTTTACAGATCTGCAGCTCCCACATTATCTCAGCTGACTAAATACAAACCCAACCAAGTCAGTGTGACACAGAGATTTTCACAAAGATGCTCTGTGGTCCTTAGGAATACATGAGAAATGCTTTAGATGACTGTGCTCGGTTATTCCTTGGCCCAAGCAAGCATTCCTGAGGTCATCTGAGGGCCAGTCTCAGAATCTCTGTCATCCTCTCTGAAAGACCTACCCTTAAATTACATTATTCAGCCCAAGTGTCAGGAGGGGAGGAGTGGGATGGGAGTGGGGGTAGTGCTAGAAGCTTCTCTGACTCCATTCTGTATTCTACTTATTGGCTTGTAAGGGGAGGGCTACAATGGATTGGTCCTTCCTAGAACAGGAGCTCATCACATCACCTTTACCCTTTAACAACCGCATTCTCCAAATGGGTCTTCCATCCTCAGACCTTCCCCCACTGGCTGCCTCCATCCCCTGGGCCCTGGCTGCACAGCTGAGGGTCGGTGTGAACATAGGTGTGGTAGAAAGAGGGAAAGAGCAACAGATGAGCCTGGGGTTGGCCGTGGACCCACTCTGAGCCTCAGTGGGTTCACTGATGAAACCAATAAGAAGGTTCCCTGGAGACTCTTCCCCATTGGGCATTTGCACAACCCCCCCGAGGCCTCCCTGTTTGCACTCTCCCAGGACCCCCTGCTCACCTTGCATTTGAAAGGCTTCACATCAGAGTGGACAATCATGTGTGCCTTGAGGGTCTGTTTCTGCACAAAACTCTTATAGCAGAGGTGACACTGGTAGGCCCGGATGTTGGTGTGGATCAGCACGTGCCTCTTCATGTTGGCCAACAGAGTGAACTCCCGCCCGCAAATCCCACACTTGTGCTCCTTCACGCCCTGAAGGGAGGCAAGGTTCAAAAACCAGTGGTTAGCAAGTAAGGGCTTTCATCAGGGTTGTTGTCTTTGTTTTTCTCTCTGCCACATAAACCCATGAAGAGCTGGCTGATAGATGTTTAGTTCCAAATGGTGTGGCCTTACCTTTTTGCATTACTATTTTCTTGAAAAATGTTGATTACGTAATCTTTTTTTCTTTGGAAAACTGTAAACTACATAAAGTTACAGGAAAAGAAAGCTTGCTTTTGTTACTCCTGCTGCTGCTGCTGGGGTTAATTCTACAGTGATGGCTCTCAGGGATTAACAGGATTTTGGTAAGAGCACAGTGCAATGCTATGCCAAATGAGTCTGTAATCTGGCTTTCATGATAATGAAAAAAATAAACCTCCTAAACTGATATCATTTTCCATATGAAAATCAACATTCTCTTGAGTTCTCATCAATGGACTTGAAAATCCCAGAAGAACAACTCACATCCACAGTTTAATGAATTACAACTTGATAATCACCTCTTGAGATGGTCCCCTGGGTCCCTCCGGCCACAGTGACCTCTGTGGCATTTGGGTATGGAACCTCCTTTGTAAGCCAGCTTGATTCTTATAGAGAAATTTGATGAAGGATAGTTTTCTGAATTATAAAATAGGACCAAAGGAGATTTTCTAGTTTCCTTGCTGTGTGTGAAGTGTTTGAATAACTTAAGCATTGATGTCCTCAGCTGAATGAGCCCATGGCACTAAAGGGTGAGGTCAGGTCTCTGCCCAGCCACTTACCGGCTGCAGAGCCCCAGGTAAGCCTTGTGGCCTTTCCTAGGGAAGGCCTCCTCTTCTCTAGCTGAAGGGGTGAGCCATAAGAAGCTGGGGACTTCTCCCAGCTAGAACACTCTCCAGTCCTGATTATTGCAGATGAGTATGGATTTATGCAAATGAAAGGATCTCAATTTTATTGCCCTCCTAAGAAAATGAATTTTAAAAATGTGTTGCATATTCAAACCATGAGTTTAAAATTATGAAATTAATGAAAACTATTTTCTTGATTGGTTATACAATTTACTTCAGCATCATTGCTCTAAAGATTCTCTCTAGCCTTGGCTGGTGTGGCTCAGTGAATTGAGTGCCAGCCCATGAACCAAAGTGCCGCAGGTTCAATTGCCTGCAAGTTCATTGATGAGAACTCAAGAGAATGTTGATTTTCATACAGGAAATGATATTATCAGTTTAGGAGGTTTATTTTTTTCATTATCATGAAGCCAGGGCACACGCCTGGGTTGGAGGCCAGGTTCCCAGTAAGGGACATGCAAGAGGCAACCACACTTTGATGTTTCTTTCCTTCTCGTTCTCCTTCCCTTCCCTTCTCTCTTAAAAAATAATCATCTCTATACTTGGCTATGATCCAGTTGTACTGGGACCAAGAAGTATCTACCTATCACTGTCTTTAGAGAATTCCAAGTAAAATTCACATGTGGGCTGGCCCAGAACCCACGTGAATGAGAGCCTGGACACAACTATGGGGAACACAGGAGGCTGCCGTGTCTTTAAAAGGATCAGTGAAACCACAGAGGGGGAGCCTGCTGGGGTTGTTAGGGACTAGGGGAGGAAAGGGGGTGAAGAAAGGGAAGTCTTGTCAATAGTGTGCAAGAGCTCAGGTGCTGGAGTCAGAGATCCTGGGTGACCTCCACATGCCTGGGTGTCTCATTTGCAATTTTCAAGTAATGGTACCCATAAGCAGCTCTTAGCGTTTTTGAAGAGGATTAAATGAGAAGTAAAGCAGCTGGCACATAGCAAGTGTTCAATAAATACTACTTCTCGCTATTCACTGACATCCTTTATTAAAATGCATTTTGTTTTGTAATTTAAATGAGACTCATTTCAGATACCAGGCTGTTTCCCATTTTGACTTCATTTTCTACTGTCTTAGTAGAAAATGCACTTTTGAAGTGCACTTTTGATTCCTTTTCCACACATGTAGGAAATCAGCAAATGATCCCCTGGGTGTCTGAACCTCAGGCTGGTTTCTTTGTTGGTGGTTTTCTCACTTGGCAGGCCTCTCCTCTCCGAATGCTGTCTACAGGTGCCCCATGGAGGGCAGGAGCTATGTGCGGAGCCCACGAGGTAGCCACACCGCGCATCTCTGCAGCAGAGCCAGAAATGCCCTGTGTTTTGTCCTAACCTATCAGACAAAACCCATTATGGCAGAACATAAATGGTATCTTGGCTGGGCAAAGCCCTCCACCGACCTTTAAGAACTAAAGAATGTTTTAGAAACTCTGGCGTGCTGGAAGTCTCTCCTGCCAAGAAAACCACTTGAGGTCAAAGGTGTAAGGGTAAAGGTCAGCAGGGCAAATCTCCCCTCTCAGAAGCTTCAAAGCAGCCCCAAGACAGCTCAGCTGGGTAAGATTTCAGGGACACCACTGAAAAGTCTATTATTTTAGTTGATCCTGAATGATTCCAGGGCTTTGATTACAAATTAGGTTGAAGAAAGACCCATGGGCCTGCGTTTCTCCTTGAAGACCTGGCCTCACAGAGGATAAAACCCAACCAGCTAGCGAAGGTGCTCTCTCCTGCCTCCTAAATACAAACCACACCTCCCCATAGTCGTGCAGACAGAGGGTCCACCAGGGGAAGCACAGACCCTGCTGGACGCAGCCTTTGTGTCCCCAGAGCCACTTGCCTATGAAGCAGGTCTCCCAGTGAGGGAGAAAACAGCGGGAAAGGTAGCCACTGCTTCAGCAGCAAGAGACCAAGAAAATTCTCTAGAAAGACTCTCATTAACATATCTCAGACACAGAGATGGTCTTGAGTAGATAGAGCCTGATGACACACTCATGCTAATGCCCTGGATGAAGTTTCCAGAAACTGAATTTTAGAAATTCTAGGAAGCTAGGAAGCAAGAGCACAAAGACCAGCTGTTTCTTTCATCCTTCCCAGCCTCTTCTCCAAATGGCTCATGGTTATTTCTAGGCCCATCTGAGACTCTAGAAGGCTAGAGGGGAGAGGGCTTGATCGCTAGCCTCCTCTTGCTTGCCCATTTCAAGGTGAGGAAGGACGGCAGGGCTCAGGGACTGGAAGCCTCTCGTCCAGGGTTACACGGCTCCATGCGCAGCAGGGCAGGCCTCCTGCCCCAGTCCCCAGGCTCTCCTCCTTCTCCCCACCGCCAGGCCAGCCCCCGCCCCAGGCCGAGGCTCTCCGCAGTACCTTGTGGGTGAGAGAGTGCTGCTTGAGGTGGTGGGGCTGCACGAACTCCATGCCGCACTCGGAGCAGATGTAGGGCCGGATGTCCTTGTGCTTCATCATGTGGTTCTGCAACTGGCTCGGGTACTGGAACGTCTTGTCGCACTCGGAGCAGTTGTACTGGATGGGCCCGCGGTGCGTGGTGAGGTGCCTCTTCAGCTGGGCCAGCGTGGGGAAGTCGAGGCCGCACTCCACGCAGATGTTCTCCCGCCCGCTGGCGTGCTTGGCCTCGTGGGCCTTGAGCTCGCTGGGGTAGGCGAAGCCCCTGCCACACACGCGGCAGTTGTGCGGCTTCACCTCGCTGTGCTGCATCATGTGGCGCTTCAGGTGGCTGGTCTGGGTGAAGGCCTTGTGGCACACCTGGCATTTGTGGGGCCTCGTGCCCTGGTGAGTGAGCATGTGGGTGTGCAGGTGGCTGAGCTGCTTGAAGAGCTTCCCGCAGCGGGTGCACGCGTGCGGCTTGATCCCGCTGTGGCCCAGGATGTGAGTCACCAGGTTGTACTTGGAGGTGTAGGACTTCTCACAGTTGGGGCACTGCCAGCGCTTCTGCGCCCCGCCCACGTCCACGTAGTAGCTGTCATCGATCTGCACGTTCACGTCCACCCTCTCCACCTTCTGCTTGGTCTCTTCGCTCTCCTGGGGCTCAGCCTTTCGGGGCAGCACCGGCTCCGCGGGCTGCTTGGGCATGAAGGTGTGCCGGCTGAAGGGGAAAGGGGAGGCTGAGGGCATAAAGAAGGGGAACATGAGGCCCGGGGGGACTTTGGAGTAGTAGGAGTAGGGCGCGGGCAAGAATGGAGCCGGGGTCGGCTGGGGCCACACGGCACTGGGCTTCACAGGCTCCTGCTTGACGGGTTTACCCCCCATGTGCTCCAGGGTGCGGTAGAACTGGAAGCCCACGTTGCACAGGTCGATCATCTGCGAGTCATACTTGGGGCGCGGGGGCTGCGGGAACAGCAGAGGGAAGTTCGGGGAGCCGTGGGTTTTGCTCTCCTCAGAGTGGAGGACAAGAGTGGCTTCTTCAGATGGGTGGTTATAGGGCATCTTGGTGGGCACACTCTTCCGTTTCCGAGACCCTCCTCCTTCAAAGACTCCCGGGAATCCGTCAAGGTCTCCTGGAGGGGGTTCATACCGGAACTGGGAAAAAGGCCCCCGCAGAGCTTCTGGAAAGGGGTGTCTTTGGGGAGCTTTCCCTCGGGAAGCCACTGGCGGCAGGTAGTGGGGAAAGGAGGGGGACCGCTTCACACCCAAACTGAAATGCACATCCTCATCTTTGATCATCTTCATTTCCTTCTGCATCCTTGGCAATTTTCCTTTAAAGAGAAAGAAACTTATTGTTTTAAAAAAGTCCTTTTTCCATTAAGGGTTTTGGCTGGATGTCAGTACTAATGTATGAAGGGTAATACTTGCTTAATACTGACCCTCATTTATCCTAGGGCTATTCAGAATAGCACACTTCCCCCTTTGCAAACCTGGTTACAATTGAGAGCACTGGCCCCTTGGAGTGGGACCGGGGCTCCAGTAAATCCTCAGCCACAGAACCATAGCTGGGAGGGGCTGGGGCCAGGGCTGTGGGGACAGACTAGATTGGGAAGAAGAAAGCTGAGAACCCATGGAGCTGTTGTCCCCACTTAAGCGGAGGGCACCAAGGCCCACAGAGCTGAAGTGGCACGAACCACTGAATATCTACCCCAAGCAAGGTGTGCCGCTGGGATGTATCAAGTGGACGAGATCAATGTGATGAAGAAAAGCATGTAACCCAATGTGACAAAGTCATCTTGGCATTTATGCATTTTAATCTAACACCTGAAGCAGCTGCGGGGGGAAATTCCAGGATTGTGAGTCTCTAAGACCGTGCCTGCATCTCCCCCTTCACACGGGCGTCAGAGTAAAGCACAGCCTTTGGCGACTCCTGCAGAACAGACATTTCTAGCTGAGCCAGGTACCGCCACCCGCCTGGCTGCCCACATCACACGTGTCTGGGAGAGGCTGTGAGGCCACAGTCTAAACCAGGGGCCTGCCTCTTTCACATGTCTCCTTGCATTTTTCTATCCTCCTCACCTGGATACTGGTGGGAAGATCTAAGTAACTGACTCCACAGTTCTAGTGAGAGCCATTTCTACCTACATCTCTTCAGTTTTAAAGGGATTGGTCGTGTTTTGTTCATTAGAGGATTCCTCAGAGCCAGTCACCCAGGCCAGGTGTAAGGTCTGTCCTTGGGTCACTGGAGACAGGGCTGGGATAGGGGCCTGCACTAACTCAGGGCCCCGGCCCTCCTTGGGCGTGGCTACATGCTGAGCAGCAAGGTTGAGGGGCCAGGGGTGAGGAGGTCCACAACTCCCAGTGGTTTTCTGTTGTCCTGGGTAAGGTAAGTATAGTTTTTATAACTATCTAGATATTCCCAAATCACATGTGTGTGTTTATGAGATGTTTGAGAACTGCAGCACGACTTTTAAAAATGGTACTTTTTATGTTGAATTATTCAATTCTAAGCACAGATGATCGAATTGAAGGAAAAATTATGTGCCCTTACTTTATGAATATTTAGGCCTCATTTAAAGTTGTTACGTGAAAGTGTTAGAGAACTAAAGCATAATATCCATCCATCACAGTGTTTATGTGAGTGGGAAGACAGCCCGTGTTGTCTTCCTTCCCCCGTTCCAGGCTTAGTGATGCAGAGGGAGAGCTTGCACGTCCAGCAAAAGGGAGGCCCAGCCCTGCGCCCCACCCTTCTTCTGCTCCTTTCTGACATTATTAGCTCAATGCTAGGCCTTCTAGCACTGCTGCCTCAAGCCCCAGGCACTGGTAGGAAGGGACAAGTGCAGTCGGAGGACAAAATGTCCAGCTTCACGAGACTGGGCGTGTGTGGGGGTGTATCAAAATGAGGGGAGTGGTGCTGTCACTATCAAAAGGACCAGGACAGCGCAGAGAGGACAGAAGCTCTCAGGTGGTTTTTCACATTTACTAGATTGTCGCTGGGCTTGCAATTCTGCGAGTCATGAGCCCTAAATTCTATAGCATTATAGAAGTTCTGGCCTGCCCCAAGAATTTGTTGCATCTATAGAAATAATTCGCTTTCAGACTAGGCTAATGTGTCCTATTAAAATGGAGGGAAAATGGCAGCTCCTTTCTCTGGAATTTCATTTTGGCCACAGCTGGTTTTATACCCTCTTTGGAGATAAGATCCTATTTGCTCAGACCAGAGAGAACTCTTCCAGGCTACTAGTGACTAGGGCAAACCAAAGTAGAGCCCATCCAAATGCAAATGGATTCTGTTTGTTTCATTCTGATCTGGTGAAAAGAGCCAGTTGATTCTTACTTTACATTAGAGAGCTTGACTGGAAAATTAAGCTCTCCAGTATAAATGTCAGAATGTGGGCCAGAACTTACTGAATTTTTTGTATATTGTATTGTTAAGAAGGTATTTGAAAGCGTGTGGCTAATGATGTCTGGTATCTTTATGTTTTATATCTTATACTGGAAAGCTACATAATTGGAAAGGAATATGATCGCTAATTTTGAAATTGAAGGTATTTCCGTTTATACACATTATTGTCACCTTTGTTTAGCATTTTTGTGTTTAGTTGTGACATTGTTTACTAGTTGACTCATCTTACTACATTAGGAGTGACATAATATAGTCATTTCAAAAGTATACTTATTTCAGTGTCTGCATTTTTATTTTATCACCATTGACCTAGTAAAGCAAAGAAAGATTGTTGAACAGAAGTAACGTGTTTTTTTTAACACAAACGGCAGAATATGTTCCCCAAACCCAGAGACTTTACATATGTACATTTTAATTTCCTCCCTATTTCAGTATAATAAAAATTTTTCCCCAGTTTCTGACTTGTGGATATATATATATACCTCAAACCTAAATTAGTACTTATTAACACAGGAGGTTTAAAAAAAGCATTGGGATCCATCCATGGACATTTCCCCAGATCTTAAAACAGCAGTCCCTTTCTGTATAAAAATCTTAAGGAGCATGTCCAATCCCTACAGAGGCTGAGGAGAAGTTAGATCTGTTAACTCTTGGCCCACTTAAGAGGTAAATCAGCTAGAGTTGTTACACTTACTAATATTCCTGCCTTCTGAGCACAGGGTACCAAGGCCAAGCCACAGGGGGTAAAAGAAAAGCACCCAAAAAACAAATCCATATTGGGGCTGAGGACCGTTCAAGGGAAGAGCAGGGAAATTACCCTCAGGGGGTAATTTATCTTGAAATCAGCCAGTTCGACACTCTGAGCAGCCTCTGCAAAACTATTCATCAACACCCAGAAAACTTCCAAGTGTGCCACCCACGTGCTCCCCTCTATTTCTAAGAGGAGGTCCACCGACATCCGTGATAGTTATGAGATTCCCACAGGAAGCAGAAGACGTTTGGGGGCAGCAATGATCTACTCAGACAGGGCAGGGCAGCCGCAGGGGACCTGCAGGCCCTCCCTGATCAGTGATCTAACTGCTCCCAGAAAACCGGTAGTTTGTAGGATAGTTTACCATTAGGACATGCTGAAACAACAGGCAAAATGAAAGAAGAACTAGAATTATAAAAGTACACAGCTGCTGGGTAGTGGGAAGCATGTTGGTTTGGAGCCTGAGGATCTGGTTTGGAACACGGGCTTTCTGTTACAGCTGTGGGAACTGAGCATGTTTTGGGGGAGGACCCAGTGTCATCTATGACATGAGGGTTGGACTATCCCCATTGGGTTGACGAAGACTCTAAAATATTAGCATGTGTATGTGGAACTGAACAGTGCAGTCTCTTGAGGGTAAGGAAGAGTGGACAGGAGCGGATGGCTGAGGCGACAATCCATGGTGATGCTGACTGACATGGTCTCTGTTTTCCAAACTGAAGCTCTTTTCACTATCGACTGGCATCTGGGCTTCTCCTTTGCAAGTTCAAAACCAAGGCTTTGCCCATCTACCCTGAGTTAGTCTTGTCATAGTAGTGAATGTGATCCATACTCAATGAGGCCAGTGGGTTAGGCCAGGGTGATTTTCTTTATTCAGTGTGCAGATACCCCTCATTCCTTCTCTATGGCTCTGTTTCCTAGTACGAAGATAATATCTCTGAGGACAAAAGGGATTGGGTGGTCCTGTGAGCTATTTCATTCAGTTTATGGGAAGCTGAAGAATTGCCCCTCATCTAATATCACATGCCACCTTCCTAGGAATAGGAGGACCTGTTTGTCGAACCCAAAGACTCGGGCACTGGGACAGTACTGGGTCAGCACTGGCTCTTGCAACTCCTGTTAGACTGTGTGGGCAGGGACTGGGCCTGTTTTACTCACGCTGTGTTTCCAGTCCCTCGCATAGTGCCC
Organism: Trachops cirrhosus; assembly: GCA_028533065.1. Classification (NCBI taxonomy): domain Eukaryota; kingdom Metazoa; phylum Chordata; class Mammalia; order Chiroptera; family Phyllostomidae; genus Trachops; species Trachops cirrhosus. The sequence continues at coordinate 152,720,158 of CM052540.1, read as the reverse complement.
GGCACAAAGTAGATGACCAATAAACTGCTGTGGGATAAGCGAAGGAATGAATGGTTCTTGTTTTTAAAGTCTCCATATGGAACTTCATGGGCATGGACAACAGTGTGGGAACTGACTGTGGGAGCAGGGGGAGGGATGGGAGGAGGAGGGCAAAGAGGGAAAAACTGGGACAACTGTAATAGAATAACAACAAAAATAGTTAAGAAAAAAATAAAATGTATGATTTTATCTTACATTATTCAGACAGCAGGTGACTGGGGATGACACTAATCAGATCACAGGCACAATTACAAACTCTCAGGTAGTTGTTGTGGGAAGAATTCAATACACACACTTCATTGTGTGGTGATGCTTACCCTCCTCGGTTTCCAAGGGCATCATTCTCTGAACAGACCCGCAGATTCGGGGAAAGTCCTGATTCCCAGCTTCACTAATGCTAGGGAGCCATCCTTAATGTGCCACAAGGTTCTGCAACCCAGTCGTAAAACAGACGCCCAGAAAGTCCAATGGGCAGTAGGAGGTAGAAAGATCCCTGGACTGAGAATGTAAAACAGAAACCAGGAGTGGTTTATGTATGCTTTAACCCAAAGGAAATGTTTAGGAAGTTAGTTGCAGTTTACCCTTTGTGCTAACGTGGGGGTGGGGAAGGAGAGGCCTTAGATAGAATAATCATACATTTTTATTGCTATGTTCAGAGAATGTTTTAAGTTCCTGGCGTTCTTCCATGTATACTCAATCACCAAACCCAATAGGCTCTACGTCAGCAACAAATTGTTCGGGGAGGAAAATACTGTGCTGATCTGTCAGAGGAATCTGGGACTCAGGATGTCTTCTTTTTAAAAAAATTATTTTTATTGTATTTTTTAACGGGTATTATCCATAACAGTTAGTTATGAGGAAGTGGTGATTGAATAATTTTAAAAACAAAAACAAAATCTCCTCTTTGAACTATAATGACCAAATAGAAATGCAAGGCCTAACCAACATGAAACTACATTTAGTTTGGGTGGTAGGGGATGCTTCCAATAATGCCCTTTAATTGGGAATTCACCTACTACACCAAAATATAAATATTCCCCAGATAAAATCACTGGTATTTTGTGGTTCTCATTCGAATCGAAGGTCATTTCAGTAAATGCTAGTGGAAGAGTCATGGTGAGTCAGCATGCCAGGGGTGGACCTATTTATCTCCTTTCTATTCATCCTGAAATTCACGGGGGAAAAAATCTCTCATATTCTTCGTTCCCTGAATATTTCCAAGATTTCATTGGAAGATGCTACATTTTACTATTGGAGACACTGGCTTCCCTTTTAATCTGGGAGAATGGCACTTCACTTAGGTGGTCTACTCTCAACAAAAATGGAAGCAAGGAAGAGGTTAGAGTTGAGGAAAAGTTTAAGAACAAGGAGCAGTGCTAAGAGCAGCAAAGGTTGGGGAGTTGTGGGAGGATAACAGGAAGGCAAGATGGGAAATATGTGGACAGACTGCCAATCGCTCTGTTCAGACAAAAGGATCTTGTTGTAAGACTCCTCTGATGTGGGATTTTATTGTATCACCTGGGTCTTTCTGAATTTGTGACAACAGAAGGAGACTTTGAGTCTTAGAATTAAATAGTCTAATGATTCAACATAGTTGTCTTAATATATATGTAGCTGTACTGCTGATTTCTTCATCTGCAGGTATTTGGCAAAAAAAAATCATTCAATCCTGTATTCTCATGATTGGCAGGAATAGAGGGTCTCTCTGCATCTGGAACATAGAGAAATATGTTCCCAAAGAATGGCCTGCCCTGTCATCCCCTGGGTTAGTGGTAGAGCCAAGAAGAAGTGACCAGATGCTTCGTAGCCAGACCCCAGGGCCCTTCTGGATGCTCTTGTGGATGTGATTTAACTTATAAACCAAAATTCCTCTCATTTTATTACAAAAGCTAATCCGTCAACCCATGGCATGGATTGAGTCCCCTGGGTGGTCAGAAATATTAATGAGACCTTTTCATACGTGAAATAGTCAATTGAACTCACATAGTTTATTTAATTAAGTTCCTAAATGCCACCAAAACATAATAGAGTTAAAGCCATGTCTAGTTTTCCATTGTTTGAATTGTCCATAATAGCATGCTTATATACCATTTTTATATACATATTTTTAAAGAGTCCTTATTCAACAACAGCAAGAAATTCAGCTACTCACTTGCATAGGTTAAATGCATGCATGTTTCACTTACGAAAGTTCTTAATGCTTAGGTCTTGTTTCTGGAAAGCAGGAGTGAGTACAATTACTGGAGCACCGGAGCAGCTGCTAGTGTGTTGAGGTTATCTCTGTCCTCGTGACCCATTTAAAGGAAGGAAATGAATTGTAGATATGACTTAGCAGTTCTCTTTCCCAATGCTCAGAACTACTATAGCTCTTGTGGATAGAGTCCCAACTGGAATGTTAGAGTTTTTCTCCTACTTTCATTGGGGGAAATGTCCTTAGAATATATGTCAACTTTTTTGTTTTGTTTTATGTTCATAGAGCAAGTAAACTTTGATATACCTACTGCTAGCTAAGCAACTATACACACACATGCATATTAAAAACCTCATTTTCTCCACCTCTGGGAATGACGGTGTATTTGGCCTGGTGGGCCTCAGGATTGGTAGATAATGCCAGGATATCCAATGAGAACTATCTGACCTGTGTGAGTGTCTGCAAGCAAAAGTGGTAAGGATCAACATATAATAGAGGTTAGCCATATGTAAAAGGAATCTATTTTGAAAGTGAAACTCAAGGCAGTATTTTTTGCAGTGGGGGGAGTGAAGAACTGTTTTATATCTTGAATTTGGTGGTGGTTACACATCTCTTTATTTATCAAAACTCATACAACTCAAAGGATGAATTTTACTATATGTGCATTAAAAGTAAGTTTAAAAATATAAAAGAAACTTACAAAAAATAATACTTTGTACATCATTGTAAAAAGAGTAATAGAGAGTATTTGGGAAATATCCAACACTCAAGGTGACCAGATTCATCCTCTAATCAGTTCATATCTGTGGAATACATCCAATAATATACATGTGACCTATAAAGAGGGAGCTGGGTTATATGAATTGATAGTATTAATTTCTGCTCTATCCAAAAGGTAATGGCACAGAACAGCTTTTTTTCTTGTATGTAGTCTATTCAGCAAGGATATTGTGGGGCAGGGATGGTGCATTAAGCTATCCTTCAAGGTCTTCTAATCTTTGGCCCTGATTTCATTCAGTAAACAATAATTGCTCCAACATTCTTTGATATATAAAGTAGTCTACCATCAGTGGACAAGATCATTCTGGTCATTAGAAAACACACTCCTACCCCCTGTAAATCAATAGATTGGCATTGATATTCAGGTCCATAGATAACTCTTGGAATCATTTTCCTTAGGCCTGATTAAGTGAGTGCTCTTATAAAATGGAACTCATGAATCTTGAAACCCACAGACAAAATTCTGAGTCATGGCAACCCCACCAGGCGCTGCTATCCCATGAAGTCTACCTGAGCAGCCAACTGCCTTATTTCTTTGATATTTTTTCTTCTTCTTCTTCTTCTTCTTTTTTTTTTTTTTTTTTTTTTTTGTAGAGAGCAGAAGTAGGGAGAAAGAGAAGGAGAGAAACATCGAAGTGAGGAAGAAATATCAATCAGTTGCTTCTTGTAAATGCCCCAGGCATTGCCCTGATAGGGAATTGAACTGGTGACCTTTTGCTTTGCAGGACAACGCCCAACCCACTGAGCCACACTGGTCAGGGCTCTTAGATAGTTCTCATTGTATATATCAACCAGAGTGTCTCAAGATTCTACAGGGCAGGGGATGGAGAGAACCTTATCTAGTGGAGGCTTTATGGAGACCTAGAGGTGAAACTTTCTTTTCTACCAGAGCTGGAAGAAAATCTGTCACTTCTCTGAGGTCTGTCACATTTGTTTGATGTTCCACTCATTGATAGGGTCCTGTGCTGCTCATCACCTTTCTTTGTGGGTGGGTATCTTATATTTCTAACAAAATATGATTAAGAAGTCAAAAACATGTCTGGTGCTCTATATGTTGTTGGAACCCAATAATTACTTGAAAATTTATTTGACAAATACCCGTTTTCTAACTTGCTCTCCCTCCCTCACATACGTGGACACACAGCCTATCTCTGGAAAAAATACAAGTATCTTGTAATGCTGGTTGCCCCTGGGGAGGGACACTGTATGGCTGGGGGAGGAAGGCTTGGGAGCCTGGCAGCCAAGTTCCCAAACCCATAATCTATAGGAAGGTGCCTTTCCTGTTGTTCAGTTCCCTGGATGGAGACTTAATTGTATAGCCTTTCAACTCATACTTCCATATACTGCGGCTGACTTAACTATTCAAATACTTGCATTAAAAAATTAAAAATTCATGTAGGCTTTCAAACAGCAAACGTTCAGACAAAAATAGTATTGGATTCTCTTCCTTTTAAGAATGCTCTCGAAGCGTTTCTTTGGACAACTCAATCTCTCTGCCCAAGGTCTTTTGATGCCCCTGGCAGAGTTCACTGTAGTTTGTACATTGGACACACAGCATTATGACCCAGGCTTATATCATCAGGGACATGAGTATAAGCAACTGAAAAGACTCTGACTGGGAGAAGCCTCCCCAGCGCACTCACTTGGCAAACCACTCCAGGTGCCTCCCCTGTGCCTGCACTGTGCTGGGGATCAGAAATATAACGTCTAATCAGTCAGACACTGGTTTCAAGGAATTCACCACCAGGGAGAAGAAAGTGACAAACAGATGTGGAGAAATATGTCCTAAGAGCTACAATAGAAGAATCTTGAATAGGTATGTTATTTGCTGAATATGAAAGAACAATAAGAACGACATTTCTTTTACTGACATAAAATATTTTCTTTCAAGATATTCTTTTTTATTCCATTTTTATCATTAAAACCTTGTCTAAAACAACACAAAACAGGGGAAGGAATAGCTGTAAAAGTGAGGCAAGCAAGGAAAACCTCCCGCTTCCCCAGCCAGTGCCCCCGCCTTCCCTGTCAGTGTGTTCTGTAGAACAGAGGGAGACTTCGGTGACTTGACAGCCGGGGCCAACTTTCATAAACTATATTAGGAAAGCCAGGTGTGTGTAAGTCAAAAATAAATTTCTTTCAACCTTGAATATTCAGATAAACATGAATTTGCCATGCAGGTTCACAGTAATTACAGAATCACACGCGGCAAACATGACTAATCCAGTGTCTCTGTTCTGCTTCTCCCTGAGGTTTTCCTTGGCTCCTTCCCCAGTGTGGACAAGGAACTCTGGGGAGCTCAGAATGCGACTGTTGGACGCGGGACAGTGTTGGGTCTTCCCCCAGGATCCTAAAATGGTTGGGTTGCTTAAAAGTTTCTTTCAGTCTAAAATAAAAGTGCAAACCTACTTATGCAACTGCAGAATCATAAAATGTCAAAGCATGAAGCCTAAATATTTCTGTGTCTTTCATGCCGTGTATAATGACTGGCACTTACTTCTATTTTTAATAATGAGTTTTCAAATTATAATAATTTTCTAGTCTTAAAATGATTTTCTGTTCTTCCACAATAACTAGCAGATACAACTACAAAAAAAAATCTGTAGAATTCTCTCCTTGTTCACCTCTCTTTCTGTTCTCCTCTAACAAATAGGCAGAATGCTTTTTGTTTGTTTGCTTGTTTGTTTAGGATTAGTCATCAAAAGGAATATAATTTTTTCAGATAAGGTTCATCTTGCTTTTTAAACACAAGTGTATTCTACAGGCTGTCCTGGTGTGTTGTGTTTAAAGAATGGCCCTGGGAAGCAACGCTCAGATTCCCAAGAAAGAGCACATTCATACCAGCATCCCCTAACTTTGAACCTAGCTCACCCCTTTTCTGAGCTTCAGGTGCCTATGCATTAAAATGTTATTATACTCCAGGGTTTGTTATTGTTTCAACATGTCTCTGATTCTTGGATTTTCCTTTATCAATTTCTTTTTTCTAGTCTGTTCTCTCCCATTCACCCCAAATGTTAATGTTATCCATAGAAAAAAGGGGAGAACAAAGGGTCCATTTGCCAACACCTTCCACCTCAGCCATTCATTTTTTATGGTTTTTACAAAATCTGGTTTATTGTTTCTTGGAAATGACTATTAGCTTCTCTTTCTTTCCATTCCCATATCTAGAACTTCAGTTCAAGTGGCCGCCACCTCACCCCTAGATTACTTTCACCAGTTTCCATCCACTCTTCCAGATCTTTCTTGTCCTTCCTTCCATATCTCTCAAATACTAATGCCAAATCCATCTTCTAGGAATTCATCATTTTTTCTAAGACAACTCTGTTCAGGAATGTGCAATAATAATGTGGAGAGATTGCTGCTGTACACAGTGTGGAGATTGCTAATTGTTGCTTCAATATTCGTTTCCCCTTCTCCCTTAAGAAACAGAGCCCTGATTTTTCTCGTGGTGACAATGTTCCAGCAAAACCACTAGCTTCTTCAGACATCCTTTCAGTTAGGGCTTGCACTTTGCCACAGTTCTGGCCAGGGAGATGTAAGCAGAAGACTACTAGTGATTTCTGAGAAAGCTTTTGCATTCCTAATGCAGAAACCACCCACATATGCTTTCCTGCCTTTCTTTTTTTTTGCCTGGAATGTGGATATGAGGCTGGATGGAGGTGGTACTGTCATACTGGAACTGAGAAGCCACACAGTTAATGGCAATGCCTCCCACAGGTGTGGTGGAGGGGAAGAGGGAAAGTGTTGATATGGAGCTACTGTACCCACTTGGTACTGGTTTGCCTGTTATTTGAGAAAACGAATCCTTTTCTTGGTTAAGAAAGTGTATTCAGAGTCCTGGGGCTTGTAGATAAACCCACCTGAAGCACAAAGCAAATCAAATATAAACTCCTCTCCCTGACTTTCAAAGTCCTTTATAAGCAAGTCCAGTTCAATTCCCCTACTCTCTAAAATCTTCTTATCCCCAAGCTTTCATTATTCTTTTTATGCCTTTTTGCCTTTGCTAGGATTGGCTGGCTTTTAGGGATATATTTTCCATTGATCCATCCCATTCTTCCTGGAAGTCTCCCCTCCCTAGTTTTATGCCCAATTATCTCTTTCCACTGAAATCCTATTGCATCATCTTGCAGAGCCCTGGGTAAAAGTAAATACAGTGTTTTCCCCTGTATTACACTCTGGTTATTTCATGGTTACGTTTTGTTTTCCCAGCCAGTGAATAAGCTCCCTTCAATGTGGGACTCACACTCTTCTATCTCCTACCACATCTTACATGATGACACCTATCACCATGGAGACACTTGGGGCAGGGCTGTTGCCTGGTGGCGATTCTGCTAGTATGCACTGCTATATCTGCTTTTTAAAACAGGCTTATCTGTGGCTTTAAGAGCACATGTGAATTTAGGATGCATTTCCATCTAGTAAGTTAATATTATCATTGGTTGGCAGTTCAGAATCAGTGAAGGAGAAATTTGCAGTAGCAAACATGATCGCTGTGGTTTCTTTATTGCTGTGAGCACTATGTTGGATTCACACATTGATAGAGCATTTACTGGGACTGAAGATCAACCTCCATCCCATTAAAGCTGGGTTTTCATCATTAAGACATTATGAGAGTAGGACTCACTGGTGCCCATCTCTCCCTGTCTCAGAAAGGAGCAAAGGCCAGTTGAAAGGTGTGGCTTGGGTGAGGGGCCACAGATCTGCTGTCCAGCTCCTGCACGGAGGCAGGGCAGGGCGGCTACAGCAGCGGATCCAGCCCAAAAGTCTCCTCGGAGGATAGTGTTCTCCTTGGAATGCAAAGGAAGAAAGGCCACCATTGATTAAACTTCTGAGGGTTTAATCACTCTTCTATGAAATGGAAATAATCACAGGACTTATACTCAGACAGTTTTGTGTTCTTCCTTAGGCACTTAACTGAAAATCAAAAGGGACATCAGTGCTGGGAGGGGATATCCAAATTCAGAAATGAAGGTTAATGTAACTTCTCAATTTTCTACCTTAATTTTTCTTCATTGAAATGTAACTACATTCATATCCTTGCTTTTTTCCTCTGTCTCGAGCATAAACACACATACATGCACACACACTCACAAGTATTACCATGTTCTCTGTGTGTGTGTTATAGTAAAAAAAAAATAGAGTTATAGCCACTATGGAAAACAGTATGGAGGTTCTTCAAGAAACTGAAAATGGAACTGCCAAGTGATCTAGTAATCCCATTTCTGGGTATATATCCAAAGGAAATGAGATCATTATCTCAAGGAAATATCTGTACTCTCATGTTCATTGCAGCATTATTCCACAATAGCCAAGGTGTGGGAATAACCTAAATGTCCATCAGTGGATAAATGGAGAAAGAAAATGTGGTGTGCGTGTGTACATTGAATACTATTCAGTCTTTAAGAAGAAGGAAATCCCACCATTTGCAACAACATGGATGAAATTTGAGGGCAGTATGCTAAGTGAAATAAGCCTAATAGAAAAAGACAAATACTTTGTGGTATCACTTATATGTGGGAATTAAAATAAAAAGTCAAACTCATAGAAACAGAGAGCAGAGAAGTGGTTACCAGGAACTGGGGAAGGAGGGGAATAGGAAGAGGTTGTTAAAAGGATACAAACTTTCAGTTTAAGATGAATAAGGTCTGAGGACCTAATGTATAACATGGTGACTATAGTTGATAACAGGGTCGTATAGTTGAAATTTGCTGGGAGAGTAGAATTTAAATGTTCTTACCAAAAACAGGGAGGGGGGAACATGTAGGGTGATGGATAGGTTAACTAGATGGGGGGATATTTTCACAATGTATATGTGTATCAAAAAATCATGTTGCACACTTTAAATATCTTACAATTTTATTTGCCAATTATACCTCAAGAAAGCTAAAAAAAGTGGGGGAGAGAGAGAATTCTCTTCAAAGATTTAGTTTCTCCTAATACATTAAATAGCACAAATCTGCCTTCGGAATAATGATCCTTAATCTAGGAGTTGCAATGACTTCCTTACTTGGTGTTTTAATCTCAGCTTTAAAAAATTCAATTAGTAATACAAACAAAAAAAAACGTAAGAAAGCATAAAAAAATGTTTCTTTTGGATTTTCCATAGGACAGACCTTGGGGCAAATGCCTACAGGAACCCTTTTTAAATGTCTGTGAGTTGCTTTGGGGGCCATCAGAGGAGTCTCAGAGGCAAGGACCCCACTGAGCAGTCTTGAGGCTGAAATAAAGAGTCCGAGCTTATGAGCAACAACACAGAGGCCTGTGGGCCTTGAAGGCTTCCTCAGAGTTCAGGGGCTCAGGAGTGACAGCCTAGCTGCCTCCACAGGTAGATTTCTGATGAGTTTATTGCCATCCCAAGTAAGGTTTATGTGGGTGAAGAGAGAAGGGCTGCTCCTGCAAAGATGTATAAAGTGCAATTCTTTTCCTTAGGAAGCTCACCCCTAGTTGAGGAGATGTGCTAGAGAGTACAAAATAAGATATTCTCTGAGTTGGAGGGAACCTAGAAGGTCTAAAAAGGTAAGCCACGTTATAAGTCTCTTAACCTTCAGAATCTTGGTTTCCACATTGATGGGGCCAATAATGCTCCCTTGGAAGTGGATTAAATGAGATAACGTAACTTGCAGGGTGCATGCACATAGTAAGTATAGTTCAATTTGCTGTTACTATTGGCATTATGACAAGTCAGCAAATTGTGTTCCATAAATGCTGCTGTCAATAGGATATCACTTCAGAGTGAGGCGGTCAATGAGGTCAACGGGGAAGAGGATGGGTGCGTTCTAAAATTAAAACACTGGGGAGCGAGCATGCCATGTGAGGTGGCTTCTGGTTACAGTGGTTATCTGGGCTATCTGATCACAGAGGGCCTCCCTCATCCCATCAGCCTGTAGAAACTGGGCTTCGGGAACACAGTGAACAAGGAGCAGGCATCCTTGTTTGTAACAGAGCTAATGGGCAAAGAGGAAGTATGACCCCATGACATTGATGGCTGGACCGCTCTACCTAAAGTTACGTAAAGTTAGAAATCTCCCCATCCTCCAGCTCTCTCTTTCATAGCCCCGAGTGTATTGTCCTAGTAGAAATATCACAACATATCTTGGCCATTCATTCATTTATTCTCTGTCTTGCCCTGCTAGACCATGACCTCTATGAGACCGGGTACTCTGCCTATGCTGTTCATTGCCACACACACCAGAAAAATGCCCCAAATACAGTAGATCAGTGCATTAGAATCACTTGAGAAGTTTTACACATACCACACTCCCCTCACCACACACACACACAAAATGTGATGTCTAGGGGCCTCCCCAGACCTAAACTACATCAGGATCTCTGGGGGTCAGGGTCTAGGTATTGGTATATTTTAACAGCTTTGTAGTGATTATCATGGCCAACCGAGGTTAACAGCTACTTCAGGGAGGTGTTCAGTAAAGTTCTGTTGAATGTAAATGACAGAACCTATTCACTAAGGTGAGCATGAGTGAGCATGAGGTGGGAGAGGAGGGATTCTGAGGGGAAAAGCTCTGTGACTTGTAGTCACACCTGTCTTCCCACTACCCACCCAGGCTACAAGGAATGGAATGTGGGGGTCGGGAGAAGATTCTTCTCAATCCCAAGGCTGAGTTGATGAAGCATGGCCCATGGAAATGGCCATTTGGGGGTCCAGGTAATCCACAAAGAGACACAGCCTGGACAGATCATGCTATACTCTGGTGGGGGGTGGATGCCACAAACACACCAATTGTGTGCATATGGGTCTTAGACAGGAGACCCCTCCCCACCCCTTTTTCTCTTCCCAAGCCTCCACCTCCCCCAAGGCCCTGCCCACAATGCTTGACAATGAGGAAGAGGATGCAAGAAGATTTTCTTCCTGCATGACTATGATACTTCTGAAAGGTTGAGCTGTGGGATTTTTTTTTCTTTTCACTTCTCTCTTGGAAATCACCTCCATATGCTGATTGGACTATAGTATAAGACTTCTTCTTTACATTGAGAAAGCATTCCCCACTATATTTAGGAGGTAAAAGGGGCTGCTCTTATTTCAGCTTCCTTAATAGCTTTCAATGTCATTGTATGGTTTTCTTGAAACATTTTTTTCCCAAAATAAACAACAAAATGTAAAATTTTCCTTTATACTTTGATTGATGGTTCACACCTTTTGGAATATCTAGCTCATATTTTTGGAAAGAAGCAGCTGGTTTCCTTGACATTTAATTCCAACAAAATGCTTCATTCAATTTTCTCTCTCCTAGATAGGGTACACAGACTATTAGAAAATATTCGATGACACTCATCCAAATGTCTGCATTAAGTGTAGAGTATAGGAAAGGTAGAGTATACTTGTAATACTCTGGAATCTGAACTAATGGCTTTGAAATGGCTGAACTTAAGAAAATACGATCGTGGCAGGAAAGGATCTAGCTGCTGTTGATAACCACGGGGAGGAACCTTTGCAGCTGGGGTTGAACAATCAGGTTTTTGTCCTTGGGTCAGGTTGAGTGTCTTAATCAAAGGACTTGGCTATAAATCAATGGCATTAGTAGTCACCATGACAGCTATGTTGCAAGGCTTTTAACAGATTACCTCTTTTAATCGCTACTATGATTACCCCTGTTTCATAGATAAGGAATTTGAGGCACAATGGTTATAACTGATTTGTCTAAGGTCACATAGCTTGGAAGTAACAGCTCTTAGCCAGGGTTTGGCAAACTCTTGGTAAAGAGTCAGAGAGTAAATATTTTTGGTTTTGTGAGGCCTACAGTCTTGGCGGCAACTACTCAACCCTGCTGCTGTAAGGAAAGCAGCTATAGTTGCCAGGCAAACAAGGGGGAGTGTCTGTGTTTCAATAAAAATTTACTAATGAAAACAATCAGTGGCCTGCACTTGGTCTTGAAGCTATAGTTAGCTAACTCTTAGCCACGGCACTAAGCTCTCTCTTGAGACCTGTTGTTGGAAACTTTTATTTAAATAATCTCTTCTCAAGATCTGTTACATTTCTATATAAGCTATTGCAAGCACTCATTAAGCCTACTTATACGGTGGTCTACTGAGTAAATAAAATTGAGTTTTTTTTAATGAATCATATTTCTCAGTGCTAGCAACAGACTAAATGTTATGATGGGAAGAGACTTTTGAATGAGTGGGGTTATAAACTACACAAGGAGGAAAGCCTCCGAGTGCATCTTAGCTCTCAGGGGTCTGTATGTTGGCATGGTGGAGGGACAGTTAAGTTTTTGCAGCATCCGCTCAGTGCCAGGCCCTGTGCAGGGGCCTTCCTACTCTCCCATGTCTTCAGAGTCTTTATAGGCCACTCCTTCTGTGAAAGGTTCAAGGTGGCATTAAAATCACACCACAGAATCAAAGAATTTAAGAAAATGGAGCAGTTTATTCAATCCCTATATCAATCTTGCAAGGCAGGTGCCATTATTTCATTTCATAGATGAGAAAGAGAAGCTCACAAGGGAAGTTACTTGCCTGAGGTCACAGAGTGGCTGAGCAGGCATTTCATCCCAGATGTGCCCAATTTATTGGCCTGTTCACCCTCCATTAGGCCATACTGCCCTTCACAGTGGACTGCATGCCTCACCTTCCTTCATAACTCAATCACTAAGAGAGTTTGGAAAGTCAGTTAAATTTGAAATTCTATTTAGTCCTACTCTGTAAAAAGGAGAATAAGAAGTCTTGCTGTGCCCTGCTTGCTTCATATAGCTGCTGTAAAAATCAAACAAAGTAGACAGAGTATGTGAAAGACCCTTGTAAACATGAAACACTTCTAAGCACGTACAGTGCTGGCATCGCCAGGGAACTGGTCAGAGCCGTGGTGAGGCAGGCCCTTCCACCTCCTCACCACACTGCTGGCCACTGAAAGGGTTCCCCTGCACCCAGGGGACCCCAGCCACTGAATCATTCAGATTGCCCAAGTCTGGGAAGGCATTGGCCCCCAGAAATCCCCTGAAATCAGACCAAAGCTTAGGAACTTGGAAAAGGTTACAGAATAGTCATCCAATTTCTAGTCACATAAATGACTCTTATAAACATACACATAAGTGTCATCGCTATCCTTCCCCACCTTCCTCCCAAGAGACTCTCCTACTTCTGTTCTAGTTTCAAAAGGGCTTTTTCTTCTTGGGATGAGTGTAAATCCAGCCCTTTCTCTTTGACCTAACTCCTGCCCAGTCATTTCAACAGTGTGGTAGGGAACATGGCACCAGCTTCATTCAAAGCCCACAGCTCCAGCTCTTTGGTTGTGAGGGCTTTCGTGTGTCTTTGCCTTAAACCTGTGAACTTTCAAAACCCTTGTCTAAAAGTTGGAAAGTAGAAAAGTTGAGTAGCTTGACTATATAAGGGAAAAATTCTGTATGTAAAATTTATATAAATTAAAAAGGAAATGGCAAACTGGAAAAATGTTTGCAACACAAAACATAGAGATGGCATTATTTAATATCTAAGGGATTCTACAAATAATTCACAAAAGTGACTACTTAATGTGGAAAATAGACCAAAAGCTGTGAGAAGGCAATGCACAGGAACAATTCTAAAGACAAATTTAAAAAAAAAAAACAACTTCCTTGGATAGTTTCAAGAAACACCAGACACCCAATTATTACGGAATCACCAGTAATGGAAATGTTTTGACAAAACATACAGGACTATATCTGGCATATTTAAGATGTGTATGTGCACGTGGGTGCATGTAATCTCTCTGTATCCATAAACCACCACCTGCCTGAATCATTCAGAGAATGATAATGGAGATGAGGATTGGACTGAATGTCAGATTTAAAATTTATGAAAACAGCATATACAAATATAACCAAGATTTTAACTCTGAGAATTTGGATAAAGGGAGAAAGAAATATGCACAGTTGACCCTCGAACAGCACAGGCTTGAACTGCACTGGTCCACTTATACGTGGATTTGTTTTTTCAGTAAATACAGTAAATATGTTTTCTCTTCCTTAAGCTTTTCCTCATAACATTTTCTGTTCTCCAGCTTATTTTATTGTAAGAATACAGTATACAATACACTTGACATACAAAATACATTTCGATCAACTGTTTATGTCATCGATGAGGCTTCCAGGCAACAGTAGGCTATTAGCAATTATGTTCGGGAGAGTCAGAGGTCACATGTGGGCTTGCAGCTGCACGGGGATGGCATGTTGGCAGCCCAACCCCAGCATTGTCCAAGGGGCAGCTGTATATACATTTAGGGAGAAGATGGAAGCAGCCATCTACACAATTTATTTTTAATGACCTTTAGATAATATAAATTCATTACACTTGTAAAATTTAATACTGAAATGTTTAAAGAAGAAAATGAAAATAATCAATAATACCATCCCCCAAAAAAGTAACTGTTAATACTTTGGTTTGTTTCTTTCAAGTCTTTTACATGCATAAAAGCTTTCTTTTATAACACTATTTACTATCCATCTCTATGCAATTCACAAGTAATAGTGCAGTAGACAACTTTATGTATAAATCTTGGTTGAGTCTCTATTTCCTTAGATTAGATTCTCCAGAAATAAATTACTAAATCAAAGGATATGAATTTTCAGGTCTTAATACATATTGCTAACTTGATTTCCATAAAGGTCTTCTTAATTTATACTTAAACTACTCATTTCTTTTAAGATTTTATTTATTTACTTTTAGAGAGAGGGGAAGGGAGGGAGGAAGAGAGGGAGAGAAACATCAATGTGTGAGAGATACATCAATCGGTTGCTTCTCAATCGCCCCCAGCTAGGGACCTGGCCTGCAACCCAGACATGTACCCTGACTGGGAATCGAACTCATTTCTTTAAATGTATTTTTTACTTACTTTTTCCACCTGAAATTAAGTAAACTCCTAAAGTTGAGCCAACATTTTTGTAACAGGAATAAAAAACAATTCCAGCTTCACTGAGAGAGTTATTTTGTGATATTTGTGGTAACTTACACTGAGATAATTCTCAACATTTTCACAAACCTCTCATACCCATTATTACATTTAGTCCCCACAAAACCCTCAGGAGAGGAAGAGAACTAATTGTAGGATGTTTGGAGCATGGGAGAGGATTTCAGACATGATCTTGTTCAGATTGTATTAACGTTTCAATCTGACAGAGGCACAGGGCGAATATGAGAGTTTTAAAGTTCTAGAGCCTAAGTGTCTGGAATCTCACCTCATATATCACCTTCCCACTGGTGACCTTGACTCTGTACTGGTCCCTGTAAGGCTCTGACTCATTCCCAATTTCCTCCTCCCCCTGCACTGTTTTACCACTCCATTGGAAAGTACACCATTCAATATCTCCCTGTCATGGGGATTTGCAATAACTGGAAATCTGAACCCAGACTCACAGGCAGAGACAGAGCAATCTTGAAATGAGCACTTTATCTGTGCTGTGCATGATGACCCAGAGAAGAAGCCCCAAGAGCATGTGGATGACCATGAGCCAATGAAGTTGAAAGAGTCCAGTCTGAACTTGGGGGTGGATTTAATAAACTGAAGTAAAGGAAACTTAGTAACAACAAATCTAGGGCTCAAAATATTTCGCCAGACGATTCTGACCGTGAGGATGGCTCCACGCAGCGGTGTGCTGAGACACCGGAGGAGTCACTTTCCCTGGGTGATTCTCACCTGCTCATGTGACTTAGGTAGTGTAGGTGAGTTATGTCAACAGACAGGAAGAATCCTCAAGGAAAACTGTCCAGGCGCCTTCCACCCCAAAGATTTGGATGTTCTTGGCAGATTAGCACCAGTCAGTGCACTATGGAACTCCAATAATTTGCCCGGAAATTAAAATAGCACTTTGCTGGTGTCTGATGGTCAGCCAGCTGTCCGCTGCTGTCTCTGGTCAGTCAGCAGTTGCCTTGTTTCTCCTGGGGGTCAAGTTTATTTTATTTAGAAACATCTCAGTAGCATTTCCACTTATTTTTGTGTGTGTGTAATTTTAAATTCAGAGAAGTCATTTCTTAAAATGCCTGACATTAAAGAAAATCTGGCACCGCATTGCCTATGCTGAAGCCGAGTTCCACGTGTAGAAAGTAGCGTGGTGCAGCATGTTGAGAGTGCCAAATTATCCTTAAAATTAACATTTGTGCCATATGTTGGTACCTTACACTCATTCCTCCTTCGGCTGATGGAAATGCAAAAGGAAAACGTTCTCAGACTGAGAACTGTTCTCTCTCTTTGTAGACACTGTTTTATCTGGGCATGAACAGTGATCTTCCTTTGGGAGTGAAAATGAGCACCTCCTCTCTAAGTCTTGGTGAGAGGTCAAACATTTAAGAGGCTCTATTTAATGTATACTTATCTTTTAAATACAGAAGGACCGATGTTTCCATTGCTTGTGCAAGGCTGTGTGTCTGCTTTGCTGGTTTAGAGCTGTGCTGTCCAATTGAGCACTCACTAGCCACATGTGGCTGTGAGCACGAGATTTGGCTGATCTGAACTGAGACATGCTGTGCATACAAAAAGCACACTAGAGTCTAAACATTTGTTTAAAACATAAAATACACCATTAACACTTACTGGATTGATTACATGTTTAAATAATCTTTTTTTATTTATTGGGTTAAATAAAATAGATCATTCAAATTAATTTCACGTGTTTCTTTTTACTTTTTTAATAAAACTGCTGAAAAATATAAAATTACATTTGTGGCTTGCATTATATTATGTTTCTATTGAACAAAATTGGTTTAGAGATTGCTGTTGATGAAGGATTCCATCAATTGATTATACAACCAGGCCATGGGTCTAGAGAGGACTGAGGGAGGACCTCCATCCCACTCCCTCTTTCCAGTAAAGCTGGACACTAACGAAATCATCCTACAGTAAATCTTATTTTAAAGGTTTGTAGAAAAATAAATTTTCTAACTTTTTCTGTGGCTTGACTGAATGCAAGTAGTCGAATCTTATATCCACTTGTACAAGGATGTTAAACAAAACACTAGCAAATATTCTTGAACTCATCAACCCTCATGGCCAATTCAAAACCAACTTATACTTACTAAATACCTCTCCCATGTTCATTGTCACCAACTCTACGGTCTGAGCAACCGTGATCTCACCTGAGCTGCAGCATTTGTCTCATGAGTGGTCACCCACGCTACACTTACTGCACTCTTGTCACCTTTTCTCCTCAAAGCAGCCATAGTAAGCTTCTCAACAAGTGCATGTGACTGTGCCATTTCCCTGCTTGAAGGCCTCCACTACTTTCCCAGTGATTTCAGGATGAAGTTCAAAATTTGAACATGGCCCACAGGCCCAACATAGCCTGACCCTCATCCATTTCTCCAGCTGCATCATGTCCACGTTCCCTGAGCTTTCCGCATTTTACTCATATTGGCCTTCTTCCAGTTCCTCATCCATACGATGCTCCCCCTCCCTCCAGAACCTCCAGACATGCCATTCCCATTGCCTAGAACACTAGTCCTCTCCCTCTGCCTTCTCCGCCTGGTTGACACCTATTTATTCAGATCCCAGCTCAAGTGTTCCTTCCTCAGCACCTCCTGACCAGGGCAGATATACCAATTTTGACACACCGCGTATATCAGTGTGATCATTTTACATTTATTTGTATGATTATTTCTTAATGCCTGGCTCCCTTTGTAGACTATTTGCTCCAGCAGAGCAGCAAGTCTGTTAGTTCGCATTCACTGTTGTCTCCCAGCATAGTGCCTGGCACATAGTAGGGCCTCAATTAATAAGGACAAGGGAAGAAAGGCAAGGTAGTTTGTACCAACAAGAATCTTGCATCTTCTTCCTTTAATACTCTTGAGAGGAGAGGGAACACCTCTCCACACTCCTTCACAGCTCATTAACATGCCCCTTGACAGAGCACCTGAGTAACCCAGGGTATGTATGGATTAGAAAATGCTATGGGTTCTGTTTTCATTGTCTATCCAGAATCCAACCAGTTCTTACCACCTCCATTGCCCATATCTTGGTCCAAGCCACAATACCTTTCTCCCAGGAACTTTGGCTTTTTCTCTGAAATAGATGGAAAATCACTTCCTAATAGCCTTCTCATTCTTCTCCTTACTTCCACACATGACTCCCTTTAGCCTATTCAACACACTAGTCAAAATGATTTTATTGAAATATAAGTGACATTTTGTCACTCCCCTGCCTAAAACCCTCCAGTGATTTTCTATTTTAGAGTAAAAGCCAAAGTCTACCCAATAGCCTACAAGGCTCTGAGTGAGAGAGTTAACCCTCCGACCTCATACCTGACCACACTCTCCCTTGCTTACTCTACTCCAACCTCTCTGGCCTCCAGTTGCTCCTCGCTCACACCAGGCATTGTCCCCCTCAGGGCCTCACACCTGCTATTCTTTCTGCCTAGACAGCTCTTCCCCAAGATACCTATTCAGCCCTCTTTGTTCTTCCTTCAAGTTTTTGCTCAACATCACATTTTCTATGAGGCCACTCTAACTCTGCTCTCCCTCACCCAGCACTCCTTATCTTCTCTCCATCCCCACTTTGTCTTTTGTTCCCTTATACACTGCCAGGGCCTAATACAGTGTCTGTCAGGAGGTAGTTGCTCCATATATGTTTATTAAGGAAAAGACTAAGACCCAAAAAATTGGTGTGCTTGAGCCCAGCCATCAAGCATGAACACTCAGACTTGGCCTGTGTTGTCAGGGGGTAGACTGGGCTCCACCTTGGAGCTAGTGCAGGGGACTCCGAGGCTCCCTAAGCCCTGATCAACTGCTCAGTCTCCCAGCTCATTTCTATAACTGTCTGAGGCCCAAGGAAGCAGTCTGGCTCCAGAGAGCATCTAAATGGCTCTTTCCAACATCCTCCCTCTAATTCCTCTTCCACCCCCACTGCACACAAATATACCACACAACCTCTCCCTTTCCAAGGACACAACTCAGGCTATTTCTAAAACTGAGATTCTGATCCAAAACAGTGGCCAACACATAGTGCTTCTGAATGGGCACAGGAAAAGACAGAAGACCTCTGAGCAATTTCCTGGTCCTATATTTTTCCATTCCCGTAAAGGAGGTCTTCTTTAGCTCAGGAACATTTCTCTGAACCAAGCCAATGCCTTAACGGTGCATGCCATTTTTTACTGCCTCGGCATGTTTCTTCATTCTCTTACTTTCTATTTTAAGTGATCAACACCTGGGTCTTTTCTGTAACACACATAAAAATTGACAACCAGCTCTACCAGGTGTTGGCTGATAGTTAAGGCTCATATAATGCTAATGGAGAGTTCCTAAACAGGTATTTTATTTAATAATACATAATACTTAAATTGCACTCTCTGCCTTCAAAGAGTTTTGCAAATTTTACACTCCATTAAGCTGAGCAGCACTTGAGTTCATGCCCGATGGCTGGGAAACCAAGGAAGGTTAAACAATTTGCCTCGGGCTATAGCTAGCTGTGCTTGGGACAAAGTACTTTGTCTCTTTTAATGGACAGGAAAATATAACCAATAGCAACTGTCTTCATCAGTACATTAGTTCTGAGTTCTTTCTTTGTGCTTTTTAAAGCCATTCTGTGACTTGCTCCCTTGGCTGTACTGGCTTCACACTGTCTCTGGAAACCATTTCCCGTTCCTCTTCTCCCTTCTTCCCTACCCCTCCTCTTCCTCCTCTTCCTCTTCCTTGCTTCCATCCACTCTCAGTTTCTGGGATACTCTACCTACCAAGGGGAACTCACCATACCCCAACCCAACAGGGACCCTTATCTATGTCCTTCTGGGACCCACTTTCAGGTACTAAGTATATTGCTAATGGATGGGGAAGGCTTGAGAGCAAGTTTCTAAGGCGGGGGGTGGTAAAAACCTTGGAATAAGTTGGTGTGTCTTCTTGACCTATCAGTTTTAAGTAGTGGTGAATAATATAAAACATTTTAAATGCAAACAAATATAGATATGTTCTGAAGCAGAATGCAAAAAAAAGAAAAAGAAAAAATGGGACAGGTTAAAGTCTGAAATGCCACATCTGGTAGACCACTTAAGATTTCTTTTCTAGATTTTTCTGTCCTCGTAGGGGTACATAGATGCAAAAAGTCTGAGAAGAACTGACAAAAATAGTGTTTCCTGTGGGCTCCAGGGAAAAGAAATATTGGGACTGATTTTCTAAGGGCTGGTGGAATCAATCTTGTTACCTTATTGTTTCTTTGAGCAAGAAAATTTTCTCTGGGGATTCTTAGTAATGGAGGGAACCTGGACCATCCTCTTCCCTGTCCTTGAACATCCACCAGGCAGCAGTCTTACCAAACCAAGGGCAGAGTGTCCCTTTTCTTATTATTCAGCAAATAAAAGCAATAAGCAAGGAAACCCAACACACTTGAGGCTGTGATTAAGAAGAAAAATCTGGCATATGTTCAAAGATGAAACTTCTGTTACATAATGATTTCATGCTGAATGTGTTGAAGACCTTTAAAGAGAATTGAAATGGGTAAAATAAAGAAAAGGCTGAGCCACAGTAACCAGGATATGGCTTTACCTGTTCTCATCCAGGTGCACATGCCTGTGTATCTCCTTCAGCCCCGAGGACACTTTAGCCCAGCATAGCATTTGGAGAGAAGGTACAAAACCATGTATGTGACATGCTTGTAGAATGTACCCACTGTAGGAGAGCAAAGAGCTCAGGAGACAAAGTCAGAAAATCAGGCTGTGAGTCCCAGCTCCACAGCCTACTGACTTTCCTAAGCATCCGTTTTCTCAGCCCTAATAACACTTTATTTATCAAATATTTCTATCCGTTGTAGGCACATGGTTGAATTGCATTTCCCTATTCCCTTTATATGTAGACATGGCCATAAGACTTTTTTGGCCAATAAAATGTGAGTACAAGTGATATGTGTCATTTCCCTGTGGAATCTCCGAGAAGCAATCCATGATTCCACATAATTTTCTTTCCCTTTGCCATAGAGACCTCAAGCATTTCCAATAATAGCTGTTCTATGAGCCTGGAGCCCGAGGACCTGAGTCAAAGCTACAGCTGCTACCTATAATGGGCATGTAAGGAAAGCGAGAAATAAATCCTTGTTTTTTCTTTCTCTCTTTTCTTGGAGGTTGTTATTAAAGCATAACCTAGTCTATCCTGATGAAGACACTACTTCATGGATCTGGAGGAAGATTAAAATGCGTTACCTAATAGGTAATATGCATGGCACACAGCAAGTGCTAAACAATGTTAGTTCTTTCCTCCCTCACTGAATTTCTCTACTTTGTGATCCTTCCCAGCCTTTCCTTATCAGCCCTGAGCTATGCTACTCTTCAGAGAGCTTTTCAATTAAAGAAAAACAAAAATGAACTTTAAGAGCTCTTGAAGTATTCCCTAATACCTTTTTTAAAAAATGAGAGAGCCCCCTGGAATGGACCCGGGTTGGGAATTCCCGTGTTGAGAAGAGAACCTGATTCTCTGAAATGTACAAAAGAGAAAGGAGCTAAGGGTCTTATGAAAGAAATTGGCCAGAAAGCAAAACCAATGAACTCTGAAAATTTCCAACCACAGAGAGCACTCCACCCCACAGCACTGTGCTGCCATCATAAAGCTGGGATCCGGGCCCAGGTGTCCCATGGGGATCCAGTTCTGACTCTCCTGTAGCGTGTTATCTGTCCTGGACGGAGGCGGAGTTCTGTCCTACTGAGTGCCAGCTTTCTTTTCAGCGAGAACGATGAAGATGGTCAGAACTCAAGCTTTTAGCTTTTCCCTCACTGGCCCCTTACAAGGCCTGTCTCTTTCTCCCTCTGATCGAGGCAGTGACTTGGGGAAGCCAGCTGGGCAGCTGCTGCTGTTGCTTTGAGTAAATACTTCGAGTTAATCACTTACAACTTATTCAATTAGGCCACCAGCCCAATACCTTTTTAGGCTGTTTGACTTTACTTTGAAGGAAAAACAGTTCCTACCTGAAATTACTCTGGAAGGCCATGTCTTTGAGCTTTACTCAAAGGGTAAATCTCAGTTAATCAATTTACAAGGCATTTATTACAGCCACGGGTCTCCAAATTGGTAAAAATTTTGAGAAGAGGGGAAGGAAAAAGGAATGGAATACAGATGAGATAGAACTATATAACCTTTGAAGTTACTTCAACTGTGACAAGTTACTTAATCTCTGAGCCTCAATTTCCATATAGAAAATGGCAATAAAATATAATAACCCATCTCACAGGGTTATTATAAGATATCATAAAATAAAAATTAGAAAGCCTCTGATATTAAAAAAAAGGCACTAAATAAATATGTAGTACGTATAGTATTTGGGCTCCCTAACAACCCTGGCAAGAAGATATTCTCATGGTTGTGAAGAGGAAGGAGGGAGATCTAAGACAAGGTTAGGGATGGGGAGATAGAAAAACATAAGGAAATCAATAATTCTCATTCCTTTTGCAACAGCATGGATGGACCTGGAGATTATTACGCTAAGTAAAATAAGCCAGTCAGAAAAAGGCAAATACCACATGATCTCACTATATTTGGAATCTAATGAACAAAATAAACTGACAAACAAAATAGAAACAGAGGCGTGGATACATGGAACAGACTGACAGCTGTCAGAGGGGAGGGAGAGGGGGACAGTTTGAAAGGAGGTGAAGAGAGCAGCCAAAGAACATATGTGCACATCCCATAGACACAGACAACAGTGTGGTGAGGGCCAGACGGAAGGGGCAGCGGCCAAGTGGAGGTGGGCAAATGGGGGGCAGGGACGAGGACATCTGTAATAGTGTCAACAATAAAAATAAAGTTAAAAATAGTCATGATTTTTAAAATAGTAATTCTCATTCCAAGTTTCTTATTTTCACTCCAGGGCCCTTCATCTGGACCTTTCGAGGGAGAATCCCAGAGCTTCTGTGACCCTGAAAATGGGCCTCAGAGAGCCCAGCTCTGTTGTGCACTGGCCAAACCACTGGGATGGGGAGAGGGGACATTCCAGGCCAAACCTATGGAGAGGGACGAGCTAGGGATACCTCACTGAGGTGGTGGAAGGAATCTGGAGTGTTATGAAGGAGGTGTGTTGGAGGCCTGGGGCCTTGATAGCTCCTGTTTAAATACATCAAAGAGCTGACATTTAGATGGGCTGGATTTGTTTCCTGTGATCCCAGTAGGTAGAAACAGGGCCAGAGGAGGGAGGGGACAAGGGAAGCTTTCCTCTCCATTCAGTACCCATTAAATTACTGGAAACTTCTGGAAGGCTTGGACTGGATCTTATTCCCTTTAGTTCCCATGGTGCTAGCACAGGGCCTCATCTGCAAGGGTCAGTCAAGGAGCAATAACTGACGGCATTTTCACTGGCTGGTCTTGGCGGGGGGAAGCCAATTCTGAGAAGCTGATTAACTCTCATTGACCCATCTGCCTGAGACCTTGTTAAAACAACTGTGTCAGCCAGTGGTGAACCTCGGGGCAGCCTATCCTAGAGTACCAGTGACCAGCACTCTTCTTCTACCTTCCACACCACACTTTGAAAACACTGAAGAGAAAAACTTTCTATGAGGCTCAAAGGTTGTTTATGGAATGATGCTAAGAAACTACCGTGGAATGATCTGGAAGTGAAATTTTAAGCTAGATAAACATTAAGCCTGCTATAAAAGGTCATTCTAACTTCCTTTGACCCTCCTATAACTGTGGTCCTCAGCATTTTGGTTTGTAGCAAGAAAGCATTGCTTCTCTCTGCTGGTCTAATGGTCTACTAGCCTTGTTTCCTCTTACAGTTTTTAATGAGGAATAAAGCCTGCACTTGACCTCAGTTCCAAGCCCAAATCCTTTCTGCCTGATCCCTTAAACACATGTTTTGATGAATCTAATACGTTCATTTGGTAGACTTGTAAAGTCTGCTGGACGAGAAGATGCGGAAACATTATCATCTCTCTAGCTTGAGCTCCCTGGGGTGAATATTCCCAAATGGAGCACTTGGGTAAAAGCAGCTGCCCTAACAGCCTGCCTGTGACTGAGGACATGTTGATAAAGAATTACATAGTCTAGAACTGCCCCTTATTCCTAGGTCACATTTTCATTTATTCATTAACTGACTCTAAGAATGTCTATCACGTCCCAAATCTGTCAGAAACAGTGGCAAGTGGTGCCTAACATGACATTTGCTGACTGTTTCCTATGCTCACTTGAGTGACTGTCACAGCATCCCTATGAGGGAGGCACGACTCTTTCCTCATTTTGCCACTGATGAAACTAAGAGACACAAATGGGTTAAAGAAATTGCACAGGTCACACAGATAATAAAAGAAGGAACCAGAAGGGTTTTTTTTTTTGTAGATAGCTGTTGGAATGAAGAAATTAAACAATAATGATATATACTTCCAGATGCTTTCTAGACTTCTATCAAATACACAGACTTATTCTAGGAAGCAGTTTGAGAATGGAAAAGTTCATTGCCACCAGAAGACCATGATTATTCTAAGTACCTCCCTACAAGGTATTAGTGAACCCCAGCTTTGGTGGGCTGCAGCGGTCCCCCGGCTTCTCAGCGTGAGGACTCCTTTTATAAATTTTAAAAATAAACTTATTTTGCACATCTCCAGTAAGTTATAAAAGATACAACATAGCCAAAAGCTATTTTGAATTCAGTAACATCTTTAAATTAATTTATATTTTATTAATTACTACACTATAACCAGATCGGAAAAGCAGAGGACCACCTACTTTCAAAACACTGTTCTGGTCAGTATGCAAACAGTAGGCACTTGACATCCAAACACAGACTCCCCGGCTCTTTGCCATAGCTCCACAGACCCTCAGAGATGCACAGAGCTGTGTAGCTTCAGCCACATTCACTATCTCCTCTGAGCCTCAGTCTCCTCATCTCTAAGTGGACATAACAAGAGGTTTTTCAGAGGATGTCAGAATTAATGTGAGATCAGAAAGAACTTGGACAGCTCTTATCCTGAGACTACAAAAATGGTTAAAAACACAGACCCTGACGAAAACCTTTCCAATGTAGTTAGAGAGACAGACACACATGAAAGAACTAGTGAGCAGGGCAACCCACTAAACTCAACTATGCCTCTGGGATCTAGCTCTAGAATGTGATCTGATCATCTGTAAGGCAGGGAGTGCACGTGAAAGGGGTTCACTACCACCTTACACAGGGAATTCAGTCCACTTAAGAGTTTTCACTAAGAGTAAATATAGATGTATTTTGGCTGCTATCAATGGCTGAGAGGCTTGAAGCCTCAGGATCCCAGAGGTTGCCAGTGTAGATGTGTCCCTCACAGTGCAGTGCCAATGCTGAGGCTAACGCCGGAAAAACGGGCATGTGCACAAGATGGTGATGGGAGATTTTGGTTTGGTTTGAAGCTGCAACTCATAGTTATGAAATGGCTACCATGGAGAGGAAGTTATACAATGGTCCTAATATTAATATTTAATGCTATTTTGATTTAAATGTAATTCAAGGCACATTTATCATGCAAAAAGAAACTTGCTGTTTAACTTAAATGGCTCAACCCCGGCATAATGTCACAATCTTGCAATTCTACAGCCGGCATCCATCACATTTTCAGGATATAATTGCCTCCAGGGGATGAAATCTCGGAAGAAGTTTCCCTCAATGATATTGGCAGCAGAAATTACTCCAGTCTGTCCTTTTGGGTTTGTTGGATTGAAAACAGAAAAGCCGTTTCATCGTCAGGACTCCTGGTCCACATGTGAATGAGTATACAACTTGATAACTCAGATGCCTCCAGGAAAGCCCCAGGGCCCATGAGCAGGAGGAGTTAGATTAATAATTAAAAGGGGTAATATTTATCGAGTATTACCAGGCACAGTGCTAAGCAATGACATGAATTATCTCTCTTTATCCTCATAACAAAACCTGAGAGGGTGGTGCGATTTTATACCTGTCCTGTAGATGAAGAAATTACAACCCCGTGGTCACACCTCGGCAGGTTGCCCCTAAGACATGGGTCGTAACTGCTCCTCTGTGCAGTCTTGCCCCTGCCTCATAGCAGGCTTTCTGGGCTGCCTCCTCACCCTGGCGGACACCCCTATTTTACATGTTGCTACAAGGATGGGGACCCAACAAGTTGAGAGGCAAATGAGTGAGAAATAACAAAGCCTCTGGTTGTGGCTTTCTAGGTGGCAGTTGATGACATGCTGGCAGGGAAAGGACAAGAGGGATGTAGACAGGTGTGAGGTGATCATCCTTAACAAAATTCTCAGAGTATGGAATTTAAAATCACAAGTATCCTTAAAGATCAACTGTCTAGCCCCTTCATTTTACAAATCAGGAAATAGAGTCTCAGGCAGTTGCCCATGATCACAGAGCTGGCGTGGGATCCATAACTCTCTCCTTCTCTTCTCTCTCAATAATTCTTTTTGATCGAGGACAAAAGGAGAGTGAAAATTTTTCCCTTACACACCTTTCCCCCTCCCCAGCCATCTGGTCCCCTGCCCAAAGGCAAATTCTATTAGCAGATCTATTGTGTCCTTCTAGAGATATTCTATGTATGTCAAAAATAGGTTTCTTTTTTAAACACAAAAATTATAGCATTCTACATACTGGCTGAATCTTGCTTTTTCACTTAACTATCCAGGTTAGAGATTGCTCCATTATCTGAACATGTAAGGCAGCCTCCTATTTTTTCAACTTTTTAAAAAAGATTTTATTTATTTATTTTTAGAGAGGGGAAGGGAGGGAGAAGGAGAGAGGGAAACATCAATATGTGGTTGCCTCTCATGTGGTCCCCACTGGGGACCTGGCCCGTAACCCAGGCATGTGCCCTGACTGGGAATCAAACCTGCGATGCTGTGGTTTGCAGCCCACGCTCAATCCACTGAGCTACGCCAGCCAGGGCTTTTTTTCAACTTTTTAAGAGTTTTATTGTGGTCAAATTATATAATATAAAATTCATGCATTTTTAAGTGTCAATGTGATAAGTTTTAGAAAATGCCTACAGTTGTGAAGTCATTACCAAAATCCAATTTTGAAATAATTTTATCATCCCCCAAAATTCCATTATGCTCATTTGCAGTCACTCCTGGCTTCCACCTGAGCCACAGGCAACCACCAATCCACTTTCTGCCTCCATAATTTTGTGCTTTTCAAAATTACATATAGATGAAGTCATTCAATATTTATTGTATACCTGGCTCCCTAAATAATACTGTGTAGGGCTTAGCATAATGTTTTTGAGATTTATTCACAAGTTGTGTATGACAGGAGTTTCTTCTTATTGCTGAGCAGTATTCTGTTGTATAGATATACCACCTTTTGTTTACGCACTCACTGACTGGTGGACCTTTGAATTGCTTCTAATTTGAGGATATTATGAATAATGCTACTGTGAACATTTGTATAAAAGTCTATGTGAGTATTTGACTTAATTGGGGGGGATTAGTTACTCTAGAAGTACAATTGCCATGTTGCATGATATATGTACATATAACTATTTAAGAAATTTCCAAACTGTTTGCCAAAATGGCAGTAGCCTTTTACATTCCCACCAGCTCTGTATTAGAGCTCTAGTTTCTTTACATCCTCACCAACATTTGGTATTTTCTGTCTTTCTGGTTTTAGACATTTTATTGGATGTGTAGTGGTATCCCATTGTGACTTTGGCTTGCTTTTACCTAATCTACTGATATTGCATATCTTTTCATGTGCTTATTTGGCATTTGTATATCTTCTTTGGTTAAGATATCTACTCATATTTTTTCCCAGTTTTTAACTGTTTTTTTTTATTGAGTTGAGAGTTTTTTATATATTCTGGAAACAAGTGTTTATCAGATTTATTTTGCAAATATTTTCTCCTACTTTATGGCTTGTGTTTTCATTTCTATAATGGTGTCCTTTTTTTGAAGTGCAAAAGTTTTGTATTTTGATGAAGTCCAAGTCATCAATGATTTATTTATTGTTTGTGTATTTTGTCAGAACCAAGAAAGTGTTGACTAACCCAAGGTTACAAATATTTTCTCCTATGTTTCCTTTTAAAATATTACAATTCTAATTTTTACATTTCAGTCTATGATCTACTCCAAGTTAATCCGTGTGCTTGGTGTGAAGTAAGAGCCTAAATTCAGTTTTCCTTTTGCATATAGATATTCACTTGTTCTGGTGCCATTTGTTTCTAAGATGATCATTCCTTTACTTTTGCAACTTGTCAAAATCAGTTGAGCATATATCTAGAGTTCATTCCTGGACTCTATTCTATTCCTTTATTATTTTTAGGGCTCCATAATGTTTCATTTTATAGATGTATTTTGCTTAATTTAACTGATCCCTAATCAATAGACAATTATCTTAAGGCTGATCTTTTGTTTTTCTTTTGAAGTCATGCTGCAGCAAATATATTTTTTGCACATTATACTTGTAGGATAAATTCCAAGAGGAGCCAGTTTTACATTTTGATAGCATTCACACGTCGATCTCTATGGAAGCTTTACTGTTTCACCATTACACTCGCGATGCTTGACAGTACTCTTCAGATCCTTGGAAGCAAACATGCTGATAAATGTTTCATCTTTTGTTTCATCAAATAGGTAAAGAATGGGGTCTCCATTTAATTTGCATTTTTTATGAAATTGGATGAACGTCTTTATATTTTACACATTTGAGAACTAACTATATTTCACTTTATGGGAAATGTGTGTTTCATGTCATTGACCTGTATTCTGTTCATTTTGGTTCTCTGTGATACATATTACAAGTGTTTCCTCCAGTTTTTTGTTTGTCTTTTGACCTTATTTATTGAGTTAGGTCCTATAGGAGCTTTTTTTTTAGTGGAATAAAATATATAGTAAACGCTAAGCCTGGGTAAAACTAGAAAGAACTACCCTAC
This sequence comes from Trachops cirrhosus, assembly GCA_028533065.1. Classification (NCBI taxonomy): domain Eukaryota; kingdom Metazoa; phylum Chordata; class Mammalia; order Chiroptera; family Phyllostomidae; genus Trachops; species Trachops cirrhosus. The sequence goes on along the minus strand of CM052540.1, from coordinate 152,691,409 downwards.
TCCAAGATTCAAAAAAAAAATAAGTCTCCTATTTTTTCTAATACTTTTATGTTTTTATTTTTAACATTTTAAATCTTTAATCTGGAATTTATTTTAATTTAAGAAATAAAGTAGGGATATAAGTTTATTTCTTCCCAAATAGCTAATGAGTTGTCCAAACATCGATAATTATATAATCCAACTTTCTCCTTTGATATACAATAATTTTATCATATATTAGATGTCCATATACATTTAGATTCACTGATTTGCCATATTTTTATGTGTCAACAAGCACACTCAAACCTCTAAACTGAATCCAACTTTAACCTTCTCTCCTGCAACATTCTCTAAGTGACACACAGTAAGTGAATGAAGTGCTTATGAATTGCCTGCAATAACAGTTAAATTGTCTCTCCCCTTCTAGCCCACTGCCATTAGCTAACAAAATTCAAGCTCTTTTTAACATTGTTAATAAATATATAATTATGACAGTTAATCTGTTTGGAAATACAGGGGACTGAGAATCAGATATCATGTTTTTGAGTCAAATAAACAATTTGGTGCTAACTCATGGTTTCCTTCCATAACAGCCAATAATTTTGGATAGGCTGTGTGTGTGTCTGTCTATACACACATGTGTAAGGCAGATGTGCCACATACAGAAGAGATAGCACTTTATTAAATTAACCAACTCTTGCTGCCCCCAACTTCATATTGGTTGAAGAGCAAGTAAATTTGGCACTTTATGTCCTGATCCTTCTGGGCTAAGATTTGCTCATGATTCAGTGTCTCCCTAACTGCATGTATTAAATATGTGAGGCCAAAACTCCTCTTCTAGGAGGCTCAGAAGGAGCAGAAAGGAGCCAAGGTAAGCCATGCATGGTATGAGCACTTAGAGGTTGTAAAGACACACCAGATGGAATTGTCTTCTTCAAAATGATGTTGTGTTAGACTGCCCCTTCTTTTCCAAAAAACTGGGCTCTCCACTCTTTCTTTAACATTCCTTTTCATCTCTCATGGCTACAGCCAAGAGATAAGAACTCTCCATTCCTTGGCACCTTAATGGAGCCATAGATAGGTGATTGTGCCTGGAAGTGACTGGGTTTCAAGAGGGCTGAGGATGGTGTTGGAGCAACTTGCTTGCTCCATTATTGGGTATCTCCTGCACTCAAGAAAGATGATGCCCATATATCTTTAAAAACCTTGTAGAAGTCAGGATTCTCTATACATCTAGGAGTAACCATGTAGAATTTTTTGCATGCTCCTCATCCTGAGAGTTAAAGTTCTAGTAATTCAGAAACCCCATCTTTGTAGATTAAGTATAGTGCTCCTTAGCAACTTAAAAGTGTTCAATATACATATGTTTTTAAGGATAGTGCTGGGAGACCTCTCTGTACATTTTTTAAACTGAAAAAGTCTATGGGGATGAGGGGGGAAGAGGAAGTTGCACTGTGTTGTGGGAAAGAAAACTGCCTGAACTAGAGAAACAGCATGAAATGAAGTGGTGGTGCATTGTGGTGGGAGTTCCATGAAACGGTGCTGAAAACTTCAAGTTTTTCCTCTCCCTTCACTTCCTGTGGAAGAAGACCAGAGGGCCTGCCTCCTCTAAGAGGGGATACCATCATCTCCATCCAGGCAGAGGCCCAGTTTTGTCCAGGCCGAAGCAAACCAGAGGCGATTCCGGCCCTCTCCCTCACTCTCTTCCGGCCCTGCTTCCTTTCTCCACCCCTCCAACAATAGCCCCCTCTTGATTTCTGTTCCAAGAGAGAACAGTGAGTCCCCAGTGCAAAGGAAACTCCATGGATTCTTTCCGCAGAGTTTTCTAACTGGGGAGAGTGAGGTGTGTGCTCTGGCATCTGCTCCTTGGTGGTGATGCTGGAGAACCAGGACCCCCCTCGCTTCTCTCCAAGAGACACAAGGCAGGTAGCAGGGTTTCTTGTCCCCATTCATTAGCATTCAAAGAGAAAAGCTGGCAGAGTATCTTTTTTCCTGGAAGGACTCTGAGGTATTCTCTCTTACACTGTTGCTTTTAAATGCTTTTTTAAATTGCTGAAAAAACTGAACATCTTTTTGGGGTGATATCCCCAAAATACCTGTCACTGCCCCTGCTGGGACTTTCTTACCCTGAGCCAATATTTTGTAGACTAGACAGAGACTTGGACTCTGCCCCAGGTTTATTAGATCTGGAGAAAGGCCTAGGAATCCTCCCCAGGTGATTCTGAAGTTTGGAGTTCAGAACACACTTGGAAAACAATATCCCAGACCTTTCCTCTCTGAGATTATTAGTATCCCTGGAGATGGAGTTAACTTGCTGAGTGAGATCACAGAAATCATGCCTAATGTTGCTCAGAGCTGAATAGACTCAAGACCAGTCCAGCAACACCACTATCTAGGAGGGAGTAATGTGTTCTTGGTCAAGGTCAAAGTTAACCTTGTAACTCTTTGGAACAGGGACTGACACTCCAAAATCAATCTGTGTACACATAGAACAAAAGCCTAAAGTAGTGCTGTTGAGGCCTGAACCACATGGATGTTGTCTTAAAATGCTGCTTTTGATGCAGGAGGTCTGGGATGGAGCCTGAGATTCTAACAGACTTGCAGGTGATGCTATGCTTTTGGCTCTTGGACTACTTTTGAGGAGTACTGCCTTAAGGGACACTTAATTTTTTTAAATATTAATTACACTTTCTTCTTAATGAGAAACCTATAAATGAGCAACATAGATTTAGTGACCTTGAATAACACTTCTAGTGTATCTGTTGAACAAGGTGGTTGCATTTCTTCATCTCTAAAATGGGGCTAATAAAGCACCTACTTCTTAGAATGGGAGGGGTAAGTGAAATGATGTATGTAGAGATCTTAGCAGGCCCCAAACTTGGTAATGACTCCTCTGTAAATGTGGCCATTGGAGGTGGTGGTGCTCTTCTGGTTATCTCATTCTCGCACTTCGTGTCAGTGGCCATCCTAGGGAGAGGTTTAAGTGAGGCCTGAATGTATCAAAGGGAAATAGGAGAATGGGTCAGAATTGCCTTTGTGGGCTTTGGTGCTTGGCACCAAAGGGATAGGCTTTACCCATGTGAACAGAGAGAGCTTCTTCCGCTTCTACCTCAACTAACAGAAACCTTAGACCCCAGTGTTGTTATTGTATTTATACTTACCACTTTAAATTTGCCACATAAGTGAAAAACTGCCTCAGTCCAGTATTTGTTCATTTGGCTGCCTCCATGGCCTAATTATATAAAGCAAAGGGTATTGTGCTCCACAAGGATATCACATTTTCCTCCCTGAATTCACCCCTTCATATTTGTGTAAACTCAACCCAAGAGGCATCCCTTTAACTTGGATTTATAGCCCTGCCTAAAAAAAACAGGGAGCGTTCAGCATTTCCTACAAGGCTGGATCCTGGCTCACAGCTCTTTTAGTCAAGGGAAAACAAATGACCACTCTCTTTCTCGCCAAAAACAATCTGCTAGCCCATCATCTGCCCAGAAAACAAATGAAAAATAAAATGCAACCAACAGTCTTTTCTGCGTTACTGATAAATGTTTATCTCCATGAGCAAGTGGGTGGCGTCCTTTCCAAGATGACACGGTCATACACATGTAGCAGCCCCATGCACATGATGGTGGAACAAGCTGTAATTCCAGCCAATTCAGAGGGGAATAAATACACCAGGCTGGCAATTTGGCATTGTCCAGACCCCGCAAAAAGTTTGACTCACTTTTTTACTTATTAACTGCTGATTTGGCAGTATATAAAGGTAGCATGTTTTATTCTACAGCCCACTTATTTAGGACATCATCTATTCAACAAATATTTACTCTGAATCTGATACATGCCATGTGCTATTCTAGGCTCTGGGCATACAGGTGGTTGAATGAAGTCGCTGTCCTCACAATGCTTGCTTTCTAGTGAGCTTCTATGTTACACATAACTTGTGATGCAAATATGTTCTTATTCTTTTATCTGAACATCACTGTTTCTTCCAGATGAATGTGGTATTTGGCTAGCTGTTTCTGAGAACACATCAACACAGTTGTTGCGTCTCTGCTCCTGTCAGATGGAGGTCCACATCTACTGGTGCTTTGCTTAATTGGCCATATAAACATAAGAGGCATAATATTGAGTGATTGAGGTAGAAACGAAATCAGGGAAATCAAAACAATTTTTTTCTGTAAGTTACAGATTTTTCTTATAATTAAAGCAGACTTAACATGATGAGTATTGATTTTTCAAATACCATTATCAATCTTTTGTCCTTCCATGTCACCACTAACCAAGGGACAATATCTAACTTCTAAAACAGGCTCAGCACAGCACATGTTGTAAAAAGGTAAAAACAAAACAAAACTGAAAGAAACTGATGAGACTGACACCACCACCATTTAAAAAAAGTGAACAGAAAATTTTAGTATTTGTGTTTTCCTTGATAAAGAACGCATGCTCACAATAAGATACAAATAGTATAGAAGAGCATACATCAAAAAGGGCTGTTTATACAGAATCATAATATCTCTAGGTCTCAGGAATTGCTTTTCTATGATTGACATACGGTGATAGAACATCAATCAGTCTCATCAGACGACCTGACTGACCAGCATATGCCTTACTCCGTAATTCTTGTAGAATAACAATCGATGTATTCAACACTAGTTTTTAAAGAGAACATCCGAAGCTGAATAAGAATTCCACTTAAAGTCATGGTTCTTAAAACATACATTTTAATTTATTGTCAGAGCAACCCTGAAGAACACAGAGCAAGATACTGACCATCCGTTTAAGAGAGTCACAAGATGTCAGCACCCAAATCTCATAAATCTTCTAGTGCAGTGGGCAGGAGAGAAGGGCGTAAACAAGCCTGCAGGTGAGTTCTTGTACACAGACACACACACACACAAACGCACACACCCCACCTTAGGAATCACCGATTTGGTCCAACCCCATCATTTTATAGGTGGGAAAACTGAGGTCCAAGCAAGCCAAGAAACCCATCAAGCCTCACATATAGGGGGTGGCAGAACAGCAGAGAAATGTTCTGATGCCCAGTCTGGTTTTGTTCTGCTGCACTGAGGTTCAGTAAAAGACATCTTTTGCATATAAATATATAACAACCGAGCTTCAGTTTGCTCTCCCAATGTTGATTTGCCCAAACAAGTTTCGACTGTATCAGAGCCTCTTATTCTAACTAAATAACTTCACAGGTGGTTACTGGTGGTCAATTTTGGGTGATTGTTGGTAGTTGTGTGCTTTGCATTTGGAAAGTATAGAGGGAAGTTTAACAAAGACCTAAGTTAAAGCACCATTATTACTTGACAAACTAACTAGCATGTATGTTTTGAAGTTTAGAGTGAGGGGGGAAAAGCAGTTGGATCACACACACCCCCACACTGTTTTTTGGTGTGAAAGTCAGTGGCTCCACACTAAACGTTCGAGGAGCAGGATCTCCAAGTACACTTAGCCCTCAGTAGTGGGAGAACCTGTTACTTCAAGTCCTTTTCTCTCTGTTTCTCACGGAACTGCCACGACAGTTTCCAACAAAAGTGCTTCCAGCCTTCCACGGCCAGGGAAAAGGTCACCAAAGACAGAGAGCTCAAGAGCACGGGAAATTGGGTGAAAGGGAGAATGAAATGTCTATGGTATGATTGCAGTCTCTTCGAACACTCATCTAAATTGATAACTTTCACCCCAAGACAAACTTTCCCCTGCATGGAGCGCTTCTGAACACAGCTAGCATTTCAATGTGGCTGAATCTGGCATTTCTGCCATCATCGGAGATGAACATCAAACTAGTTGTCTCTACATTCCTTTATTTTAGGAGAATTTGGGGTTCAGGATATCCTCGCTCAATGTGTGCCTAACTCAAAAGCTATGAGGGATAATTTTTGTTCTGACAGACCCTCGGTATAGTATTGATCAAGAATTATGCCACAAATTTATAAGAGATGTATTCTATTCCCTACATTCAAAAAACACAGCACCCTTAAGTATTAACGCGACTCTTAACTAATTACAACCGACATCAATCGACTCCTCCTACTTGCCACACATTGTGTTAATTGCATTGCATAAATAATCTTATTTAATCTTCACAACAATGATATTAGGTTGATACAATTTTACATTTGGGGAAACTGGGGCTTAAAGGGGTTAATTACCTGGAATAAGGCCCAGTCAGTAAGTCACAAAACTGGAATTCAAACCCAAATCTGTATAACAACAAAGCCTGTCCTTTTGATGCCTGAGTCATATCCCAGCACACAGAAACAGGACACATCCTAACATAACATTTAAATGACAAATTTATAATTTAGTTAGAGTATGTGTACAGTTTGGGCACAAATTAATTAATACCATCTCCCGTTTGTCAAATTCTGGATCATTCCAAGCTGGAGTTCCCCTCATGATATCACAAAGGAGCCTGGGATGACCCCAGAGAAAAAGCACACACTGGAAGTTTCCACCAGTGCCAGCCAGCTCACTCCTTGGAACTGAGTGAAGACAGGTTGGCATTAACCTGACTAAACCAGTCAATGGCTTTTTTCTTTGGGCAGCCGAAATTTTTTGCCCTCATCAAATATTCTCATAGCAACGACTTAACTTAAATGGAAATACTGAATATACATTTTTTTCTTTGAAAGAAAAATACACATCCACCCCGAGCTCCTTAGCCTTGGGCCACAGTGAAGGCTCCCGCTGGCAGGCGGGCTGCCCCGTTGTGTGCCCTTGGAGATGTCCTTTACCTGCCTCGCCTTTGGTCGGTGTGACTCTGCCGTCAGGTTTTTTTCTATATTGTGTTGCATCTGATGTTTTTATTCAATAACCCAAACTGGAGCGTGTTCTGTGATGTCATTTTAATTGGACACAAAATTAAATACATTATCAAGGAAAAGTGAAACTGAAAGAAGCAAGTCAAAATTGCAGCCCTGAGTTTTCTACTGGGGTCACGATTGCTGATAAAAGATGCGAAGTGCCCAATCCAAGCAGTTTCTGCTACCTTTTGACCAGAAGATCTATGAAATGGGTGACTAGGGTCAGTGGTAGGGGAGCTGGAAACCACTTTTAACTGTGATTACAATGGTTTCGCATCCTCAAGCAGGCAAACACTAATCACGTCTTTTTCACCTTGCTCATTTTATAGTGCTCCTAAAAAAAGTCTCTTAAAAAAAGGGGAAGAAAACGGAAGTCTGCTAATGCAACAAAACCTACATAACAATCCACTTCCATATACTTTCTCACTCTTATTAAGACAATGGCTCAGTTTTGAATAAAGATTAATTACTTGATTGTGGTTAATGTACAGTCTGGCCAAATTAATTTATAAATGAGAGACTGGATATTTTTATTATACTCTTCACATCCCAGGTGACCTCAATCAGCAAATTTCATAGAAAGGAATATTTTAAAACTCTGTATGGTTTTTGTCTTTCACCCATTCAATACCTCTTATAATTAAATTATTAATATTAGTAAATTTACACAGTTTTTCCAAGGGATCTTGCCAGCCTATTTTTGACAATGTGATCTTGCCTTCCTCCTGGCTTTCCGTCATGAGTTCATGGTAACATTATCCTTTCTGACAAATTTAATTGAAAAATTTAGATTTTAAAAGCTAGTTGTATGTTTTTAAACTTGTCTCATTCACTGCATCCTAATTGGTGTGTGGAAAACCAGGCTCTGGTGAATATTTCTCAATCACATCAATAGTTTAGTTTTTCACTCCTCCTGACACAAGCAATCAATCTCAATCCTCCTATTACAGTTGCATGTTGTTTTCCAAAACCAAAGTTATATGCCCCCAAATCTTTGTCTTCCTCTGTAGGGCAGATAACATTTTCCACTGACAGTAGATAATAAATTTACACTCAACCCACCTATGAAGCCTCAACACAAAAGCACCCCACATGCAGTACAATTCAAAGTGTCATTCCCTTCTTCTCTTCCCTTCCCTCCTCCCTCAGTGATGCAGAATAATAGTCAAAAATTAACATTTCTCTTTCAGAGAGTGAAGAGTGGAAAGAAAAGAACAAGAGAAGGGCACTTCAATCCAGACGATGGGTAACAAATCCCCAGAACAAACCACGAGTCTTAGCAGACACCCTGATAAGAGTCCCAAGACAGAGCACTGAGCAAGAGAGGAATTCTCCAGTGCAGTGGGACACATCACACACTCCAGTGGCTCCTGGCTAACCTAGCCACACCATCCATGCCAAAATTCAGATTTAACCTGATGGCCTCCTTAGTCCCCGTGCAATTCTGTTGCCAGGTCTGCCAGCCTCAGCTCTGCAATGCATCAGTATTCTCCTTTTTAAAAAGTACAAGCTTAAATTCTGGGCCATCCATCACTCATACCCTTTGGTTAAGATTACACCCAGTAAGGTCTTGTCTGTTGAAGACGCCCACAACAGCACCCATCCCAGACACACTGAGGTGGGAGCAGAAACAGTTGCATGGGGGACTTACCAGCTCCTGAGTGAATGGCTGCAGCGGCCCCGTGCTTTACCTGATCCCCGCTCTCTCTGAGCCTCTCCCTCTCTCTCTCCCTCTTTCTCTCGTGTACAGATTGCAAGGAACTTAAAGAACTCACAGGGACAGTGTTTCAAATGACTTAAGAAAGAGAACAGGAACAATACTTCGTTCTCTTTTTCTCAGATGAGTACCTTCGGGAAGAAGGAAGGAAGGGAGGGGAGAGGGAGGAAGTCAACAACCCTTTGCTTTCCTGAAAAAAAATAAGGAAACAGAAGATAGACATCTCATTTTCTCTTAAACAAAATGTTGGAAGGGGCAAAAAAAAAAAAACTTTGTAAAAAGGAATTCCTCAAAAATGCTCTCTGCCCTGGGAGCATTAAAGAGATGAAACGCCTTACTGGCCTGGCCTGTCCAAACAAATGGTGTTCCAGAGAGACAGGCTCTCCTGAGACTGCAGTCTCTGGTATCTGGTTTGTAGAACTGACACAGCCAAAAGGGAACAAATCATGTCATGTCGACTCTGAGCAAAGGAAAGTTGGGGCTGCTGCGCTAACGGAGGCAAACCTGCAGCTGTAGGAGCGGGAGGTGGCCAGGCGGCCAGGACCATAGCCCCTCCTAGGCCTTTCAACACCGGCGCCACTGCCGTCCTTCAGCCTAGCCCTAGATCCTCCACCTCCTTCCAGGATCGAATAGCACATCTATGCACTGGCCACTGAGCTTGATGCCGTGGACCAAACCAAACTTCCATCTTTGCTGATGGTTCAAAAATGTTTCAAAGGCAACTTACCGCACTGGTGCTGGACATAGATTTCTCAGAAGGGTTGTTTATATTATTCTATCCTTTACATTCTTAAATGCTTCTTAGGTTCACAAAGTACTGTGGAACACCGTATGTCTTAGATCAGTCTGCCATGGTTTTTAGAAAAGAGGTGGTGGGGGCTGAGTAGAAGGAGAGAGAAAATGGAGAGAATGTTTTTTTATCAAGTTAGGGGCACCTGGCAGTTCGGTGGGCAGCAGGCATGCACCCCGTTTAGGAGTAGGTACTTAGGAATAAACGAGGCTTAAAATTCTCTGACTTGTGCTGTGTCTTACGTCCTTCATTCATTTGGTTAAGACCATTGCACCATGAACAGGAACCTGCAGTTATGTGGGCCTTTGTGGCAGCAAAATAAAAACCAGCATTAATGTAGTTCCTTATTTTGCTCAATTGTGAAAAAGGGTGTGGAGAATTATACCTGATGACAAAAAGCAATTAAAGTAATAACAAGGAAAGAGTGACTCTAATTTAGTTTCTTGGTAGGAATTTTATTGGGCACCGTAGTCTATATTATTCTTGTATTCCAGCAGTTTTCTCCCTCCATTAATTTTCTATCTATCTAATCGGTGTATCAGAGAGAACATAAAGGTATTGTGACTCAGTGGGTTTGCAAAACCAGAGAGTTTTATTCTTTGCATTCCCTGTGGCACCAATATTGGCACAGCACAGGGGTTTCTGGCACAGGTGACCCAATGTCATCTACGGACGAGAAAACCGACGCCCAGAGAGGAGTCTGTGCAGTTTGCCCAAGGTCACACACATCAGTGGCAAAACCCAAAGTGTTATGTGTCTCCTGCTGCAGCTCTGGTGCTCTTTGCCCTCTGCTGGCCTTCCTCTATATCCTGCCTTTGTACACAAGGGAAGGAAAATGAAAACGAAAACCTAAGAAAACAAGAGAAGAGCATGAGGGAATGAGGTAGAGTGGGGAAAGGACAGGAAGAAACCCTTTTAAAGGAGCAGCAGTATTGGGGCAACGCTTGGAGTAATGGTGAGGGTGGAGAAATGCAGGTAAATGGGGCTGAAATGCACCACAGAAAGTGAAAGCAGGTGGGAGTGTGTGGGGGTGGGTGGCTGAGGGAGAAGTAGGGGGAAGCTGCCCTGGGTGCTGGCCATCAGCAGCAGAGACAGAGAGGGGATGTGAAGGAACAAAGAGGCTACGAAACCCTTGCAGGAGTGACAAGTCTCTGATCACCTGG
>CM052540.1:152665242-152680448 GCA_028533065.1 Trachops cirrhosus | reverse complement strand
AGAAGGACTACCCAGTCTAAATTTCCTCAAGGGGCTGAAAACATGAAAGCTCTTTATCTCTCCTCCCAGAGATGTGTATGCCTGTGTGTGGGGCGGGGGGTTGGAGGGTGTCCTTTGGGCACATGATGTGAGGGTTTCTTGGCCTTTAGAAACGGTGGGGCCTCTCTTTCCTGAGGGGAGGGTAAAGAGACACTGACACTGGTAAAGCTTCTCCTTAATAGCTCACCCTACCAGGTGGGGATTAAGCACCCACTGCCTGTTTGGTCCCTAGTTTTTAATCAGACTGCCTGCCCACTTAGACAGGCTTTGGGGAGCCTCAGCCTGCTGTTTCATTCCACCTGCCTGCTCACATTTGTTTGCTCTTGCCTCCTCTATCTTTCGGACACTCCCAGTTTGCTCCCACACATGCCTCAGGTCTTCTGATTGAACCTGTCCAAATGCACTCTTCTGGCTCTAGCCCCGGGACTCCAACCCTGAAACAATGCCAGAAAGGACTCTCAAGCCCCAGGAACCACAACCACCTTGGGACTTTCAGATATTGCTCCCGGAACAAAAGACATCTTTAACCTGTGCTTTTAGGGACAGCAAACCTCACCTTCTTGGGGGTGATGCATGAATAATTTGGTTTCAAGCCTTATTATTGGTTCCAGAGCATCCTAGGTACTTACTGTGGTCACAAAACCCACTGCCTCCTAGCCCACTGCAGGCCACTTGGGAGAAAATCAAGCTGCTCTCTTTTACCTCATAGGCTCAGCTTTGCTATTCAACTCAATAGGAGAAGCTGTGTTTGAGGCTGTAGTGCTTGAACCCAGGCTGGATTTCCTCCTCCCATTTTCTGTCCTTTTTACCCAAACCAGTGAGCTACCACAGAAATTGCCCCAGTGGTTTCCGATACCCCTTTCATAGTCAGCTTAGCCTTTCGGTCTGGCATTTCTTTGTGTAGGCCATGTCCCCGTGGCCAAGTCCCTTCAGGTCAGCTAACAGTGATTTTACACACACTGTATACAAGCTGTCAGTGAGGATGAACTGGTCTCCCACCCAGCCCTCCAACTGGACCAGAGCTGGACCCGGGTAGCCTCTTTGCCACAGTGGGTACAGACAGGGGGGAAGGCAGCGCTTTGCTCCACAGCAGCCTGGGGCATTCTGAATCTCCTTCCTCATCTCCAGAGCCTTTGCTTTGTCCCAGAGTGAGCAACAGTTTCTTTGCTCAAGATTCAGTTTAGTAAAGTTATACATCTTTACAACCTATATTCTATTTCATTCAAAGTGACTATGGCTTCATGGATTCCTATGGGACTGTGTATTCTTTCAACTTATGTTTATAGTAATTAATAGAACAAAGTCAAACAAAAATTGCCATGGCCTTTGAGGCACTAAATGTTAATATTCACATGTCTGAGAAGGAGCAATACAGAGGCAACTTTCTGATCTGCCATTCTACATGGGACCATGGGCACCACAGAAAGGACAGGTGGGCCGCTTCCTCCCCGGATGCTGCCCATCACTGGTCTGTGCTCAGGGACAATGAACCTAGATCTAACTTGGTTCCCAGGCTGTCATTCAGGCCTTATTCCTGTTCCTCCAAAATGCCAAAGTCTGGGACATGTTGGGGGTGACTTTGAGAATCAGCTGTGTCTTCTGGGACGTCGGGAGTTGGGGCCAGGCCTGATTCCTTCTATTCCTTATAGGCCCTGAGCGGAAGCAGCTTTACTCTCACCATTTAAGAGGCACAAAAATAATGAGTTACCAGGAAGAGCTTTGTCCTCCCTCTGTCCCTGCAGGTCCTACTATGCACAAAAGGGTGAGGCCCAGGACTACAAATGAATCCTCCAAAGTGAAATTCTTAGAGGTTATCCTACTTTTCCACTTTGCAGAATCCCAAAACTATCTTACTAAATTTTTCAGTGTTTCAGTTCATTTCACTTATCTTCTTGAGATAACATGGAAAAAAGTTTTAAAATTACCTCAAGGCACTTTGCATCTACTAGATAACTGGTGAGGTCTGTGAGAGGTTAATACCTTATAGCATAATCTTTCTCTGGTATCCACCAGGGTGATTGCAATCTGTTTAATACCAACAGGAGGACTATAGGGTTCCTGGAAGGAGTCACCAATTGAGTTCAGAATAGAGATAAAAGCCTATGAGCTATGCAAAAGCTCTTTTCTAATTAAATAATTCACTGAACAAAATTTGTTAACATTTAGTTCCCCCATTTAGAACAAGTGCTATCCAATAACCCAAGGAGTGGGCAAGGTGGGTGATGAATGATGCTTTAGTGATCGAATTTGGTGATTATCTGAGCACAGATGGTGTGGCAACCATCTGTGGGATTATTCAAAGAGAACATCAATTATTTTTTTAAGGGTTTTATTTATTATTCTAAAGAGGGGAAGGGAAGGAGAGAGGGAGAGAATCATCGATATGCAAAGGAAATATCAATCAATTGCCTTTCACACACCTACCTGACTGGGAATCAAACCAGTGACCTTCCCGTTTGCTGGAAGACAACCAACCCACTGAGTCACACCAGTCAGGGCTGTTAATCATGTTTTGATCAAGTTTTGGTCTCTGCCTCTCCATTCCATAGACGCTTTACAAAGAGTCCATTCCCGAACCATGCTAGAGTAGTAGGAGGTTCTCGCGGCCTCTACACTGTCCAGGCTGCCTCCAGATTATTGAGGTCACCTTTTAAATGCACTGCCTTCTTCTGTCCTTGTCTGCCTGTGGTCTGTTCTTAACACAACGGTCTGAGTGATCCTGTTAACATGTGAATTAGATCACAGAATTCCTCTGCTCAAAACCCTCCAATAATGCCCCAACTCACCCAAAGTAAAAGTCAAAACCTTCCTGGCCTGCAGGGACCTTCCTACCCTGCTCTCTGTCCCACAGCAATCTGACCTCACCCCTACCCTCCCCAGCCACCCTATTCTCTTTGCCTTTTCTTTCCTTCCGGCAGATTTTCTTACAGTCATCTCAGGGAGCCCTGAGCCCTTCCTTTACCACCTTGTACAGTATCACCCCCCCCCGCCCCCGATTTTCTCTATTCTTCCCAGTTTTATTTTCTTGAAACACTTTTAACCATGTGACATAATATATACTTTGCACATTCACCTTCTTTATTTTCATATCTCCCCCGTACCCCCAACTCTTCACCCCATGACACACTCTAACATAAGCTTTAGAAAGACATTTTTGTTGGCTTTCCCCACAGCTTTATCCACAGGGCCTGTCACATACAGGCATGTATTTAGTTCTTGCTGAATGACTGGGTGACTTGGGGCGTGAGTCAGCCACTTGGAGGCAACACGAGCAAGCGGAGGAGGAGGAGAGGAGAAGAAAATAGACGTGGGGGTGGGGCGGAGCGGAGAACAAAGGGAGGCTGTGAGCCCCTGAGAGACAGAAAGGGTGGCCTCCATCCCTGAGTGAGAAACTCACTGAATCTGACTCCCATTAAGCCTCTGACAGGTCATTTGTTTCCTGTCTTTGTATCGTCCATGTACCTCCACAACAAAACCCACTCTTTCGCTACAACAACTCTTTAACGTGAACCAGCTTCAAAGGGAGAATAGAAGGAAACATCACTAGAAAAGGAATGTGCCTCCCAGGCCGTGTGAATACTTAGCTTTTGTGCTGTTTGAAATGGGAGGCTACTGGGGTGTTCCTCTGATCAGAGGAGTGGCGTGCTGGTTTTCATTTGCAGCAGCTCCCTCTGACTACTGTACGGAGAGAGCCGCTGTGGGGAGCTGTATCCGCCAGGGTTCTCCAGAGAAGCATAACCAATAGGATATATCTACATATCATCTATATCTATATCTGTATTTATGTCTATATAAGCCTATCAAGAGATTTACTGCAAAGAATTATGTCACAGGGTTATGGCAAGTCCAAAATCCATATGGCAAGGTATACCACCTCACACCCATTAGGATGGCTACTATAAAAAAACAAAACAGAAAATAACAAGTGTTGGTGAAGACTGGAACCCTTGCACACTGTTTTTAGGAATATAAAAAGGTAAATCCCTGTGAAACAGCATGGTGTTTCCTCAGACAATTTAAAACAGAATTATCATTTGATCCAGCAATTCCACTTCTGAGTATTGAAGAAGAATTGAGACCAGAGTCTCAAAGAAATATTTGTATACTCTGCTCACAGGATCATTCACAACAGCTTCTCACGGGCCTGCCAATGGATGAATGGATAAGCAAAATGTGGTGTGTGTGTACAGTGGAATATATGACTCAGTCTTTAGAAGGAAGGAATTCTGATACATGCTAGAATATAAATGAACCTTGAACACATTATGCTAAGTGAATAAGCCAGTCACCAAAAGACATTCTGTAAGACTCCACTTGTACGATGTGTTCATCTGGTGGGCCAGGGCCTGCTGCCTGGAAAGCTCTCAGCACACCTTGTCAGACGAATGACTGATCCAAATGGATAAGGCTGCCAATCCCTTGTTCTCAAAGATCAGATTCTTAGTGAAGGGAGAGTGGACTCCCCGTCCTCGCCCCCGCCCCATGCACTCACGGGGACATCTGGCAACTTTTGGAGACATGTTTTGGTTGTCACAACTGAGGTTGGGGGTTGCTACTGGCGTCTGGTGGAGGGAGGCCAGAGAAGCTGTTCAACGGCCTACAACCCAGAGACAGTTCACCACAACAAAGAATTATCTAGGCTGAATGTCAACTGTGCCGAGGATGAGAAACTCTTTCATAGATTAAAACAGAAAAATGAAGCCCTGAGATACATACCAAAAAGCACTTCTTTTATTTTTCTCATTTTGATTATTCCAAGCTAGGGTGAAGTGGGTCCATATTTCTTCAGATTGTGAGTTCCTTCTCCAGCAGCTTATTCAAAGACCCGGGCAGGCTGAAAAATGGAAATAGCTCCCAAAATCAAGAAGACACTAGCCCATTACCCTTAGAATTAGTTTACATCTCCCCAAACCAATGATGAAAACAGCTCCTTCTTGTCTTTCTACCCTTCCAGATTCCCTCAAAAATTTCTAGAACACAACAGTAAATACATCAAGGCTAATTTCAAACCCATTCTAGGATAAATGAGGTCACTACTGCTGGTAATCTCTGCTCCAATTCCCTCTAAAGCCACCAGATCCCTAAAATCTATAGACAAAAGTTTTTCCCAAACTTGCCCAGCTAGAGAAATGTGAAACAGAGAAAATATTCTGTGGATTCAGCTCTCTCCCTGGCAAATACACAGAAATATTGGGTAAATAGTTTTTAAAAGATTTATTTATTTTTAGAGAGAGGGGAAATGAGGCCAAAAGAGTGGAAAAGATACATTGATGAGCAAGAGATACATCCATTGGTTGCCTCTTGCACACCCCCAACCAGGGACCTGGCCTGCAACCCAGGCATGTGCCCTGACCAGGAATTGAACCAGAAACCTTTTGTTTCACAGGCCAGTGCTCAACCCACTGAGCCACACTAACCAGGGCACTTTGGGTAAATATTTTAACAATATTTGTCAAGTTCAAAAACAAAAGAAAGAAAGCTTTTAGTGCCAGAAATGAAGAGGGGTCCCTTGGTGCTGAGTGGAATTGGGGTTTTGTTTTGGGGTTTTGTGGCCTGATGTTAGGTTTGTGTACAGGGTACAGACTGGGTTACGTGGGAAAGGCAGACAAAAGCAGAGGTCACAGTCCCTGCACAACTAGGGGAAACTGAATTGACTCCCTGAACAAAGCTGGGAGTTGGGGAAATCTTTGTCTGTAGTTCAAGGACTTGGCTTGGAAACAAGGGCCAATCCCTGTTATTGGTAGAAACATCAGCCTTGAAAAATCAGAACTCCCACACTGCTCTGCATGCAGCTGGGTGGCCAGATTTTGCAGGAAAGAGGCAGAGAGATAGAAACGGAGTTGAGAAATTGGCAAACCTCTTAGAATCCTATCAGAGGTGGGCTCAGAACTGAGCTGCAGGGCTGACTCTGCAACCCCAGCCTGCACAGGACCCTTGAAGAAGATCTTTGCCACTGCAGATGATCTGAAAGCAAATAGGGAAATGCAATTTGCTCAGAGATGATCAGCTGGTGCAAAAGTAAGAAATTATACCCAAAGAACTATAAATATTAGGGTATCTGAAAGTAATTTTTAAAATAAATATGTTTAAAATGTTCATTAAGACGAGGTAGAAATAGAATGCATTAGTCAAAATAAGGTTTGTCTTTTTTTTTTTAAAGCAGAGAGAGTTGTAGGATAACCAAATAGAAAGGCAATAGTGAAAACACCTTTTAAAAATAGAATCTCAATGGTGGGGAAAGCAGCAGCTAGGAACAATTTAACAGCCACCAAAACAACAAACTACCAATCACTGATATAACTGGATTACTGAGAAGTTAAATGGGGTATAAACATGTAATATTTTAAAATTTTTCTCATCACTCTTAAATAGGCTCTCTTGACATCTTCCTTCCCCATCAAGTAGTTGGTCCAGAAATCATTTTAGGGCAGTTTCTGTAACACTCTTATCACTTAAAGTTATTGGAATCATCTAGTTTTGATTGAGTAGTCACCCCTTATCCGTGGGGGACACCTTCCAAGACCCCCAGTGGATGCCTGAAACCACAAGTAGTACTGAGTTTTCTATATATTATGTGTTTTCTATAAATACATACTTACAATAAAGTTTGATTTATAAATTAAGCACAATAAGAGATTAACAACAATAACTAGTAATAAAATATAATACTTATAACAACATATTGGAATTGTGTATGTGGTCTTTCCCTCTTCCTCTGATAACCGGTCTGATAAGGGAGATGACTGCTAAGTGACTAACAGCAGGTAGTGCGCACAGGTTGGATGGGCTGGACACAGGGATGACTCACATCCCAGGCAGGATGGAGCCAGACAGCACGAAATTTCATCATGCTGCTCAGAACAGTGCACAATTGAAACTGCAATTTTCCATTTACTATTTTTGGGCCACGGTTGACCACGGGTAACTGAGACCACAGAAAGCGAAACCATAAATAAAAGGGACTACTGCATTTAAGACTCAATCTTACCTATTTTAAAACTTCATTCCAATCTCAACTCTTCCTCTCAGTTCTGGGATAAGAGTAAGTGAAGTCTGCTCTTACACTGTTTTCTGTTTTGTTTTGTTTTTTTCCCCCTTAGAACTTTATTCTCCACTCTGCAGACTGGACCAAACTCTGACCTACTCCTGGTGGGCTCTGCCACTGGCTGTTCTACACACACATGGGACCTTTGGTTTTCTTAGGGTCATGTTCAGCTTCACGCCAACCCCTCTGCTGCATCAAAGGGGCAGCTGCATCTCCCTTGGGACCTACACATACTCTGCGATTCTTCTGCTTAGTTGGGCACCATGTCATGTAACACACTTGGCAGCCCCAAAGCTCTCACCTCTACATTATCCTTTCCGCTCCCTCATGTGGACACAGGGATCCACTTCTATATCCTTCTAGGCCTATAGGTGAAGTGGAGGTTCCTCTTCTTTTCCTCTCAAGCATAGCAGCTGTTCATTGAATTAGGAATGCTGAGTGCTTAGTACCTATTTTGCTCACCTTTGGTGTAGCCACAATTCTGGGACAACAGGAAAAGACCCACTCAGCATCCTGAGCTTCCAAACTCTGTCAGGTTCGCACTGATAGGAAACTGGGGCTCGGGGAGGTCAAATAACTTGCCCAACTAGTGACCCGGAGAGCTTGGTTCCAAACATAAGTCTTTCTGACACCGATGCCAATACTTTCCACCATGTTTTGCTGTAAAAGAGGATATTCAAAGTCTAGAAAAGATTGGAGAAAATTAAACATCTTCCTGCCCTGGAAGAGTTACCACTAAACAGCAACAGGACTAGACCACCAATGGGAAAAAGCAAAGAGCTTGCAAGTCAAGTCAAGCTTCCCACCCAGAGTCTTTGGATCTGAGGGATTTGGGGCAGCAAGATGATTAAAGGTGGAGGCACGGGGGCTCCTGGGGGAATGAAAGCAAGAGGGAAGAGGAGAGGACTGTCTCTCGTGGCCCAAAGGAGAGGAGGTGGGGAACCACGTCCTCCTGCTGTCTCTAGGAGTAAAGGGTCCTCCTGATTGTCTTCCAGGCTGTCCACATAGCTCAGGGTACTGGCACAGCAGCCCTGGCCAGGAGCAAACATTGTACCTTAGCCTGGCCCACACGTGGAGTAGGCATTCATACCCAAGATTTGTGGATAAGGAAATCCAAGCTCAGAGAGTGAGCAAGACATGCCCAAAGATACACTACTAAGAAAAAGAGTCAGGACTTCATCCAGGTTGCCAAGACTAGTTTCTGCCCACCTCTCTAGACCACCTGCCTTCTCTGCTGTACCTTCTTTCCTGTGTCCCTCTTGGGTTTTATTTCTTAGAAAAGGAGATGGGAGTAGAGGTAAGGAACACATGTGATATTTAAAGAAAACAATATATGCAAAAACATTTGGAAAACTTTAAAGCCATATAAATGCAAAGAATAATTGCTGTTAAGTATGGAAATGGTTTATAACATTATCCTTTCCCCTGATGATTAATAACTTTAATTTCCCATTGAGAGATGAGCATTAAGATGAGGCAATGCAATCCAAGTCTAGACAGAGGAATGCTTAAATTGGAACATGATAAAGAAAGATTACAGAGACCTTCTGGCAATGAAATTGGGGAAGAAGCCCCTCTCTCTAGGTAACTTCTCTCAAAAGCAAAACAGACCATGAAAGCAAGTTGTGGAAGAAATACTGATCACTCAATGAGAAGCTATCAAAAATTTTTTTCCGTGAAGACAATTCTGGTATGTTTAAAGTGATCTGGTTGGGGGTACCACCTACCCAGCCAAGAAACAATATTGGAGTAGGAAAAAAATGTGAGCTTCAGAAAGACTTCATCTGTGCCCATGAGTGAACGATTGGCCTGCCTTTAGGTCATGTGGAAAAGAAAGAAAATAGCATTAACCTAAAGGGAAAGCTCTGAGTCAGAGAAATCTGTTTCTCACTTTCCCCCAGAATCCCCACCTGGCCAGAAAGGAAAACAACACAATTCCATTTAAGGATGCTTTTAATGATAAACTAGACCAATCATCATCTAGCTGCTGAGGGCCATCTATTGAAGGAAATGGGGCATGTTTACCAGACTCTGGCAGATGTGTTATGAGTGGTTATCTAAATGTGACCTCTAGTGTCAAACTTGTGTGGCACTCACAGAGGAAAATCTAAGCGATGTGATAGTCTGGAAATCACAGAACCATGAAATGTTAGAGCTGGAAGGCGTTAGAGAGCATTTGATCCAGTTTCCTATCTTAGAGATGAGTGATTCAGGCCCAGGAGAAGTTAAGTGACTCACCCAGGGTCAGTCACTTAAACAGTGGCAGAGCTGGAACTGAACCCAGGTCTTCTAAGCCCCAGTCCAGTACTATTTCCTATACTCTTGAGAATATTTCCCATAAAGTGCAGTTGGCGTATGTAGGTCATTACAAGACCTAACTATGGAAGATTATGAAAACTTAGTGTTTATTTCCTGTGGGCTGAATTATAAAGAGGAATAAAGAGGACAGTGACATCATTCATTTCATCTGAAGCAGCACTAATCAGTAACTGAATCTTAAATGGTTCATGTTAAGAACTGGTAAAAAGATTTCAAACTCTTTTCATATTTTCCCCATTACACACAACACATTCAAGTGACAGATTATGCCATTTCTTGTCAGCCCAAAGTTCATAGTGATTTTCAAAGGAATGAAATTACCCCACGTAATGAGAACAATCAGTCAGGGTGGAAATCAGATGGTTCAAGGCTCCTGAGATTCCCTGCCATGGCCATTTGCGTGGACAGCTGTTATTTTCCACTTCCTGTCTCCCAGCTCACAGCTTGCTGAGTGAGGCCAGAGGGCATCATGCCACCGGGCACGCTGGTTCTCCAACGGACCCAATGATCACACCTCAGCTGGCTCCTCCCTATCATCCAGGAGTCCTGGCATCCCTGCCTCTCGAATTGCTTCTGACATCTCTTCCACCTTCCAGTGTCTGCTTACTTGAATGCTCAAGGAGAGTTAAAGTATGTGCAGGAGGGCATGACAAACAGATGTGACCTAGGAGATCATACCCTATAAGAGTTAAGTTTGGTCATCTTCTCACTCTCCCTTCTTCCTTTTCTTTTGGTCTGGATTTATCTTTCTTGTCATTGCTTCATTTTCCAGGATTATATAAAAGAACCAAAGTATGGTAGGTGAAAGCAGCCAAAAACACCCATCTTCTTTTTATACCTTTAGAAGCGCCTGCAGTCAGTTTTCCTGGTTATCTCTCAAGCAGGAAGAAGAAAGAAAAGTAAAGGAGCAAAAGATAGGCTGGTTGGGCCAGTCACATCTGTCCCTTTTGAAAAGATTTCCCAGAACTTATATCCAGTAACCCCACTCACATCTCATTGGTCACATGACCATAACTGTAATAAGCCTAGAAAGCTGAATTTTTTGTTTTCTTGCCTCCTTGAGAAAGGAAAGCAGGGAGAAGAGAGTTGTGAGCCTGCTACATGTAGGGCTATAAGAGATCTTGGATATTTCTCTGAATCTGCCCTTCTGCCTCCAGCAAGATTATTCTCTAACCATAATTCTCAGTATGTAGTGAGTATTGGAATACAAAAAAGAGACTTTACCCTTCTCTTCCTTCACAGCAGAACAAAAGAGCAAGATTTGTCTATTAGAAAACAGATGTCTGGGGAGCTTCACTGGGGGGTCAAACCTGTGCCCTCAACAGCAAAGGTGATTATTTTTCTTAATTACCATTTCTCTGCATCTTGTTATGTGAGCTGTCAGTGTCTTAATTTAGCTGATGACTTTCCACTATCATTTTAGATTTATTTGGTACCTCATTTACTTAACATAGCTTTTGCTGTGAAAGTTAATCAGAGGCCCAAAAATTCTTAATAAGCTCAATATTTCACAGTGAACACTACCCTGAGGAATGCTTTATAAAAATGATGACAAGGCACAGGGTCTGTAGCTTTCAGGATCAGTAAGTTACAGACTAATGAATTAAGAAGGTCTTGACCTTACACTTCACTACAGGCTTCATGAAGCAGATGCACAAATGGGCATTTGTAAATGTAGCTGGTCCTTAGCAGAGAATTTCCGTTAACCCAGCAACTGGGTGTAGGAGGATCTGTGTAGTGTTAGAAATAATGACTAAAGGACATATACCATTCAATAATTAAAATGATCCTGGCTTTGCCACCATTTATTCAGCTATTTCCTTTGTGAAGAAACTGTTATGTTATGTTTTTCTCTTTCCACCAGTCCTGGCTTCTGATATCTGTGGAAATCACAGAGTTGAACAAAAATGCCCGGGGGAAGTATCTCTCTTCATGCACCAAATAGGGGGGATTTTGAAATGCAGGGATCCATTCTTGTGCAATTTGCAGTCCAAGACTGAAAATTCAAGTGTAGAGAAATACAGAGCAATCATAAAAGACACACCACTTAAAAATGCAAACAGCTGTCCCCACTGTTTGTACTGCTACTTTCACTACTAAATATCTAAATAGTACCCTGCAAAAAGTAGGAACTTGAGGCATATTTGCTGAATAAATAGATGATTTTCATAGTTACAGGGAGTAAAAGGAAGGGAAGAAGGATGAAAATGGGTAGAATACCTGGCGGAAGGTAGGCAGGCACTATATACTTGTAGAAAAGCTAGGACTTAAAAGGCACAAGAGAAACCTTTGTCTGCAGGGTGGAGTGGGAAGTCCAACCTAAGCTGTTAGGCGCTAACCTGGAAGGCACAGAGGATAAAGAAGGATCTGAAAATGTGAAGTGTGAGCCTTATGGGAAGCAGAGAGAAGCTGGGGAGTTGGTAGGATTTAAAAGATGTGAAACACTCCTGGACTCTCAGCCTGGATTCTCTCATCCATAAAATATGAATAAGAATAACACTTGCTCTGCCTATTTCAAAGAGGTGTTATGAGGATTAACTGAAATGGTGTGTGTGAAAGCATTTTCAATTCTTAAAAACACTATGCTAATGCAATAGGTCCTTTCAAAGCTCATGCTGGCACTGAAACAAGTGAGCAGGTACTCTCCAGAATAAACTCAGCACAGAGGCAAGTCACCAAGGGATTATGACCCTCAGATATAAATAGCAGAGAGGCACTTTAAAGGGTCACAGTGGGAGTCTGAGGTACCCTGTGTTTTTTAAGGACCCAAACTTCCTGAAATGTTTTCACATAAAATGTGTTTATTGCCAGCAAGGCTTTATAAGGAATCAGGAGCCTTGGACTCAAAAAGTTAAGGGGCTTATTAGGCACACACAACAGCAGAGCCAGCACTGAAGGTCAGGAAAACCCTCCAGCATAATTTAAATCCCTTAGCACAGTTTCCTTTGTTAATGAGCAGGAACAAGGAGAGATGATATCACTTCCCTGGACTTCTGGTACCTCAACATAGAACAATTTTCACAGGGAAAGTAATGAGCACCATGTTTCATCTAAATTGGTTTCCTTTCTGCAAAGCCGACTCCATCTATTTTCAGTAGAAGGGAAGCTGGGCGCTGTGGCTCCCTGTGGAGCTCTGCATGGGGATTGGACCAGATGGAAGCATCACAGTGGGCCACCCTGCCCTGGCTTCATAATGGAAGAGACAGACCTGTATTAGACTGTGGAGGGGTCTCGTCGTTTGAGAGGTTCTTTGCCTTGCACTGGACTTCTTTATCAGGAAGCTGGGAAATACACTGATTTAGGCTGTTATGCTAAAGAGTTTTTCTTAAGCAGTTCAGGGTGCTGTAACAAAAATACTATATACTGTGGCTTAAACAACAAACATTTATTTCTCATAGTTCTTGAGACTGGCAAGTCCAAGATTAAGGTGCCAGCAGATCTGGTATTCATTGAGGACCTACCTCCTGGGTTGTGAATAAGTTACTTTCTCTCTATCCTCATGTGGCAGAGAGAGATCATCTTTCTCCTATCTCTTCCTGCAAGGACACTAATCCCACTCCTGTGGGCTCCACTCTTATGAACTAATTACCCCACCTCCAAATACCATCACATTGGGGCTTAGTCTATGAAGTGTGAATTTTAGGGGGAAACAAACATGCAGTTTATAAC
Source organism: Trachops cirrhosus (assembly GCA_028533065.1). NCBI lineage: Eukaryota > Metazoa > Chordata > Mammalia > Chiroptera > Phyllostomidae > Trachops > Trachops cirrhosus. Next base: position 152,667,376 of record CM052540.1, on the reverse strand, counting down.
ACAGTTATGTGTTTTTTTCTTCCTTACCTTGCCTGTTTGACCTGATGTTGATTCTATCTGATTATATCCCTCTAAAAAGTGTAAGCAATGGCCCATTTTTGGTTTCAATTACACAGCCCATTTTCCTTCCTACTGAAATGAGAGTAGGATGAATATGCAATAAAATAAGTAGTTTTGTGAAGTAGCACTCAAACAAATGAAAGCTTGTTGCCTGATAGCGGTGACCTCCTTCCCCCTTCATAGTGTAAATAACTAGCATTATCAAAGCAAATTTGTGTTATAAACATCTTACCAGGGAAATACATATGCATAATTGATATGTATACAGATATTTGTGGATTTTTATGAACCTTAGACAACCAACCTGCAAATATACTTCATTTGCTTTTGTAGTCTATACTACTGCACAATTAAGCACTTAACTACATAATAATTATTTCTACATGTTTGTTTTGAAGCCTTTTGAGTTAAAGGTCATGTACTAAACGTCTTTTATGTCCTCTGCAAGACCTAACAATATTAGGCACATAGAAGGTGTTCAAGAGATATTTTTAATTGGTAGATTTGAGCAGATAAAATATTAATTCTTAGGCGTGAACATATAGCTGGAGGAGGGCCCAGCTGATGAAGAGCTGCAAATGCCAAGTCAAAGAAGATAACATCTGCAGCTTTGGAAGAGCACTCTGACGTTCACTGGGGAATGGGGCTAGAAGGCGGAAAAGGTGGAGAGAGGAGGGGAGCAGGGATATCTTTTGGAAGCTGTTGAATGGTCCAGGTGGGAAAATGTCTAAATAATGGCAATGACAGGGGACAAGATAGATGCAAGAGATACACAATACATACAATCAGTGGGACCTCACTGAAGTGAAAAAGGCAGTCAGCAATGATTCTTAGGTGGCAGGCTTCAATAGTTGTGTAATTATCCAAAATAGGAAACATAGCATGATACAGAAGTTGGGAGTGGGAAGAAATAAAGAATTTCATGTTGGACGTTTTGAGTTTGGGGGCCAGCAGGAAACCCAGATAAAAATATTTAGTTAGAAGTTACAAATGTGTGGGCCAATACCAAAGAGAAGAGGGACACTAGGACTACAGATTTCAATTTTGGGGTTGTCGGAGCATGGATGGTAGTTAAAGGCATGGATGTCAGTGAGGAAGTGAATAGAGGAGGATGTTCAGATTCGAGGCAGGCTGTTGAGAGAACTGGAGAAAGAGCTACCACAGGCACAGGAGGGGCACCAGGTTGATGCCTGAGGCCATGTCAGGTGAGAGCACAAGATGGTGACTGCAGCTAATAAACCCAAAGGCCCAAGGTCTCAAAGAGATTGAAAAGCTGAAGAAAGGGAATCCTAAGTGGTGATTGGTGATCAGGACTCAAAGAAAGCTAATGTCAGATAAATGATGGTGTCCAGAAATTAGCTAGGAGAAGCTTGTTCAAGTTGAGCCCTTTACATCATCCCTGCATCATGACCCTTTACTAGAGTCTCAAACTTCCTCTTTTTTTTATTGCTACCCTCCTGCTCTCCCATAATCTCACAATTCAACCATAGTCTCAATCTAGTATGCAATCTCTCCCATTACGTAGGTTCTGTTGTTTGTTTTGAAATTGGGCCAACGGGGCAGTAGTTGTTGGACAAAAAAAATGAGACTATTTGACCAAAAGACAAAACTGGGTTTCTGCAGACACAGAAGACACTGTAGGGTGCAGTCTTACATTATAATCTTTTTGTAACTGTTTAAATTTGATGCCATTTCTGACAATAATTGATATGTGAATGACTGTGAAGAAAATTAGGATACATTTTACTTAACCACAGAAATTTTATGTTGCATGGTCAGTGTATGGAGAGGGCAGGATGATGGTCACACCACAGTTGCACAGGTCGGATTGTGGATGGAGACAGAAACTCCACTATGTATGCCCGGGGAAATGGGTGCTTAGCCTGAAAAAGGGAGGAAGTAAAACAAGGAAATCACTGACAAGGTATTTTAGTAATGTTGCAGTAAAAAGTAGTGACTGATATTTGCTAAATCCAATCAGCCACTGAGCTCTACATAAGCATTACATGTGTTATCTTGTTTAATAACTACAGTACCTCTAAGAGATAAAATAATAACTAACACTTACCAAGTG
>CM052540.1:152621399-152664742 GCA_028533065.1 Trachops cirrhosus | reverse complement strand
AAAAAAAAAAGAAAACCAATGAGCAATTGAGGGAAATTTTGCTTCAATATTAAAAGACTTGTCTAACTGGCAAAAAGTCACATACCAATGAGATGGATGGCCCAATGAGGGGCTGAGTCTCCTATGCCCAGAAACATCCAGGAAAAGAGGTCATAATAATATTTTTTACTTATATCTAGTTTATAATTCCCAAGTTATTTTATAGGGAGACTCCCCTTCTTGGTTTGAGTTTGATGGCCTTGCTGTTCTTTCCCATCTACTCTGGTCAAACTAAAAGCAGATTATCTTGACATTCCCACTACTAACCACCATCATTGGCATTTGAGTTGTTCTCAAAATTGTACACATGTGCTCCTCATTCATTCATCTGATTGTCCAACTAAAATTCACTGAACACCTGTGAAGGGCCAGGCGCTGTGCAGGCGCTGAGGGTGCAGAGTGGAAGAAGACAGAGCTCCCGCAGCAGAGGCTGTTAGTGTCCCACTCATAGTCTACCATCCTAGCGGTCACCTGCAGACAGTGCCTGTCCAGGCCAAAGACGTCCAGTCTTTCAGTGCCTCAGGGTGTTCTCTGGGCGTGACATGCTTGGCCCATGCACAAGAGAGTCCCTCAGCCCATAGCAGGGGAAATTAGTGAATAAATACCTTAGTGCCCTTGCTCTGGTGTGGAATGATGTGAGGTATGCTCTTTATAGACTATCCCAACAGAACTGAGCCAAAGTTCTCAAGTTCACAGCATGAATGTCATTAATGCCCCCTCTGTTGTCCCTCCTCCATTCCCAGCCTTGCTTCTTCAACTGCTCACTGTGCTTCTTGGGATCATTTCTAAAAAAGACTACTTGTACCCAAATCCTTGTCTCATGATCTGCTTTTGGGAGAACCTGTCCCCCAGGGCCTTCTAACCTAGCGAGGCACAACCTTACTGAGGTTGCAGATTCGCTTGAGTAAACCTCAATGAGAAAATTAGAAGCACCTTTCTCAGGAAGGACACATGTATCATGTGGTTATCCTTTTCAGTACTTTCAGGTTGAAATGTCACATGGAACAGAGAAACCTGCAGGGTAAAGCCAGGCCAGAGCGCCTATGCTGAGTTCAAGTGCAGCTCTGGGAAATGGGGATGGCATGTCTCGAGGGTTCTGCAGGTGTCATTATCTACCGCTGTGTCAGAGCAGGGAGAGAAGGGTCCAGGAGGAACACGAGAGACCGTTGCAGAGTGCCCTGCAAAGGCCTGGTTTAGCCACCGGCTGCCTTTGTCTTCAGTGGGAAGCACACACTCTGACTCAGCAGGACACTCCGCCCCTGGGCGCAGGATCACTCCTGCAGCAGCTTTGCTTGTTGGCTACCGGTACAGTTGAGGGAAACTTGAAAAAATCTGGGGCTTCATGTCCTAAAAAAAGCAGCATCCAGAAGGAGGGGAAATAGTGTCTGACAGGTAATATTGTACCAATGTCCTTGAAACACGGATTTAAGCACATTGGGATCACAACCACAACTGTCTCTGCGGTCACCTAGTGCCCCCTTGTCAGACATGGTTCGTGCCAAGAAGAGCTTTAGCATCTGATCCTTGCAGAACTTAAGTTCAAGTGTGGCTAGCAAATTGCTGGAAAATAGTCAAGACCAGTCCATATCATGAGCTGATTTGCATGGGGACTTTATTGTTATAGGGAGGAAGCACTGAACACTGATCTCTGGGGGGAAGAAGAGACACATGAGGTGTCTGTCCCCTGCCAGGCCCCAAGGGAGAGGACTTCAGGAAGAGGCAGGTGGAGCTGTCATGCTGAAGTGCTCTATGGCATAAAGAGACCCAAGCAGAGTGCTTTGGAGCCACATGTTAGCAGTGGGACAGGAAAGATGATCCTCTCTGTTTTCCCCTGGAGCACAGCAGGATGGTGAGGTCGGGGGAAACGAGAAACCTTGAGGTCATTTCATGGCTTCTCTGGCTTGGGGACCCTGTGGCAGAGGGAGCCACCAGCCATGCCCACTTTCTTCACTGACTGTGTTGCAGCAGCCAGGCAGCCCTCATACTAATGAGGGCTGGAGACCGTGATGAGGGGGCTGGGAGTGGAGGGGGGACATGTGAGATCTCTGGGAGCTCCTATAAACATGCCCAGGTGTCTTAGAATAACTGGCAGACATTTTAGTAACTAGGGCAGAGAAAGAATTTGGCCTCTTTTATATGGAGGTAGAAGGTAAATTTGTGCTTTAAAAATTCCAAAGCAAAGGTTGGGAAAACTTGCCAAAACTTGTACTGGTACATGGTGGAGAGGCTGATCCAGTCAAGTGCTGCTTGACGGCTCCTGGGAAACCATAGGCAGGTCCATGTGGTCTTCCAGGGTCCCAGGCCTAAGTCAGATCCAACCGCAGTAGAGCATGTACCTCTGGGTGTAGACAATGAACTCCTGGCCAGAGAACCTGTGTTTCCAAAGGCCAGTTGATCAAAATTTGGTTTAATTGTGTCCAGCTCATCTTCAGGGATTTTAACTATTATTATAATCTTGTTTTAATTTTGCACTTTGATCCTTAGCTATTTTATGCATGGGTGCAAAAAAGCAAGTTACATATCTAGGATCTTTGCCACTCTGAATTAGGGTTACCAGATTTAGCAGACAAAATAAAGAATGTCCAGTTAAATTTGAATTTCAGATAAACAATGAATACTTTTTAGTATAAAAAATAGTATGCAATATTTGAGACATATGTGTACAAAAATTATTCATTGTTTATATAAAATTCAGTCTTAACTGGGTGTTCTGTATTTTATCTGGCAACCCTCCCCTGGCTGGACCTTTCCCTAGCAAGCAGAGCGGAGCAACCAAACATCTGGGATAAAGGACAAGTTCTGTGGTCCTTTTTCCCGTTGGGTGAAACTGTAGTGGCTAATTGATTTTTCTCTCTCAAAATGCATTCCCTATTTACTTCCTCAAAGGAAGTAAAATGGCATAAAATAAAAAGCACAAACCATCATACCATTAAAATAGAGAAAGAAAATCAAAATAAATACAAAGAGATGGGGGAGTTTGTAATCCAAAAGCCTAGACTGATATGGTTTTGTCAGACCAAAGCCAAAAGGAAAGATCAGCTAATACAAGGTCACAGGCGATTAAAGCTTTTTTCTGGTCCTAATTCTTGGAGAGCTTTGCACACAGAATAGCATGCTTGCCAGTGTGGTCTGACGGTGTGGGGGGCTGTGGAGCTTGAGTCCCTGGAACGCCAGGATGTGAGGCTCGGCTCGGCCTCACACCATCACTTCAGATCTCTCACCTCATTTATTTATTTGCAACATGACTTACCTTGCTGAACACAATGTAAATGTAAGATATTGTTACTAAGCTGGGACTGAGGAGATTAACACCGGCAACAATAATACTGTGTCCTGTGAGGGTTTTATAGGAGACATAAACAGTCTCCAAATGACAGTTATTACATTAGCCCTTGATTTTAAAAAGACACAACATTAGTAATAATGTAGTGATTCAGCAAAGGCCTGTCTTGTAATGTGAGTCACAGAACCAAAGTCATCCAGGCTGACCTCTTTCCTCTTGAACTTGCAGACAACATGAAGCTCGGAGCTGGCTGTGGGCGCTGCAGCTTCACAGAGTGCAGCTACGGGCACACCATTTGCTGGTAATCTTTACCATTTGCTAATAGTCTCCTCAGCTTAAAACCTGAGAATGAGTTGTCTTGACCACAAAGCAAGCCAAAAGCAAACGGGAGTACCCGTCCTAACCCAAGGCAGGGCTGCTGGGCTGCTGGGCTGCAGGGCTGCAGGGCTGCAGGGCTGCAGGGCTGCAGGGCAGTACTTCTTTCAAGGAATGGGCAAGGCTTGGCCATAGTGATAAGAGAAGGAATGATATGTGTCTGCGGATTCCCCTGGATTTGCAGACAGGCTATGGAACGCAAATGCTCCCTCACTGAGAGATGGCTGCCAGGAGCCAGTGGAATATCAGCGTGACTACTGCTAGGTTCCTTCTGCCGCAGCCACATTTGTAGGGTGCCCTCTTCTCTTTCAAGAGGAGAGCCAGGGGGCTCCCACCTTGCTCACAGAATTCCTAGAGAAAATATGCTTCATCTTAAAATAACAATATAGTAATGATAATAACAGCAATCATTAGATGCTATGCTGTTTTCTGTGCCTGACCTTATTAAATCCTCATAAGAAGGTTCTATTACTACTCCTGTTCTACTATACGAAAATAGATATGAAGATAATCCTCCGTACCAGGTGAGTAGGAGGGAGGAAGACCCGTGGGACACAGGATGAAAGATTTTTCTAGTTCTCCGTTCTTATTTGCAAGGCTGGTTTGCTGGAACTGGTTCAAGACCCAAGGGCTAGAATTCACCAAGTTAGATAGCAATCAAGTACCTACTATGAGAATAGCCTTAAGCTAATCACACAAGGAATGCACAGATGGCCGCCGTCCACACACCTTACAATCTATTGGCCCACAAATTAACAGAGGTAGACGACTCATGCCATCGGAAAGGTACCTGGGACACCTTGGGTTGCACTGTGTGCCTTCTGACCAGCAGCCTTTCAGGTGGTGAATGAGAATATCAAAGGCAGCCAGAGGTGCCTGGTGAGAAAAGCTTGCTCTGCAGCTCACTGCCTCCTCTGAGAGAGGGAGGGCTGAGAGGCCAAGCGTAATTCTCAGGGCTTCAGGTATTTGGCCCAGCTGGTGCGCCATTTTGCTGGCACTTTCAAATGAGGTCCCTGATTCTTCTAGACACATGCAGGCCTTTCAGACTTGGCAGCAGGGGTGGGCGGTCAGAGTGACCTCGTCCCATTGGAGACACTGGCTCACCTTATTTTCTATCAAAAACAGTTACCATTATTTCTTGGATAGAGAACGGAGGAGGAGGTGTGAGGGCGGGCACTGTAACTCATTCTAAAAATGGACAGCACCAGTCAGTGAGGGTGAGGAGCTTGGTCACAGAGGTAGGGGGCGGGGTGGCACTTCTCTCCTTACAAAAGGGTATTCCTTACTAGACGTCAGAGCCAGGGACCGCTGCCAAGAGCCACTGAGCCGGAGGAAAGACACACCGGCTCCCCTCGGCCAGCAGAGTTCCACGTAGGACCAGGCCAACCCGAGGCTTTCTCCGCAGGTGCCTCTCCCCTTCTCCCTGTTGCCGAGCCAGTAGCCTACACTGTGGGGAATTTGTTCTTCACTTTGTGTACTTCTTGAATTTTTAAACAGCAGTTTCTCAGAACAGATGCTCTATCCCTTCCTTCCCAGTGGCCTTTCTGCATGAACAGCAGATTGCCTGCTTCTGGAAGGAGAAAAACATGCTAATTGTGTTATTTTTCTCTTCCTTCTGTTGCAAGGAGCTATGGGAGCCAAAGGCCCTCTCTTCTCTTCAGCCTCTCCCCATGCTGGCACCCCACGCAGGTGATTTTCCTGGGCACTCCTCACCCAGCCTGTTGCCCTTTGACCAGAGGGCTTCTTTTCAAATAAACACCCGTTTTTTTGTGTTTGTTTTTTTAGATCTCTACAACGTTTGACCTCCTGGGAGTTGGGTGCCATGCTGTCACTGGTAAAGTCTTAGTTTCTGCTTCCCCTGTTTACTAAAGGCCCCACACCAGGGGCCCACCAGCATCAAAATTATGCTTGCGCCTGTTTTTTCCCAGGGCCGCTGTCCCGCACAACTCCCAGGGCATCATTCCACGGGACTGATAGTCACACAGCATGATGCACAGATGTGTGAAAAACAAACACAGCCCTAGGCCATACAACAAATGTAACGAAGGGCAACAAAATCCTGAGCTTTTTTCTGATGATCGTTGCTTTAGTGCTTGATCTGAAATATCAGGTACAGATTCCCTTCCAATGCTCTCTGTATGGTGCCATACCCTCGTGAGTAGTCCACCCACTGGGTAACCTGGCACTGAGCAACCCACCACAAGGCTCCTGGCAGCTCACCGCTCTTGCAAGTGCCCTGTATACCAGAGAGCTAGCATGGGCCTATTTAATCCAAGAAAGAACAATAAGATGAGCATTAAGGCTTCACTTCTAGAAGAATGAATCACCACAGAACAGCATCTGAAAGAATCTGAAAACCAAACAGGCCAGATTCAAATGCCTTCTGTCAGCCTTACAGAGTTGTTGAATGATGCCATACATGCTGATAATGGGGGTTTTCTGTCCCTGTTAGATTCTCGGTTTACATTATTTGCTCCACGCCTACTTTGGGGGGCTTCTCTGAGGGACAGTTGTCTGGCAGGTCCCCTCTCCCTTTCCAGCAGGGTAGAAAGGTGGGCTATGGCAGGGGCGTGTCCTGTGTCAGAGGGCAGGTGTATCAGTTGGCACCTAACCAGGAAAACAGAAATCATGCAAGTATTTAAAGCGGAGAGAATTTAATGCAGGAAATAGGTTACACAGGTTTCTTGATTGGGATCCTCAAAGAACCCAGAGATAAGGATTCAAATGCAATTAGTTTAGCTGGGAGGTGGTCCCAGAAACTTAAAAGCAGAGAAGTCAGATAGATGGGCAAGAGAAGGGAGCCAACCCAAAGGTTTCGTTATCAAGCATATTCCCAGTGTGGAACGAGTGCTCAGTCCTGCTGAGGACCTTGGGAGCCAGTGTAGAACAGCCTTAGGATATTTACCTATCAACACTCCTGAGCTGCGGCGGCAGCGGCTTCTGGGAACATTAATTCTCCAGCTTGCTCTAAACACAGGCTGAGTGTGCTCCGTTGGCCAGAACCAGACTCAGCCAGCAAGTCTCAGGTGTTCCAGGAAACAGCCTTTGGCTTGTAAAGGTAAACACCTAGAGCAGCGATTTTCGACCTTTTTCATCTCATGGCACATATAAACTAATTACTAATATTCTGTGGCACACCAAAAATATATTTTTGGTTGACCTGACCAAAATTATAGGTATAATTTTGATTCATTCACACTGGGCAGCTATTGTTGTGTTGGCTGTTGTCATTTTTTAATTTGACAATCTAAGGGTAAAGAGGTCAGTGCCCCTGACTAAACAGTTAGGTATTGCATGTTTGAAACATTCCCGCAGCACAACGTTTGAAAATCACTGACCTAGAAGGTAAGGGTAGAGCACCACTGTGTCTGCTACAACTGGTAATGAAAGAGCCAAGAAGCCAAGCAAAAGAGAGTAAGGCCACCCAGAGAGGAGCAACAGTAGAAAGTGTTCACCAATTCTAGACCAGAAAAACAGAGTTAGGAAGCCATTATCCTAGGTTGGGAACCACATGGTCCTAGCTGGAGCCAAGAGAAAAGGATGGTCCTATGAGAAGAAAGCAATGGAGAAGACAACCCATTGTCAGAGACACGCCAAAACAGAAGTAGGTACAAACACTTTGGTTTCTTTCTTCTTCGCTCCCTTCAGTCTTTCACCAAGGATCAAAGCTAGCTGGGAGCCAGCTAACAGGGGAACTGGAAAATGGAGCCTTGGGGGGTTGGTGGCCTCCTCTCTTCTTTAGCAATGACACCCTTCCCACCGTGATCCAGAGCAAAGCCAGGAAACGGCAAAGTATATGAGGTCTGCCCAGAAAGTATCCAGCCATGTAATATGAAAAATAGAGACATTTATTGAAGAAGATACAAGATATAAGAAACATTGGACATAGGACAATGATGCCTCAGTCCCCTTCAAAGTGGGCACCTTGGGACCTCACACAGTTCTCACAATTGCCATCAGTTGCCCCATAGTATTTTCCTGAATCTTATCGATGGTCTGAAATCTCTTTACTTTCAAAGGTGATTTTAGTTTTGGGAAAAGCCAGAAATCCCAGGGCAGCAGATCTGGGCTATAGCGGGGCTGAGTCACCTGGGTGATTTGACATTTTGCCAAAAACCTCTACATGAGACACGATGCGTGAGCAGGTGCATTGTCGTGATGAGGCTGACAATTACCAGTTGCCTGTAGCTACGGCCTTCTGAATCATCTGAATAGTTTCCATGGAGGAATGTTCAAGTTCAATGCAAAATTCGATGCAGATTCATTGCTCTACTCAGTCAGTCATTTTGGATGTGGCAGCCACACAGTACACATGCTCACTCAACAGCATCTACCACTCCCACTGACTAATACAGTGAAGTCATCATTGTTCATGCACATGCATTCCAGTCCACTCTCCTTGGCTGCCAGGTTACACCTATGTTGCATAAACCATTTTGTTATATTAACAATGGTTGGACTTTTTCCGGACAAACCTCATACATCTGAAAGCAAACTGGCTTAGGATGGCACAGGAGGATGTAAATTATTCTCCCCCACAACTTCCTCTACACATGCTCCCCTTAAAGTAATAGGATGAAGAAGGGTTCTAGATAAGGATGTGGCAGTCCCCAAGCGAATACAGTGACCTAAGTACCTGTGTGATCCAGGCCTCTGTCCTGAGAGCATAATAAGGGTTGTAACCCAAGTGTTCGTTAACCATGTGATCCATGTAGGGTTGCCCCCCAAATCTCTAAGAGCAGGGCAAGGACCATGGTGTGGTGTGGGGTCTACAGGAGTGGAGTACTGATCCCCCCATCCCCACCGTGGGGCCTTGGGGGCCTCCAGGTGCTGGGGGAGGGGTGTGCAGATGGCTGTGGTGAAGCTGCAGTGTTGTCACAAGCCCCTTCTTGGTTTAGCAACATTTTCTAAACCAAATCCTGCTAAATAATATAATAACTGAATATCATATACTTTTCTGAAAGATTCAAAATGTGGACTCAGCATATTATAGGCTCTGAGAAGCCCTACAACATTTCTCAAAATGTCCCCAAGTCTAGAACACCACCCCTTCCCATTTTTCTTAATGTGGAGTGCCTCTTACAGTCTCAAAGAAAAAATCTTTTCTCGCACAAAGTTTAAGACCCCAAATGAAAGAACTTGCTGTTAGAAGAGTGTTGAAATCCCAAGGAGTGCATATTTATCAAGTGTCTGGAGGGGTCTTAGACCAAAAGAAAGTGCGATAAGCCACTCAATACTGTAACATCCACTGGCGGGCTGGAGCCAACTTGCACTGGCTCATGAGAGCCAAGATTAAATTTCCTGGAATTTTAGGCTGGTTGCTAAACACAGCCATTATTAATAATTAAATCTTATGAACTTATAATTGAACATATTTTATTAAAAACAGAGCTAATAAATAGTTGAGGCTCACCATTATGTAAGTATTTTGCTATTGTCTGTGTTCTTTGAGTGATTGCTGTCTATTGCATTAGTGTAGTGAAAACCCTATGGGATGCTGGTGCTACTATGCTCCTCTTCCCAACTCCACGTTCAGTGACATTACACTGGTAGTTTGAAATCAGTCATGATGGGAGGATTTCCACCATGGAAGGCAGAAAATGCTATACCTCTGGGCTTGGTTTACTATTTTATTGTTTGTCTAGACTTAAAATATATAGAGAATATGTTAACAATGTAGAGTAAACTGAAAAGATGTTGTTCTATAGAAATCATTCTGTGAATAGCACATACACACACACAAGCTGATGAAATATTCTTGCAGTATTCAAAAACTACAGTGTAATCCAATTCAGCAAAGAAATTGCTAACACCATAGACAAATAAATAAAGTTGTGACACGCACAGTACCAAAACTGAGAGAGGTTTCAGTTTAATGGATGTCACCTGTACAAGGGTAAGAAATAGTGTAACAATAGATTTCATATCAGAATAATGATGATAAATTTACTGGGAGAAGAATTAGAAGACTGGGATGCAACTCCATTTATTACATCATGGTTCAATTGCAATGTAGCTTGGCTGCAGATACAAGAGTTCAGCAAAAATCAATTAAAGCATTCTGTCAGAATCATTTTACTATATGGAATTTACAGTAAGTAGTATATATTTCATTATTTGTAAATTGTGTGCTATACATCCTAAAATTTATAATAAACTTATATACATATACATTGAATATTTTCTTTTTCCCTGGAGAGCTGGTGGTTAAACCTTTGCCTGCACAGCACTGGTGAAATAAATTCATTTAAAGGGAATTCTGCCCTATAGGTTCTACTATATTAAAACCCTGAAGATGTCATCTGATCCAGATGTCTCTAAATGTAGGCAAGTATTATCTCTTGTCCAAAGAATCATACTCCAGTGTTTGTTTCAACTCAACCAAGCATTTATTGAATATCTATTGTGTGTTAGAGTGGTCCTGTTATTAAGTCATAGGGTCTTAGAACCTAAGAAATCTCTGAGACATTTGAGTTTAAACTCTCATTTTTTAATTGAGATAAAACTCATATAACATAAAATTCACCATTTTAACAATTCTTTCAGTTTTTTAAAAAAATTATTTATTTTTTAAATCTTTTAAAAATATATTTTATTGATTATGCTATTACAGTTGTTCCATTCCCCCTCTTTATTCCGCTGTGCCCTACACCCCCTCGCCCTCCTGCATCCCCCCACCCCTTCAGTTCATGTCCATGGGTCGTACCTGTAAGTAAGTTCTTTGGCTTCTCCATTTCCCATATGATTCTTAACCTCCTCCTGTCCATATTTGTACCTACCATTTATGCTTCTTATCCCCTGGATCTTTTCCCCTACTCTCTCCCTTCCCCTTCCCTGCTGATAACCCTTCATGTGATCTCCATTTCTGTGATTCTGTTCCTGTTCTAGTTGTTTGCTTAGTTTGTTTTTGTTTTTGTATTTTTAGGTTCAGTTGCTGGTAGTTGTGAGTTTGTTTTCATTTTACTGTTCATATTTTTGATCATCTTCTTATTTCCTAGACAATTCTCTCTAACATTTCATATAATAAGGGTTTGGGGATGATGAACCCCTTTAACTTTACCTTATCTGGGAAACACTGTATCTGCCCTTCCATTCTAAATGATAGCTTTCCTGGATAGAGTCATCTTGGATGGAAGTCCTTGCCTTTGATAACTTGAAATCCTTCTTTCCAGCCCCTTCTTGCCTGCAAGGTTTCTTTTGAGAAATTAGCTGATAGTCTAATGGGAACTCCTTTATAGGTAACTCTCTCCTTTTCTCTTCCTGCTTTTAAGAGTCTCTCTTTATCTTTGATCTTGGGTAACTTAATTATGATGTATCTTGGTGTGTTCCTCCTTGGGTCCAACTCTTTGGAACTCTCTGAGCTCCCTGGACTTCCTTATAAGTCTATTTCCTTTGCCAGATTGGGAAAGTTCTCCTTCATTATGTTTTCAAATAAGTCTTCAATTTATTGCTCTTCCTCTTCTCCTTCTGTCACCCCTATGATTCAAATGTTGGAACATTTAAAGTTGTCCCAGAGGTTCCTTTCCCCATTTTTCTGAATTCTTGTTTCTTCATTCTGTTCTGGTTGAATGTTTATTTCTTCTTTCCATTCCAAATCATTGATTAGAATCCCAGTTCCCTTCCTTTCACTGTTGGTTGGTATATTTTGCTTTATTTCACATTGCATAGCCTTCACTTTTTCCTTTATTTTGTGACCATACTCAACCATTTCTATGAGCTCTTTAATTACCAGTGTTTTGAACTTTGCATCTCATGGGTTGGCTATCTCCTTGTTGCTTAGTTCTGTTTTTGGAGCTTTCATCTGTTCTTTCATTAGGAACATATCTTTTGTCTTGGCACAGCTGTTTCATTATAAGGGGCAGAGCCTTAGGTATTCGCCAGGGTGAGGCAACACACATTGCTGCGTTGTGGAGCTTTATGTGGGGGAGGGGCCCAAGAGGGGACAACCCCCCCTTGCATGACTCTCTACCAACCTGCAGTCACTTCTTCCGCCACTCACAAGCAAATTGGGCCCTTCTGGTGCTGATTCTCAGGTGGGTGGGTTTGTGTACATTCTAGGACCTTGTGGGTCCCTCCAACAAACTCTCCTGTGAGTCTGGGAATTTCTCCTGCTGCCTCAACCCCCACAGGTTTTTAAACCCAGAGGTTTTGAGGCTTTATTTCCCTTCACTGGAACCCTGGGTTGCACAGTATGTGTCACTCCCCAGTTGTTCTTCCCAGTTATCTGCACGCAAATGTGGGATCATTCCATCCTCCAGCCTCCACCTCGCCTGCCCGGTCCTCCACCACTGCCTTGCTACAAGTTCTTACTGCCCAGCTGCCCATCTCAGCCCTTCCTACTGGTCTGGATGAATGTTTCTTCTTTGCCTGTTTGTTTGTTGGACTTCCATACAGTTCAGTTTTCTGGCAGTTCTAGTTGTTTTTTGTTTTTTAATTTGTTGTTATCCTTCTTTGGTTGTGCAAGGAGGCAAAGTGTATCTACCTATGTCTCCATCTTGGCCAGAAGTCCCATTTTAGCCATTTTAAATGTACAATTCAGTGTTTTGGGGTTTTTTTAGTGTATTCACAATGTTGTGCAACCATTGTTAGCATTCAGTTCCAGAATATTTTTATCAACCCCCAAAAGAAACCCTGTATCAATTCATCAGTCACTCTTCATTTCTCCATCCCCCAAGCGCCTCTCAAACACTTATCTACTTTGTATCTCTATAGATTTTCCTGTTCTAGACATTTCCTATAAATGGAATACTGTAACATGTGACCTTTCTCTCTGGGTTGTTTTTAATAACATGTATGTTTTCAAGATTCACCTCCATTGTAGCTAGTATCTTTTTAATGGCTGAATATATCTGTTATATGAATATTCCACATTTTAAATTCATTTTTATCCATTCATCAGTTGATGGACATTAAGTTGCTTCCACTTTTTAACTATTATGAATAATGTTGCTATGAGCATTTATGTATAAGTTTTTGTTTAAACACGTTTTCAGTTCTTGGGGGGGCAGAATTGCTGGGTTATATGATAACTTATGTCTAACTTTTTGAGTAACTACACTATTTTCTATAGGATTTTGTATTCCCACCAGCAATGTATGAGGGAAATGCCTCAACTTTTACATAAGGATTCTATGGCCCAGAAAGTTTTAGTGACTTTCACAAAGTCACAATAGAACTAGAACTACAATCAAATCTCCCAAAATATACTATGTTGTTCCTTCTAGTAAAGGCCAATGCAAGGTTTTTTTCTGTTGTATAACTTAGAGCAGGAAAGAAGTCACTGTAGGAAAGAAAATTAATATTGGTGAAAAGAAAAGGATGAATTTTCAGATAAACTGAATTATACTGAAAATAATATTAATCAGAACCATCACCTCATTTACCTCTCTTTCCCCTGTGATGCACTTCCCCTGCATGGCTTCTCAAAGTTCTGCTCTACTAAAGTGAACCCTTCCAATAAGACAGTGGCCAGTGGCCTTACCATAAACACTCAGAACAATAACTGTTGTTGTTTAAGCCCATTTTTATGGTACTTTTCTGAGAGATAAGCCTTAATTCTTTCCCATTCTTTTCAGTCTGTGTTCTCCTTCAGGCCCCTGGCATTCTTTACCCAGGCTTTGGCAAAAGCAGCTCTTCTGGTCTCACTGCTTCCTGTTTTTCCTACCTCAGGGACACCCGTATCCTACCTGTCCCCCACCAACCATCCAAACAAAGACTAGTCACATCACTCTCCTGCTGTAATATCCGTGATTTCTCAGAGTTCAAAGACTTTGCAACTTAGGCTCCACCTCCTTTTCCAGTTAATAGCCACACCCCTCACTCCCTTTGTACTGAAGCCAGACCAAAAGAACTGCAGATCTCTCAACATGCCCAGCATCTTCATGATTTCAAGAATTTTCCAAATTATAGTTCAGGCAAAAAACAATACTGAGAACCTTTTACGTGCCACTCCAGGGATTCAAATTAACACATTTCCGGCCTTCAGAGAATAAACTCACAGCTCTACCAAGGGTAAAGCTCCCTTTAAGCAAATAACAATAGAATCTCCTATAGAATCAAATGGAATAGATAAAATAATAGCTCCTCAACATGCAGATGTAGAGCAAAGTAGGAAATTAGTAATTTCCTCTAGGAGTAGTTCGTAAAAATCTTCACCAAGATATAATGCCAGAGAAAGACTTTTGAAGGATGAAGAGTTCACCAAATAAACATGGAGGAAAAGCAGTCCAGGCAGAAGAACAGCCACGGAAAAGGCAGAGAAGCCCTGACAGAAAGTGACGTGAGGGAATTGATGGGCAATTCTGGAGGGCTAGGCAGAAGGAAACAGGCTGAAGAATAATAGAAGTTGGCTCTGGAAAGGTCTGGGTGTGCCAGACAAAAGGCTGTGTGCCAACTAAGGAGTTCATAGTTTGTTTCAGACAGAGGAGGGACAGCTTGTATTTAGCTAGATAATTCACGGGTCAGTTTAGGTCGTGAATTTGAGAGGCCCCCAAAAAGGGAAGCTAGGAGACTCTTACCACAAGGCCTAGCCTAAGGCATCAAGGTGATAGTGATGGAGCAAGCCATCACGTCCCAGGGCCCCCATCACTCCTGGTGGAATTAACTACCCCTCTTCTGTTATATAGCACTTTGTGCAGACCTCTACCACAGTCCTTCCCTTACGGAACGAGTTCTCTCCAATGTACCAGTCTTCCACCCACCTCCCAACTTCGGCTCTGGGAAGGTAGTGATCAGGACACCTTGTATCCACAGCATTCAGTGCCCTCTCACTTCCTACAGTGCTTCTCAAGCTTTCATCAAACTGCAGATTTTTGGTTCAGTAGGTCTCAAGTGCAGGTGAGA
This sequence comes from Trachops cirrhosus, assembly GCA_028533065.1. NCBI lineage: Eukaryota > Metazoa > Chordata > Mammalia > Chiroptera > Phyllostomidae > Trachops > Trachops cirrhosus. The sequence continues at coordinate 152,650,203 of CM052540.1, read as the reverse complement.
CTTGCATTTCCAGCAAGCTCTTAGGGGCACACCGTGGGTGCACAGGTTACACATTGTGCAGCAAAGACTTGGCACACAGACTTGCTGACTGGACAAGAATGGCTCCTGGAACCTAGGCTCACAGAGCATACCCATCCTCTGCATTTTGGTCCTCAAAAAAGGACTTCACGTCATGTGGCACTGGGTCCTCAGTCAAGGGAAGAAAAATTTTTGTGAAAATTCTCCTTCACTAAATCCCTTATCTTTGATAGAAATGCACACCATTGTTGAGTCAGAATGGCGAGCAAGTCCAGATCCTTGGGATGGACAGCAAGTAACAGGGCAGAGAACCAATCCTCAATGCAGTAATGAATACCCTTGGTAGGCAGAGGGCCCTTCAATAATTGATGAATGGGACAGTGTTTGCTCCAGCTCTGGCCAACACTGCTCATTATGGGAGATGATTCACTCAGTTTTATGGAACAAATTGTTTCAAGGTCTAACCCCACTTTCTTCACCATTTTTTTCCAGATGAAAAGCATGCACCTGTGGAATTCATATGCATGCAACTGTGTGAAGAATAGATATGAGAGAATTAATTTATGTCCCAGAGTCCTTAATAGAGCAACCTCGAGGACCCTGCCAGGGGGCTTAGCTTTAGAAATGACTTCTTTCCTCAGAGAGGAGGAAAGATGTAGATAAGTCAAATCTCTGCAGGCTGTGAAGATTACAAGAGCAGCATGAATTGAAATAAGATCATTTTCCCCAATAAGGCTTGTTATTTTTTTGGTTTGGCAAAGGGACAATGGGTATTCAAATTGTATGCCTATAGTTTAGACTGTGCATCTGGGAGCTAATTTAGTATGTCCAGTTCCTGTTAGCTGTGTGTTTATAGCACTTAGGGTAACCTTGTGAATTGGGTCCGGAGAACAGTTTAATTTTGTTCTCAAAGTCTGATGGTTTATCGAGCACATGTCAAGCTGCTCTGGTTCACCTACAACCCTTCTCTGTCCCTCAAGTTTGGAAACTTCTCTGTTTCCTCATTTCAACTCATTATTTTGATGAAAATATGCCTATTTGTTTTGTGAAGTGAAGTAAAACCAACACTTTCACGGGGCACATTTCCGCTGTGGTTTACATGTGTGCAGATTCAGCCCTGCTGAAACCCTTAGTGAGAGGGGAAGGCAATGGCCTGGGAGACAAGGGTCTCTTCCTTATACAGCCAGAGAGACTTCAAAATTGAGAGAGTTGGGGGTAATCCAGCATAGACTGGTGGTTCTGAGGCCCAAGTGTGAGTCCTGGAAAACATCATCCATCCCTTTCCAGGCCCAAATCCTGCTCCAGTTTGCAGATGCTAACAGGACTCTGCCCAGTCCCCAGAGGACAATCTGGGTTGGGTTGGGCTCAAAAGCTGGACCCAGCTGTGGCTCTCTTCTGACTGTCTCCAACAAGGCCTTGGACTGACCTGGGCTTTTGGCTCACTGGATAGGGAACTAGATTTCCCTGCCAGGTTGGAACAAACCAACCCTGGAGGAATCCCAGGGACCAGAATCACCACTTCTGGTGGAGCGGGGCCACCAAAAAGAAAGCAGCTTTCCTTACCCACTTTGATTCTGACTGCATCCTTAGTGCATAATGAGTCAGGGGCTCTTTGAGAGTGGAAGATCTTTGCTTTAGGATTTTTGTTCTACTACTTTCCTATAGGATTGTCAATAATTGGATAAATTTGGGAGCTAGAAGTGTTGTAGAAAAGCAAAGAGCCTCAGTCTCTTCTCTCTTGTTCTCTGGCTCCTCCAGCATCGACTGCTTATTGCTAAAATTTGACCTCGCCAGCAAATTCTCTTATTGCTGTCTGTGATGCTCATTTAGAAGGAGCAGTGAATGCAAAGAGTTCCTTTGTCTTCTGGCTGAGTTTAGAGAAACTGAGGCTATCAGTCCAAATTCTCACATCCATTGTCTCTCTCAAGTCAAGATTGCCTTAATATCTAGGGGAATCCTCCACACCCCAGAGATGGCACGAACAAGGAAGAGATGAGAGCACGTGCTGGGCAAGGCACCAAGCCAGGTAGTGCTGAGGGCTGCTCCTCCACAGTCACCTCTCAGCTGGGTAGCAGCCAGGACCTCTGCTGCTGCTGAGGTGCCCCTCCTTGGCCAAAGACAGGGAGGACAGACACTACAGGACACTCAGAAAAGTGGGTTCTAGATGCCAGCATTGGGGGAGACCTCACAGGTCAGCAAGTCACCACCCACATGGTGTCTGAGTCCCGCCTTCCCTATCCTCCCCGAGTAGCCACGCAGGTGCTTGAGCACCCAGTCTTAGTCTGGATATTCTGAGAAGTAGATGTCGAGCAAGAATTAAACAGACAAGGGTTTTACCAATAAAAATACCTCAATAAAAGAAATAGGAAGGGAGCCAGAGAAAAGCTAGGAGAGCACCACAAAGATGCAATTCTGACCCCAAATGAAGTAGGGAGCAGATTGGGTGCAAGCACTCCCGACTGTCATGCAGGTCAAGGAAATTTCAGCACAGCCTTCTGGGAGTCCTTGAGCCCAGAGCAGTCTGGAAAAGGAGTCTCTGTTTACCTAGAATGGGTCTGCTTTAGTATCCATGTCACACAGGTGGTCACTGGCAAGCAGTAGCCTGTGGAGGCACATCCTCAGTGCAGATGCTGCGATGGTGTTGTCCCTCCCCCAGGGTCTCTGTGGACTCAACAGTCTAACCTGTCCTGCCACAGCCAAGCACCCTCCCTGAGCAGAGAGGAAAGGACAACCAGACATCCGCGTGAAGCTAGACCAGAGCAGAGGAGACAGGCCAAGTCTGGAAAGCAGGAAGCAGCAGAAACTCAAGCCTGTCTCCCATGGGCACTTGGGACAACCATTGGGCCAGTGCCTGAGGTCCATGGATCTCAAGGCTCAGTCAGGCTGGTCATGGGGATAAGAGGAAGGCTATGTACTGGGTCTGTAGCATTTTGTTTTAACTCAAGAGTTTAGCTCTGCTTGTAATAAAAACACAATCAATGCAAGGACTCTGAAATTCTTCCCTGAAATCCATGTCCAATTTTCACCTAGCCCCAACTGACACATTTAAGTAAATGCTGATCAAAATTTAGGGAGGTGGGTTTCCAATGGGAAGAGATGATTTGAAATGCCCATTGGTCCAAAAATCCCATGTTTCCCTCCTTCTTTGTAAAAACAGTAGCAGTTCTATAGCAGTCAGAAATAACTCATTAGGAAAACCTCCAAGAAATGGCCTAAAAACACCACAAAATGGTAAAGTCTCCTAGAGAGTCTCGGGGACAGTGTGCAGCAGTATGGCCATCAGACCCTCCACTTCACCTAGGAAGCTCCTGCGTTCAGCCCCCCGGTGCCTCTGCTTGAACGTTACAGGCTTTCGTCCCTAGTCTCTGACGCCCAGTGGCTTTACGATGAGTCTGCGGTGTTGCCATGGAAAACATTCCCAGCTGGTGAACCAGAGCCAGGCTGTTTTCAGGATTGTGCCTGGCTGGCACATCCTATGAGAGCCGGGCTTTGCTGTAACCATATTCAGAGATTTACCATACACACTCACACACACACATACACACACCATGAAAAGAGAAACCAAATGGAGAACAGCTTCTGATGAGAGCCCATGACTTTTTTACTACTTAGTTCACATTTTGATAAAATGTGAGATCTGAAATTTAGAAACACTAAGAATCGCAGAATCTCCTGCTTTCTTTCACACCGTATGTGCAGTGTAGCCAACGTGCCACACTGAGCAACCAGAGGAAGTAGATGAGAAAGAGGAGTTTTAAAGGAGGAAACCTATGTCTTTTTTTCTTAATTTTTAATCTTTGTTGTATTTTTCCCATTACTAGTCAGTCCCCTAACACCCCGCTCCCAGCAATCACCACACTGTTGTCCATGTCCATGAGTCCTAGGAGGAAAACTAGGTCTTAAAGTGCAGATTCTGTTTCAGTAATGTACCAAAGACCCATACAAGGATATAGATAATAGGTTTATAGGAAAACACAATAACTTTTAAATTGTGTCTTTTGCAACAACATAGATGAATTTCAAAAATATTTAGTTGAGCAAAAGAAGCCACAAACAATATTCTCTGTAGCCCCATTTATATAAAGTTTAAAACCAATTGATGGCAATAAATTCAGAATTGTGATTGTCTGGGCCAGGGTAGGGGTTGGCGGAACTGGAAAGAACCATGAGGGAAACTTTGGCATAATGAAAGTGTTCTGTGTTTTGATCTGGGCGACGGTCACATAGTTAAATACATACAGTAGTGGGCTGAGTCTGGCTCTCATACTCCCGAGAGACAATTCTTAAATAATTACAATGATTTTGTGAGGCAGGTGTTAAACCACTGCTAGCTTGAAATCGGCTATGGTAAGAGTATTCAAGCTATGAAAATTAACAAATGTTACAAATCAGGCTTTTTTTCACTAGAGAGCTAGCTTACCAGCATATCCCTGAATATATCTGTTAAACTCCATCAAATTTTACAGTTAAGATTCATAAAGTTCCCTGTATATAAATTATGCTTCAATAAAGCACTAGTAAATAGCCAAAAATGGGGTAAAAGGTTAAAACAGTGTTTCAGGGAGTAATGTAGTCCACTTGCTCACGACTTTCGTGTTCTTACATGGCTTTCAGAGCAAGCGCCTACGAGTTCTGTTTCCTAAGCCTGAGGGTCCGTGACTGTAGCAAATGCAGTCACAGTGACCGGGTTTGGCACTGGGTGCTGCAGAAGCTGTTGAGCTTATTTAATTCACATAAACTATGTTTAACAAAATATTTATCCTAATTTTTATCCCCAGTCTTAAAATACACTTACATACACATAAGGGTGCACCCCACTTTATTAAAAAGTTCAATATGTAAAAATGTTAACGTGCTACACAGAGTAAATACATTAATTACTATTGACTTAGTTCATAAAGTGTTCTTTTTAATTGAGTAAATCCCCCGCAGTTTTCATGTTTTATTTTCATTATCTTTTGTGGGGTTTGTCTGAGCTATAGAAAGGGCACACTGGCGGTGTCAAATGCAGACAAGGCAAAAAAGCTAAAGAGAATTCCCCTCTCTGCCGATCTTATCCTGAGTGCCGCTCTCTGCGTGTTAACTTTTAGCTGCCCAGTCTTTTTCTATATCGATATTATATACAGATATATACAGACACACACACAGTTTTTTAAAACAAAAATGGGATTGTGCCTAATGTCACACAATCCCAACCTGGTCTGTTTACTTAATACACCGTGGTCGCCTCTCCTTTTCCGTGCAGATTAGCTCCACCTCGTGCCTTCGGAGAGCTTCGTAAAATACACGTAAAATACGCGCCACTATCGATTTCATCGGTCTCCCACTGCTAAATCCTTAGGCTTTTTCCAAGCCGCCATCATTTTAAGATGCTACAATGAACTCCCTTGTATTGGGTTGAATCATTTGAAAGTACGTTTTTTGTATATCAAAATGGTTGACTCATGTGGTTCACACCATACATTTCTATTTCTACAGGATACACTTCTTGAAGTGGGATTGGTAAACCAAAGCAAACGTGCATTTTAAAAATTTTGTAGCTAGCACTAAACTGCCCACTTTATGCTGTGTGCTATGTTCACTTACAATAATAAAAGCTTTTAATCTTTTTAGTATTTGCCAGCAAATTGCACTTCAGTGTTTTGCTTTGTTTTTCTTTCATTATTACTGAGGATGCTGAACATCTTTCTGTATGCATTCTGCTCCCACAGCATTGAAAATGTCATTTGATTCTTCTACAACTCTCCAGATAGATGTACTCGTTTTTTTTTAAAGAGAGCATCACATCTGTTTTTTAAAGAATTAAAGAATATATGCCTATCATTAAAAGAATCACTTTTAAGAAAGTGGAAAGAATCTTTTTCTGCCTTCGAATTTGTATTTATTTCTGTTATGGACACACAAGCATGTTTAGTTTTACCCAGAGTAAACTCCTTTGACCTCGGTTTTCTGCTTTCTGAATTGAATCCCTTGGAAATCCACTGGGCCTTGGCTCTGAGGAGCAGCAGACCGCCAGGCTCTCAGCAAGGCAGGTACGCTTTGCAGCCTTGCGGCCTGCCTGCCAGCAGGGGGCCTCTCCAGCTCTGAGAGGCCTGCCGGCCAGAGCTCCATTTTCTCGAAAACAAGTTTCCTCTCTCTCTCTGCCTAGCACAGAGACAATTGCTGGCTCCTGCTTAGGCAGACTAATTTACTGAATTAAAGGCGTTTGGCTTCCACCACAGCAATTAGTATGCAAATTACCAGTATATTACCTGCCGAGTCATAAATTACATTGACAAACTTAATATTCACAGATTCAACATACCAGTGTGAATAATTTTTCTATTTTTCAGTAGTTATAGACCAGGGCGATTCATTGCCTTATTGAACCATTACACATTAAATCAACAGTTGAAAAATTAAGCATTTTTCAAAGTGTTTTGTTACGCATTTATTTCTTTCAGCAATCGGTAAAGTGGAACATTAAATATGCAATACGCCTAAGTGTTCTAAATGGCTGGTGAACACATCTAAGCCTAAAACAGTTGTTTTGTAACTTAAAAAAAGAGGCACAACAAAGGAAAATCTATACCATTATACAATCTATTGAATCTTCTTTGCTGTCATTAGAAGAAAATATTTAGCAATCTAGGTTCCTGTAAATGCAAAGAATCACTAGACCCGAATATGTGGTTCAAGTCCATGCTGCTCACAGCTGGACAGTGGCTGGTCAGTAGGATTCAAGCTTCATAAATTGTCACTAGGGTATGTAGCTATGTCATAGCATTTGAGGTTTGGTCATTAACTCATTAAATTAATTATACCCACTTTTTTTTCTGTTTTGAGCAAATAAGTTACTGAGACTTAAGACTGAAAAAGAGGTGGAGAAGTCCAGGTGGCAGTGGACAGGTCAAGCCCAAGCACACTGACACAGTCCTTCCTTTGTTCACCTGAGAAGCTGACTGACTCTGAATTCTGTGCCAGGTAAGTGGGATGACTCCCATCCCCAGGGGGATTCAAGGATTGTTAGAATCAAAGTCCCTTAGTTCTGCATCTGCTGAGGGATAGCACGGTGATCAGTAATCACTGGAGAGGCCTGGGGACCCTCCTGGCGCTGAATTCCTTCCCCTAATTCTTCTCTGCACCCTCGATGAAATAAAACTGCCTTTGCTTTAAGATCCTAACCTTGCTGATAAGGTAATCAAAGGACATATTCATTGATCAATTAAGCAAGGAGAGCTAAAAAAGTTTATTGGATTCACAGATATGTACCAAGAGACACCCATTCACAGACATGTGGATAATGCCAAACTGTAAATAAACCAGGTGGCTGATATCTTATATTTGGCGCTTAATTTTGAAAAGGATTTGGTTTGCACAGAGAATATTTTCTTTCAAATCAAACAAAAATGTGTGTTGATTAATCTTAAATGTCAACTTGATTGAGTCCCAGGATGCCCAGACAGCTGGTTAAACATTATTTTGGGGTGTGTCTTTGAGGGTATTTTCAGGAGATAAGCAAGTGAGCTGGTGGGCTGAGTAAAGCAGATTGCCCGCCCCAGTGCAGGTGAGCATTTCCAGTGCACTGTGGGTCTGACTAGAACAAAAGGAAGAGGAAGGAGGCATTTGTTCTCTTGCTTACCACGTTAGCGGGACTGAGATTTTCTCCTGTCCTCCCTGCTCCTTGTTCCCAGGATTTCAGACCCAGACTAGAACCTTCAGCATCGGCTCTCAGCTTGCAGGCCTTTGAACTGCGCCACTGGCCTTCCTGGATCTCCAGCTTGCAGATGAAAATAAGTGGAAAAGGCCTTCTTATGTGAGAAAGGGGAAGAAGTGTGGATAATGACATAAGCAAAAGTTCAAAATTATGAAATTGTTTGTCCAATAGTTTTCTCTTCCTTTCCACAATCAATCAAAAACTGCAGCCCTGATTGGTACAGCTCAATGGGTTGGGCATCATCCCGCAATGGAGACCTCTGGAGACCTTTGGAATGGAGACCCTTAGGTCTCTGGTTCCATTTCTGGTGAGCACACATGCCTGGGGTTCCAGTCAGGTCCCCATTTTGGGGTGCGTGTGAGAGGCAGCTGATCAATGTTTCTCTCTCAGGTCAATGTTTCTCTCCCTTTCTTTCTCCCTCCCTTACCCTCTTTATTTATTTTGTTAAAATAAATAAACAAAATATTTTTTAAAGCTGCAGAGCATAAACATACAAGAATAGGCTTACACTAACCACAAATAATAATATCTCTGTGCATAGATTGGAAGCTGAGGAAATTGGGGCTGTTACCGTATCAGATTCTACTGTGAGCTCTGGTTTGTGGCCTGACTTCACCTAGGAGTAAAATATCTTTGCTACCTGCATTGGCTCCCAAGATTTTATCTCAGCCTAATGTGACCTGGAGCTATAATCAATGCTTAAATTTTCACTTTGAGAGGAAAAAAATTCATGTCCTGGCACCTGAAATTCCATTTCCTCAGGAGTTTAGGACTGTTACCAAGTACGCTGGAATGCCTCAGGCTTTGCCAGTTCTCAAGTGAACTGAAAAGTTGCAGTTCCAGGATGGAGCCCAGGTGCTCCCTCTCAGTGAGAGGTAGCCCCCAGCCTCAAAAGAAGGTGGGTCCAGGAGCTAGAACTGACCCAGAATGCTGGTAAGAGGCAGTGATTCAACAGACCCAAGGCTTAATAATGATTTGTACATAATAGGACTTTTTTTCTAGTTTTCTGTCTTTACATGTAGACCCAGCACAAATTTTAAAAATAGAAAAGAAATAAATGCACTAAAAAGCTTCTGCACGGCTAAAGAAAACATCAGCAAAGTGAAAAGGGACTAACTGTATCAGAAAATATATTTGCCAATGATACCTCAGACAAGAGTTTGATCTCCAAAATATATAAAGAACTTACAGGACCCCATTCCCGGAAGTCAAACAATCCAATTAAAAAACAGGCAAAGGACCTGAACAGACACTTCTTCAAGGAGGACATACAGGGGGCCCAGAGGCATACGAAAGGATGCTCAACATCACTAGCCATCAGAGAGATGCAAATTAAAACTATATAATTAGATACCACTTCACACTGGTCAGAATGGCCATCATAAACAAATCAACAAAAAACAAGGGCTGTCCAGGTTGTAGAGAAAAGGGAACCCTAGGACATTGTTAGTGGGAATGCAGACTGGTATAGCCACTGTGGAAAACAGTTTGGAATTTCCTCAAAAAACTAAAAATAAAACTGCCTTTTGACCTGGCAATTCCTTTCCTGGGATTATATCCTAAGAATCCTGAAACACCAGTTCAAAAGACCCTATGCATCCCAATGTTCATAGCAGCACAATTTGCAATAGCCAAATGCTGAAAGCAACCTAAGTGCCCATCAGTAAACGAGTGGATCAAAGTACTATAACACATTTACATAATGGAATACTATATACCAGAAAGAAAGAAGAAGCTCCTACTCTTCACAACAGCATGGATGGAACTGGAGAACATTATGCTAAGTGAAATAAGCCAGGAGATGAAGGACAAATACCATATGATCTCACCTATAAGTGGAGCCTAATCAACGAAACAAACAAGCAAGCAAAATATAACCAGTGACATTGAAATAAAGAACAAACTGACAGTAACCAGAGGGGAGGAGGAAGGGGGATAATCAGGAAAGGGATTAAGAGTTGTGTTTCTGGTCAAGATGGAGGTGTAGGCAGATACACTGTGCTTCCTCACACAACCAAAAGAAGGACAACAAATTTAAAAACAAAAAACAACCAGAACTGACAAGAAAATTGAACTGTATGGAAGTCTGACAACCAAGGAGTTAAAGAAGAAACATTCATACAGACCAGTAGAAGTGGTGGAGATGGGCAGCCAGGTGGGGAGGACTCACAGCAAGCTGTGTGGCAGCTGGTGGACCTGGCAGTCCCACATTTGTATGCAGATAAACCAGGAGGAACAACTGGGGAGCAAGACAGACCATGCAACCCAGGGTTCCAGTGTGGGGAAATAAAGCCTCAAAACCTCTGACAAAAAACCTGTTAGGGTGAGGCGCTGGGAGAAACTCCCAGCCTCACAGGAGAGTTTGTTGGAGAGACCCACAGGGTCCTAGCATGTACAGAAATCTATCCACCTGGGAATCAGCATCAGAAGGGCCCAATTTGCTTGTAAGTAGCAGGGGAAGTGACTGAAAGCCGGCCTAGAGTTGAACAAGCAGCATTGTTCCCTCTCAAACCCCTCCCCCACATACAGGGCCACAACAGAGACATGTGGGTAGCCCCACCCTGGTGAATATCTAAGGCCTGCCCCTTACTACATAACAGCCCAGACCAAAAAAAAAAAAGGCCCAAATGAAAGAACAAATCAACACTCTAGAAAAAATACAACCAAGTGATGAAGAGATTGCCAACCTATCAGATGTGTAGTTCAAAACACCGGTAATCAGGATGCTTACAGAATTGATTGAGTATGGTCACAAAATAGAGGAAAAAGTGAAGGCTACAAAAAGTGAAATAAAGGAAAGTGTACAAGGAACCAACAGTAACAGGAGTGGAACCAGGACTCAAAGCAAAAGTTTGGATCAGAAGGAAGAAATACACATTCAACCAGAACAGAATGAAGAAACAAGAATTCAAAAAAATGAGAGAAGTCTCAGGAACCTCTGGGACAACTTTAAACATTGTGACATCCAAATCATAAGGGTGCCAGAAGGACAGGAGGAAGTCCAAGAAATTGAAGACTTATTTGAAAACATAATGAAGGAGAACTTTCCCAATCTCAGCAAAGGAAATAGACTTACAGGAAGCTCAAAGAGTCCCAAAGTTGGACCCAAGGAAGCACACACCAAGGCACAATGTAATAACCTTAGCCAAAATTAAAGATAAGAAGACAATCTTAAAAGCAGGAAGAGAAAAGGAGACAGTTACCTACAAAGGAGTGCCCATAAGACTATCAGCCGATTTCTCAAAAGGAGCCTTGCAGGCAAAAAGAGGCTGGAAAGAAGTATTCCAAGCCATGAAAGGCAAGGACCTCCATCCAAGATGACTCTATCCAGGAAAGCTATCATTTAGAATGGAAGGGCAGATAAAGTGCTTCCCAGAGAAAGTCAAGTTAAAGGGGCTCATCATCAAGTTATAGGGGTTCCCCGAGCCCTTATTATATGAAGTGTTAGAGGGACTTATCTAAGAAAAAGAAGATGATCAAAAATATGAACAGTAAAATTAAAACAAACTCACAACTATCAGCAACCAAACCTAAAAAAAACAAATTAAGCAAACAACTAGAACAGCAACAAATCACAGATATGGAGATCACATGGAGGGGTATCTTCAGGGAAGGGAAGGGGAGGAATGGGGGAAAAGGTACAGGGAATAGGTAGCACAAATGGTAGGTAGTAAATATGCAGGGGTCGTTAAGAATAGTACAGGAAATGTAGAAGCCAAAGAAGTTATATGTACAACCCATGGACATGAACTAAGGTGGGGAGGGGGCGAATGTAGGTGGGAGGGGATGTGCAGGGCAGAGGGGAGTAAAGGGGGGAAAATAGGGCAACTGTAATAGCATAATCAATAAAATATATTTTTAAAAACCAGGGGAAAGAAAGGGAAGGGCCATCAAGGAACATGTATAAAGGACCCATGGACAAAGCCAAAGGGGGAAAGGACTGAGGGTGGGAGGTGGAGGTAGGGGGGACAGGAGAAAGTGGTGGCAAGAAAATGGAGACAACTGTACTTGAAGAACAATAAAAAAAGAAAGAAATGGAGTATATATAAACAAATCCTGCTATTATTTTGTGGAAACAAATTTATTTTATTACCTGGGGGTTTCAGTCCCTTGATCTTGGCCTTGATCTACCCACCGTGTCATTGTTGGGTAGACAGAATAGTGAGAGGAATATTTTCACACCCTGTTTGGTCCAGGACTTGGATTACAGTCACGTGGTTCTAGAACTGTGGGACCAGCAGATTTATATTTTTAGAGGCAACTGGCAAAGTACATATGGAAAAATGATGGGGCGAAGCATAGGCAGTGCATAGTCACTTCCTTTCCTAGTGTCGTCTTACTTTGCAAGTGTTAACCGTCTTAGCATTTCTGGTCTCCCTTTAGACACAGGGAAGAAAGTCAGGCAGTGACCAAATGACTGGCATGAGTCAACCAGCAAGTTATTACCCTCCTAATGGTCAAGAATCCAGCCCTCCTAACTCTAAGTCTATCCTCCTGCCTTGACCCATAGCCATTTCCCCTTTAATCAAGTGCACTTTGTTGGGGTTTATGGAAGTAAACCTTCAGAATCCAAAATACATTTCCCAAGAGTAGCAGAGTCATTCGAATTTTTATGAGAGCAAAATGCATTTGTTTATCACCTAAAAAAAAAGGTACTGGAGCTTCCTGTTCCTTGTCTAACAGTAATTATTACTGTCTACTTCAAAGTAGACACTAATGGAGAGGGATCTAATCCAAGCACCCCATTCATTCAGTGTCAGGTATTTTATTAGAGGGGAGTCCAGATAGAGTCACAGTAAGGAAGTTTTGTGTATTCATCCAAGGGAATAGGGCTTTAAACAAGTTATAATATATACAAACATACATGCATATATATACACACACACACATATAGTAATGTATATTTACATATACATGAATAAGCAACAGAAACATAGATAGCCTTGGAAGTCAGGCCATTTGCTGCCTTGAGACAAAATTGTTGAAAGTCTTCTTTCTTCTCACTTTATCAACAAGTGCGCTTTGCATGCCTCAGCTCAGAGAAGAAAAAACAGTGCAACGCGGAGGAGATGCTCATAGCTGCCATTCATTATAGCTTAGCTGGAGCTAGAAATAGGTCTTAATGTTGGGGAAACCAAAAATTGCCAGCCCTTTTCCTGCCTTGGAGAAATTGGAAAGAGGGCAAAGGGAGAAGTGAGAGAAAGCAAAACAATAAAGAGTGAGACCTGTTCCTGATTCTCTTCTCTGAGCCTTGGCGTGTGGGAGCAGGGGTATAAAAGACATTGAGGGGCGCACCAAGGGCAAAGTTACCTTCCCTCCGTTCCCACGTTAAATTCTTGGAGGAGAGGTCAAAATGCACGATAACACAGAGAGAGGGTCTGGTTGGCACTGATGAGCTAACCCCAGTTCCTCCATGGGATGAATATTGAATTGAGAGCCAACCATGAGGCCCACTGTGCTGGGTAAGCTGCCCTAGGAGCAAAGGCTGGGATGAACTCTCTGCCTTGGGTCCTGGACAAAGAAGTCACAGAAAGAAACCCTAGGGTTTGCCTCCTCTGAGAGCTAAAAGAAGGTTGAGTAATCAACAGAGATGGCATCTTTCCTAGGAGCACATGCAAGCCAAAAGACTAGATCACAAGTTCACTGGTCATATATATAGCAACTTTGAAGGCCACCAGAGCACCCAGAAAGTCAAAAGTCAAGCGTACTCAAGCCATCACTTTAGAGGCCAATCAAGAATGAGCCATTACAGAGAAGCAGCCTGAGACCAGTCATCCCATCTTCGCAAAGGCCATCATGACATCCTTCCTGGAGACCATCTTGGGGAAAGAAGCAGGAGGAGGCAAAAGAAACATTTTAAATTACCATATCAAACTCAACTTAATGTAAGAGCTTGGTAGAAAAATCAGATTAGCTATTATTTGTTCAGCACTTAATTACAGAAAAATTAAAGGTACATACTCTCCATTTAAATGAGTTGTACTGTATGCTAAAGTTTTCAAATATCCAGTGTAGTAGGAGCTCTATCTCTCAATCTGTTGTGTTCCTAAGACACTGGTTATATGGTTATATGTCCTATTATTATCTCCATTTCACAATGGAAGCGTTTGTACGCCAATTGAAAAAGCAGACCCAAAACTGAAAAGTAATAATGTAATATGCTTTACTGATAGGACAGATGCTTAAAAGAAATAAAATGCAGATTATGGAGTGGAAGACCCTATAAATCACTTGAATATCATTTTACTTCTATCTTCTTTGTAAAATAAAATTATAGTTAGCCTGAAAAAGATTCAACAAATATAGTAAGTTGTCCTAAATGTATTCAAGTCTCCTTGCCAAGGAAAAACTACCTTCCATGATATGAAAAAACTGGCCCGTAACAGGAGAGAAACATCAACTAGTGGTACCCAGGACCAAACTCACAACCTAGGCATGTGCCATGACCAGGAATTGAACCTGCAACTTTTCAGTTTATGAGACAATGGTCCAACTGAGCCACACTGTCTGGGGCAAGAGTTGTGGCTTCAATGGACTCCAAGTTCAACAGGCGCCAGTGATTTGATGTGGTCTCCAAAAATAACTGATTCAACTTTGGCTGTCTTTTTTTTTTAACCTATTAAATCTTTGCCCTTTGCTGTAATTTTCCTTTCTTGCCAACTATTATCTTTTCAATAACTAATATCCCCACAAATCCTCTTCCATTGGAGACTATCAACTTCTATTTTCATTTTCTGGGTTGGATAAATGAAGTGTCTTAAAGATCACATATTTGCTAATGCTGTTCATTATACAGGTGATAAAGTATGAGGGTAAATACAGTACAAACTCTGAGGGTATTCTTTATTAAAATGAAAATAATGCTGCTGAGGGGGAGGTAAGTCACTTAAAATGCTCCCCAGCTTTTTACAAAATGTGAAAACCCAAAAGGAGAAAAAGAAAGAAAGCAAACGTTAGGCCCTTTGTCTGTCTTTGGGTTCATCCTGATAAGTGCTTGATCTGTGATTGAATAACTACTTGAGAGACTTATTTTATTAGCTACTTGTAGTTTAAAGATCCAACTCAGATTACCCTAACAAAGAAATACCCGTGGAATATACCACCATTGTGACTACACATTTTGTGTAGGCTTCAGAATTTCATTTTCTAGCTGTTATTTGGGGCAAGCCTAGTTCCCCAGCTGTCTTTAAAGAGTCATGGTAGGCTGAATCCAAGAAGTAACAATTCTTGCCAGAATCTGCATGGACAGACCACAATGCGAACCCCATATTCTGCTCCCAGCACCTCACCTTTAGAAAAGACTTTGTTAACTGAAACCCACCCATCTGAGAGAGCCCAAGATGACAAGAGCACTTAAAGGCATGGTCCACAGAGAACTGGACTTGCTCAGCCTAGAGAGAAGGAGTCTTAAGGACTCATGACAGCTGTTTCAAATGCTTTTAGGACAGTCACATGGCAGAGGAATTAGTGTTATTAGTGTGTAGCCAAACTGGCATACAAAAGCTTTTACAGAGAAAATGCCAGGAGTTTGAAAGACTCATCAATTAATTGAAAATATAAATAATAATAATGAAATAAGAGGTTTCACTCTACTTTAGAGAAAGTCTAGTTCAGCCTTGAGCCATTTTTTGATCGTTAAGCATTGAGGACTGTCTCTCTGAAAAAACCCTCTACAGAGATTTTGGTCAGCCTTGCGATTAGGTACACAGAATCACCATCCCATTTTCAGAGGATGAAAACCAAGTAAAGGAAAAGCACTTCAGTAATTTTTCCCAGGTCTGAAGGGGAAGTAGAACTCACCACTCCATTTTTCTCTCTTCACACCTCTGCCTCCTGAAATCAATGGGTGTTGATGCTTCTTATCTCAATTAGCCAACTCCTTGGAGTTATAAATATGGCAATCATTTGGGATAACATTCCTCCCCAACACCTGACTCAGTTTAAGCTATATTTATTTTTATACATTTAATTTTTAAAATTCAGTCCCTAGAAGAGTGTCATGAAAGCATTTTGGTGGAGAGGTATGCAGCTGGCTACAGTGAAACCCAGAGCAACAGATAATGACTTCAGCTTAAACATGCACGGTCTCATGAACACCGCCTCAAATTCTCAATTGTGCATTGCCCTGATACTCACTCTGTTTTAAAATTAGCTATGTTTCTTAAAGAACCAGAATCAAGTGATTTGTATTCCAGTCACAGTATTGGACTTTGATCGAAAGGCTCAGATTTCCTTCACCTGAACACTGCATCTAAATGAGAAAAAAAACGAAATCCCATTCACCATGCAAATGTTACAGAAAACCAGAAATCATTCTTCCTTATAATCAAAAGCAGAACGTTGTTATTGTAGCTCTACACCATTTCCAAAGACTGTTAATTCACTGCAGAAACATGGTCCTAAAATGAAAGTCTGGGCAGAATGGAATTGTTTCTGTGAAAGATCCACTTTGTCTTAGTGGCATCATTTCCAAAGTCATGGGTGAAATTGACAGACAATAGCTGATTTATTTGGGTACTTTGTTCTGGTCACATATTTGTTTAGGAATAAAAAATCAACTTCAGTCAGAACCAGACAGAAATTAGGCACTAGGACAATTTCTGCCCTGATGACATTTATTAGAGATGGGAAATTACAGTGCTTTCTTGCATTAATATTATATTTATAATCACTATGAACTTCTCAAGGTAAATCTAACACCATGGCTGTTGATTCAGAATATTTAAAATGTTGTTTGAAGTTTCCCTCAGGAATTGTTTTTACATTCTTCCACAAAATGTTATTTGGCAGCAAACTTCAAAGGATCTAACAGTGATTTCCAATTACATTTATTATTAGCTCCATAATCAGCCAATGTATTAAAAAGAGGAAAGGCAGGAACTTGGACCACTGGGAACTGGCATCAAGTTTCAAAGTCATACTTGGCTTTCAGAGGGTCACAGACTTGGTGAAAATTTTATCCCAGTTTTGCTTTTTAAATCTTGTTTCACTTTCAATTCTCTACCTATGGTCTTCCAAGTTTCAGACAGCATTGTTGCTTTCACCGAAAGGTAAAAATAAAAACATTTGGGGTATTTTTCTTTAAAAAATATGTCATGGGTCTTTCGGCTGCCAATCTATTTCTCTTTATTTCCCTTGAATTTTCCTTCTTTGATTTCAGAATTTACTTTAATACATTATTAGATCATTTTAAAAATTATATGAGATTACATTGTCATGAATTTCAATGGTGCTGATTGCTGTTGATACAGCAAAACAAAACATGTTTTGATAATTACAGATAAATATATCATTCTGAATTGAGAGTCCTAAGGAAATAGGATCAGTGATTCAGTAGAAACACTCTTTTCTCAGGGTTTCCACTAATGATTTCTAAGTATCATCTCCAGCTTTAACTGGAGGATCCATTCTTCACCTCCAGTTCTCACACTTCAGTGCTATGGCCCTGCTATGAGTCAGTTCCCCCCAAAGGGGCTGGGAATTCATTCCATGGGGGAAGCGGATATTGCTTAGACCAACAACCGCATCAATCACATGCTCTAGACTTCAAAACAACCAAAATGGCTTTATTCATGGCAGAATGTTGTGTTCTTTAAAAATCAAGGCAGTATTGTCAGGGCGAGGGAACAGAGACAGGAAGTAAACGAGGGAGAGAAGGAAGAGGCTTGAGACTGAAATGGAGAGGGAAGGTCTGATGCTGGCACCCTATCTAAACAGGACAGATTCAGCTGTCGGTATCTGTTTCTCTATGGCCTCCAAGCAGGAAAACGGCTGCAGGCATCCAGTCTCTGACAGTGGCTCTTTCACAACCTCCCACTGATTTACAATCACAGCTGGAGTAGTTATCACTGACCCAGGACCAGCCACCACTCACACTAGCCCATGTGGTGACAGCCAAATTTCACAGGCTAGTTACATATTCGTGCAGCATGGTGATCATTCATGTGCTTCCCATGTGCTTAGAGTAAGTCGAGCCTGTTGAAAAATACAACAGTGGGGCCCATGGTATAATGGTTAGCACTCTGGACTTTGAAAAATACAGACAATGCTTTAGTTTTCATTTGCCCCAAGGTGCATGCTGAGATAGCCCCGAGGTCAAGAGCGCCTCCCTCTGAGGTGACTGCCACTTACCATGGTTTTATGGGCAACTTATGTAGAGTTGATGGGAGCCTGCTGTGCAGATGACTTGTCAGGTCCCATCTTTCTTCTGGCCTCGTCACAATGTTGGAATAAAGCCTTAGCTGTTCCTCTGATTTAATTCTTGGAATGTGATACTCAATGTACACTAATGCTGAAATGAGAACATTTTGAACATTCTCAATTATAAGATGGTAGGGACAAGGCCTTAGTCAGCAAAACACAGGCTAACTTTTTTTTCTCCTACTAAAATGGCAAGATATTATAAAGCGTGCTGACAATTCACAGTACTTTGTAAGACATACAGATTACATTTTCAAAGTGTACATCTCCTGCTTCATTGTGCAATATCAGACAATGATTTTATTTACTATAGACATGATAGGCTGAGTGGGAAAAGCACTATTCAGTTAAAAATGAAGATGCAGGAACTCGGGTTAGCCACAAACTAGTGATTTTACAGTCACAAAGCAAAGCCCAGCAGAACTACATGGAGAAACCACCACCTCCCAGACCTTTGCCCTCTTACTTCATTCATGTTGATGGTGAGGGTCAAGAGCTTTGGTTATCAAGAAAGTGAGCAAAAGAGGAGGTCAAGTGAACATTCTAATGGTTCCAAGTAATTTATTACCATGCAAAATATACTTTTGGAAAAGCAGAAGTTGTTGTCAACAGACCTCTAGTCTTTGTTACACACACACACACACACACACACACACACACACACACACCCTCAGTATGACCCACAGAAAGAATTCTTTGCATCTGAGTTCCATTCAGCTAATAAACAGGTACAATGACACAGTGCCCATCTCATTACTACCACCTCCGTGGAAATCCACAAGGTGATAGAAAACTACATAGTCTATGGATAAAAGAAATGTAACAATATAAGGACAAATAAATTGGTCAGTGTTTAATATTTCTAGTTCACTGAGTTCTGTGCATGAAAGGTCCAATATAAATGTGTAAATTTATACTTTATTACTAATTGTTATAAAATTCAGTTACTCTCTAAGTCTCTCTCTCTCTTTCCTTCTCTCTCTCTCTCTCTCCCCCACTCTCCCTCTTTCTCTCTCTATCTCTCTTTAAATTGTTCTTCTTTGGAAACATTTTTAAGCCTTCACTGGTCTTAAACATCACAGGAAAACCTGAGGACCCTTTTTTCATGGAAACACAATAGGTTGTCTTTACATTTAACCTGTTGTTTAATTTCAACTGCTTTAGTTTCCAAGGTTAGCAATGTGATTTTAGGGCAGTGCCGATGGGAGGGTTATTCATTGCATTAATTGTCTGTTACACCTGAGAACCCTGCAGAGTGAACTTGGCCTACCTAATACAGTGGTGTTGAAATCTTATAGTTTTCTTGCAGTGAAAGGGAAAATAGTTGTTTTTTTTTTTTAATTTCGTACAAAGACAGAGTGATCTTTCCCTATATGGAGATCATTGCTTTAATTCAAGAGTATTTTCATGTAAAAATGCCTATTTTTAAAAGAAAGAAAAGATTTCTTTGACCGTAAGAATTGCTTTTAAAAACAAATCAAAACAAAATAGATTAAAATAGTTCTTACACTAAAATTTGATTTTTTAAGATCAGATAAAACTTTGCCAGACCAGGGAAAAGTGAAGGAAAATAGTTTAGGCCATCATGGGACTTTCTAGGAATCAAAAAACAACGTTGAGTCCCCACTGGGTGCCTTTGACACTCACGTGACACCCATCCCAGGACAAAGTCTAACTGAGGCATAATTTCTGCAGCTGTAGATTTCTAGTCCCCAGGGGAGTGTAGATTGGCCGGTGCATCCACACTACTGTAAGCATCCCAGTGTCCCCTCCCTACATGCTTACAACCAATTTACCCCATTAGACGAAAAATTAAAATAGTAACCTCAAACACATACCTGAACAAAATGCTTGTCTGGTAGTCACTTACACACATTGCATGCCCACACGTGAGCATGCAATTGTGCTATAGCTTACAAAAAAATGTCATGCCCGTCCCAACAATTGTGATATATGTGGGGTGCTGGCAGAAGAGGCAGCTATGATGATTTCCATTGCTTTCAGGTAAAGCTAAGGCTCAGACGAGTAATGGGGACTGTTTCCATTGTCTCTGAGCTAATCAGTGATGGAGTCGGGATTTTCACTTGGATCATCAGACCTTTACTCCAAATACCTTAAACCTACAGTTCACTTTGCCTCTGTCTCTGATTTTGTTTTTCTCTACAGCCTCTTATCCATTTGAAGTATTTTTTCCCTATAGAACTAATTAAATAGACAGATCTGAAGGAATTCAGGCTGCTCGAATTCTAGAGAACCCACATTACAAACTGCATCAGAAAAGATTTACATTTCACTCCCTGGGCCTAACTCCATGCCGAGGCCATGGACTTCTCCCCTCCCTCCAAGTTTAAGTTAACCGTGCTTCTTGTGCACCACAAACTTTACTTTCTTCCTCCAACATAAAAACTCAGGCAATTCTGCTACATGCTGAACAGCTTAAGGAAAGAATCTCTTAGCCACCTAATGCCAATGGAAGTCCCATCCCAACTCTTGATGCATTCAGTCCCCAAAATCTCTTCAACCCATATGTTGAATTTCCTATGTATCGGGCTGTGTGACTCTTCCCTACAAGAGAAATTTTGAGGGCAGAGGAAATATTAAGGTACAAGAACAAACCACTTCTCAGAGTTGTGTCCATTCTGAGGGCAGAGAGTGCCATGCCAGTCACACGATGGAGTATCTGAGAACAATATGATATTGAGTGAGCGTTAGACCCAGCCAAGGGCTAATATTTAACTCCTCTGGTTTTAAATGCCACACAATGAAAATTGCTAATGAGGATGTGGGAGCCATGCCACTCCGCTCCTTCCTCACCACCTGCTCTTTGAGGCAATAGTGTATTCGTGGGAGCCACTCCTGCCAGCGGCGCTCTCCCTGTGGACCCTCCCCAGGCATGCAGGCAGAGCACGGCCATCCCCCAGGGCATTTCTCACACTGTGTTTTTCAAGCTGGCACTCCGAAGAGAAGATGAAAAATTGATTAGCTCTCCTAAGTATAGCTGGAAATGAGTGATGCGGAAGGCCACAGTGTGGCCCCTACTGGTAAGTGACACCTTGATGTGAGGAATCTCCTGGACTGGTTAGCATAACAACCCCAGATGCCCAACTCCAACTCCTGTGTCAGTGCATCCCAAGGCAACAGCTTGAAAGCTGCCACAGGGCTCATTTGTCATATTTATGCCGTAGATGACTTCCTTCCTCCTGAGAAAAAGCAGGCCAGCAATACTGTGCTGCTGTGTGCTTTCCAAGGAAAAGGGAGCCAAAAAGATCCTCTGAGAAGCTACATGCTTGCCTATCATATAGAACTAATTAAAATCAGGTATATATTTCATAGTTAATGCATATAATAAATTTACATTTCTATAAAGCTATTTACATTCCCAAGCTCTTTAACATTCATTGTGCAGTAACTAGAGAAAGTTTCATTATTCTCATTTAATAACTGCAGACACCGAGGTACCAGGGAGGTTAAACAAGAGCAGCTGATGGCAAGGCCAGCGCTACAGTCCCAGTCTTCTGAGTCCCAGTTAGAGGTGCTTGCCCATATGTGGCGTGTGCAATCATTTCTTAACATTCAGCTTCCAAGGGGAAGATGAAAAAGTATCCTGCTAAAGGAATTTTCTCATCTCTGTTCTCTCTCAGCGATTGTATTGCCCCCAGACTCCCACGCATGAAGTGTACAGCCAAATCAAAGGGCACACTCCTGGAGGGTGGAGGTGGGTGGGGATCAGATGCTGCCACATTTTCTGCTGGCTACCTCGGGGGCAGCTCTGCTGGGCCTCCTCTCCCATTTCACGTTGGCAAGTCCCCAGCATATCAAATGAATCAGCTTGGCTTTCTCTGAGCTTTCTCCTTCTGTCTCCTAGAGTGTGCTGGGTGTTTTACATGGATTGCATGGGAGTGAATGACTCACATGTGGGCTGGTAATGCAATTTTGGAAATGAATATCTACAGAAAAGCAGAAAAAACTTCAGGCCCTGCAGGACTTGAGGATGCTGAGAGCTTATTCACTAAAGCAAGAGAACTACAAGAGCTCTCAATTTAGACTTATTAAATAAGGGGGATAGGAAATAATATATGTGGTACAGTGATTTGCTTTTTAAAGAGGCTCTCTTTCTCTCTCCCCATCTTTCCCCATCTCCCTCTGACTAGCTACCCACCCACACACACATGCTCAGTAATTCTATTACCGATACAAGATGAGATCCTCTTCTCTTTACTGTAACTCAAGGGGGATTTTTCACATAATGACCAAGGTAACAATTTTTGAATCATTGTCTTCAGATCTGAGGAGTGTCTTGTTTCCACATTACAGACTCAAAGCTTTGGCAAACATTATGCCATTGTGAAATCCTCTCGATGGTTCGATGGGCGTGAGCCGCACACCCAGTCTC
Organism: Trachops cirrhosus; assembly: GCA_028533065.1. Lineage (NCBI taxonomy): Eukaryota > Metazoa > Chordata > Mammalia > Chiroptera > Phyllostomidae > Trachops > Trachops cirrhosus. The sequence continues at coordinate 152,627,896 of CM052540.1, read as the reverse complement.
CCGGTGCTGCAGTGAGAGGAGTTGTTTCGGGGAGGCTGGAGGCAGACTTGTGTCATGGAAAAGTACAAGTCTTGGAGGCAGGAGCCCTTGGGGCTGGCTCCGGCCCTGCCACCAACCAGATGTGCAGTCTCCGGCAAGTCCTCTGACCCCCCTGGGGTTCTGGATCGCTGGCCACTGAGCAACTTGCCAAGGAAATCACCCAGCTCTCTTCCATCTCTAACAAGTGTGACGAGACATTTGAACTGTACGTTACAATTTACAAAGTCTTTCCACATCGGTTAACCCAGTCTTCACCACAACCCAGCTGACGAGTGGAGGCGACTGGGACCCAGAGATGGCAAAGGGATATGCTTGGGGCTCACTGAGCTGACAGAGAGCACAGCCAGGTTTCTGACTCCAAAACAATCTCTCCCGTTTGGGAACCAGGCTGCCTCTAAAGGAAAGGCCCTCTGTGTTTTATAATTTATTGTTAAAAAGTGAGTTTTTCCATAACAGTTTTTTAAAAAGTGAATTTTCCAGTTTATCAATCCAAACGTTATAGTCAGTTAAGAGCAGTGCCTTTGCAAAGACCAGATCATATAAGCTGCTTCTGGAGAAGGGTGAGCTTTGACCTACAGGAACTAAAATCCCCTGGGAAATACAACTGAAAGTGTGCAAAACCCATGTCCATAGAGCCATGCACTCAGCCTTATGTAATGGGGGCATCCCTGGGAATGTTCTCTTTGTGAAAATATATTTGATAAATCAAGTTATATTTTGAACACATAAAGCTCATCTGCACTTTAAAGTGGTCATCTTAGAAAATTCTTGCACAGTTTAAAAAGAAAGAGAATATTTCCTAATCTGATAACTCTCTGCTCGGCCACATTTCTAGCCCAGTAACAGAATCTAGGCAGAGTGGGGAGACTGACCAAGGCGAACAACTGTGACCAGCTCCCAACAGTCGCTGCTGCTCATCATCCCTTTAGGATGGAAGCACTCACTCACAGCTGTTGGGCATGCGGGCTGCCAGGTGCTGCTGGGTCACAGCTGAGCCCACACCAGTGACAGCCTAAACTGAAGACAGCTGTCTGATCCAAGGCTGAACCCCAATTCCCTGAGGCAGCTTGGTTGATCATAGATATACAACAGTGTAAAAGCCTGGCCCCTTTGCCCCAACTGGGGACAACTCTTCAAGACAAGTCCAGCTCCAGAGCCCCACCACAGGACTGGGTAGAGCTTCTGTATGGCTGCATCACTGCCCAGCTTATCCATCTGCCTAGTCCTGCTTCCCTCACAACCCCATGAATATACCGCACCCCAACCACCATCCCAGTTTGCTCCGTGGAAGCCTGATCTGCCACACACACCTTCCTTTCTCTCAGTCCTCAGCCAGCAGACTCTCTAAAGTCTCAATGTCTTTTTCTCCACTTGTAACAGCTACCATCCTGGCAAGGATTCTGAAGGTGGGACCCAACACCGAGAAGGATAGGGCACAGTTTTCTGTGAACTAATCCATGTGTATATATGGTTTTGGGAATTGGGAACAGCCTTTGGAGACAAAGCCATACAAAGAGTAGGTGGTATGGCAGAGGAAATGGCACATAGAGAAAACAATGTTGCATAATAAATTAAGAGGAAATTCCACCACATACTCAAGAACTTCAGCCAGGAAAAACTAAAGCCCTGTCTGATTCCCTCCCCAGGGTCCATGTTCTCAGGCCATGGTGAGATGGAGCTTTTACTGCTACAGGAGCACAGGGCGCCCCTCGCGTCCTTCATGAGTGAAACAGCAGTGAGGACTTCACTGATGGTATGTTTCTGCATGGATTCTCTTCCCTAAACTTCGGGGCATTTGTGTTTGCTGTTCAGTCATTTTACTATACCGTCACTTCTCCCCCACCCCCAAGAGGGAAAGTAAATTATTTAGTTACAAAACTGGAATAAGTCTGCATAAACGTAGCTATAACCTAAGTCATGGTCAAACTGTCATAAGCAGGTCACACAATCAGTACTTCTCAGGATCAAATAACTGCAGACAACCAAATCATCCACACTGTGGACACTGCAACTAAATTCAGAGACAGTTTGTGCACAGCAAATTAAGATTGGGTGGTGTCATCTGACCTTTTGAGTCTCTGCCTTTTTAACTACAGATGGGCAAGTACGGAAAAAACTAGAAGAAAGAAAAAGTCATGAAGCCTCTAATGACTGGGTCCATTCTAATTTGATTGTGAGAACACATTAGGTACAATTTTTGTGTCAGAATGTGGAAGGCCATATGGGATGAAAGTCTGATTTTGCCCCCAAATTTGAGGGTTATGCATATTTTTCCAGATTACCTGAGAAATTCAAATGAAACAGAATTTTCAGAGCAAACCCAGTAAGTGTTACCCAAAAGCATCAACAGCCCCAGTCCCTCTACTCATTATACAGGGAAGCACATGGATGTCATCCAAAAAAAACACACAAGGATACTATGAAAGAGGCAGGAATGAGAAGGGAGTATAATGAATGATTTCTGTAAATCAGACTCACCACTAACCTTGTCTTCTGTCTGAATGTGAACTTATGGTTCCTGGTTGGCCTAATGTGATGTATATCTGTACAGTGACTGCCTATTGGATAACAGGTTTAATTGTTGGTTTTGAATGGCTGGACCCTCACAGAGTATGCACCACAGAGCAACAGGTCTGCATGTCATTGAAAATGAAGCAGGATGAGAAGGTCCAAGAAGGACTCATTAGGAGAAGCACTTGCAATTGGCATTGCTCAGAAGCCCGGTAGGAAGCAGAAGGACACTCACATGTGAATGACCCCAGGACAGCCATTTGTAGAAGTACAGGCAGCATAGAGAGACCATAGGGCTAGTGCAGAACCCTAGGACAAGAGCTGCCACCCTTCCTAAAGCTGAAGGAAAAGGACCCAAAATGAAAAGTCATGAGGACAAGCATAATGTAAGAGAGGAAGCAACCTTTAGTCCAGAGAAACAGCCAGACCGAGGTGACCCCATAGGGAGGAAGCAGGGAGTAAATACCCCAGGCTCTATATCTCTTTTCTCTCTAATCTACTGCTACCCCTCTCTCATTGGCCAAGATCAAAAGGGCCCCCTTTATGTGGTCCAAGCAGGTCAAGCTCCTGGCCAGAGAAGAGATAGGAAAAGAAATTCTGGAGAGAAAAAGGAGGATACATGCCATTCAAAAAAAAAAAAAAAAAAAGGAAGACACACAGGATGCAATGCATCAAGATTTGACCATCTTTTTTTATCCTTTATTTTTTAACATCTGTTAAAAATTTTAAAAGGCATGGGATAAAATCAATTAAGAAAACCTTCCTAGAAGTAGGTTTTAAGCTACATTTTAAGAAAGAAGAGAACATGGCTTAGAGATAGACAACAAGATAATAGGAAGAGATTATTGATGGGAGAGATTATGACATTGCAAACATATTCATCTGCTACATCAAATACACCAACAAATATATCACCTGCTATACCAAATGCAGTGAACACTATCTGCTATCATCTTCCACAAAGTGTTTGCTGTATGTCAAGGTAAGTGTCCCAATGACAGTAAATCCAAAAAGAAAACATGAGGTAGACCTATAATTCAGGGAGTTGCTTTTCCTGTGCTTCATAATGCTGTGTCCAGAACCATAGCAGTCTGAAAGCAATTAGTCCATACTCCGGAGAACAGAGGGTGGGCAAATCATTCCTCACCACCTGAAAGCTCTAGAACCACGCAGGCCTAGCTAGATCGGCATCCCGCCTCTACCATCGAAGAGCCATGTGACCCTGGGTCAAACTCTGTAAGCTTGCTAAGCCCTAACTTCATTATTTGACAGTTGGGGATACAAACCTCCCCCTAGTATTGTCAGGCGGATTAAAGAAAATATCTGTATTAGTACAAGTTCTTTCATTGCAAATAATAGCATCTAATTCTGGCTGACTTAAGCCCCCTCCTGCCACCCAAAAAAGAAAGGGAGGGAGGGAGGGGGGAGAGAGAGAGAGAAAAGGAAGGAGGAAAGCAGAAAACAGAGAGAAGGAGAAGCAGAGTATTTATTAAAACATTGGGGTATCTCAGTGTTCAAGGAAGAAGTGAAGAAGTAGTAGATTAAAATGCTCATATTGCCTTCGGACCTCACTGTAGTTCTCAATGACTGCAAGCTTGGCTAGTCTCTGAGAGGGCAGGAGCCAGGACAACTCCGGGACCCAGGCAGCAGCTGTTGTGCCCCTTCGCTCTGGAACACATGGATATGTGGCTTGGTTTCAGTATTACAGACCATGGCCTCTTCATTCCCAGTGCAAACTCTGGGGAGAAAGAATTTCATTGTCTCAGCTAGGGTAGGGTCAATCAATTGTGTGGACCAACTATGGTCAGGATGGAGAAAGACCCCAACAGCCATGCACTGCAAGCTCACCTTTGTGTGTCCAAAGGGCAGTCCTGGGAGAGGAGGGACCTGGATAAGCCATGCAGCCCCTAGTACCTGCAGGAAAGCTGTAGCATAGGGAGCCCAACACATAGAAGTCCCATGAGGACATTATTACTTCAATGATTGTGACAGAGGTAGCATTTAGAAATTTAAGTTTCTCTTCTCTGAAGATCTGTTGCAAACCATTGGCTATTCCTGTTAATATCTATACATTAAAAATTTTGGATTAGCCTGTATCATTAGATTATATATCCAAGGAGAGAGGGGACCATTGTATTTCCCACTGTATCTCTCCATCCTCATTACTGAATGCTTTGTGAACAATGGGTACCCAACAGATGTGGCCTACCCCCTAGAGCTCACACATCTACACTGACATCAGAGTGCCTATATACAAATTGAGCCACCATTTGCCTTTCCTTAAAACCTTAGACATACATCAGTGTCCATCGAATGAACTAGAAGTTTACTTAGTGTATATTATTTAAAGAAAAATCCTCAATATTTCACTTTGAAGGGGAAACAAATGTATCAACCCCACCAAACACTTTAAAAATTATTGAAAGTAGCTTACAATAAATATATGTCTGCTGCCAATTCTGATCAAATGGTAGTAGCTGCCTGGCACTACATTGAAAAGGTTTATGAGAAAGCAGCTGAGACAGGAAAGATGCCCTCATTGATTATTAATGTCTGGCATGAACACAAGATTGGGAAGTGGTGGCATGTATGTTAAGTATTTGGCATTCCTGGGCCATATTCAGAAATTGAAATAACTATGAAAATCAGAATTTACATAGAGGAAACTAAGACCAATATAAAGAATGAGATACATTATTGTAACTGTCTTCAATTTAAAGATGATTGAGGATTGATTTAAGGTAGATTATGTCAAGGCAAGATTTGTTTATATAAACATCACCTTACTATTAAACATTACCATCATCATTCTGATTATTTAGAACAAGAGATGATTATCAAGATTACAGTTAAGTGATATGTTACTTACACTTTAAAGTCATGTTTCCAATCTAGTATTTAAGTGGTGATTGTGTATAGTTACATTGTATATTAAGTTAGGCTTAGGTTCAACTACAAAGAACAAAAACCTCAACTAAAGAAAACTTGAATGAGATAGAGGCTTACCATGTTTTCCTTTCCCATAGAAGTCCCAAAACAGACAATCCAAGGCTGGTATGGAGGGCCCATAGTCATCGGTAATCTGCTTGTCTTCTGTCTTTGTAGTCCACCTTCCTTAGCAAAAGGCTTCCATCCTCAAAACTGCCTTACTGCCCAAGATAGCTGCTGGAAGTCCAACCATCGTATCTGCATTCTAGCCAGGAAGAAAAGGAAGGAGAAAATGGCAAATGGATGTGTTATCCCACTGAGTCAGCCTTGTTTTAAATAGTTTTCCCAGAAGCCCCACTCAGTGGCTTTCAATTTCATCCCATTGACCACCGCAAGCACTCAGGGAATTTGGGAACTGTGGGAACAGCAGAACACATTACCATCTAGGACAGGGGTCCCCAATCCCTGGGCCTCAAACTGGTACAGGTCCATGGCCTGTTAGGAACCAAGCCACACAGCAGGAGGTGAGTGGCAGAGAAACTATGGAAGCTTCATCTGTAATACAGCTGCTTCCCATCACTCACGTTACTGCCTGAGCTCTGCCTCCTGTCAGATCAGCAGTGGCACTAGATTCTCATAGGAGCGTGAACCCTACTGTGAGCTGCACATGTGAGGGATCTAGGTTGCACACTACTTATGAGAATCTAATGCCTGATGGTCTGAGGTGGAGCTGAGGCAGTGATGCTAACACTGGGGTGTGGCTGCAAACACAGATTATCATGAGCAGAGAGGTTTGACTGCACAGACACCATAATAAATCAATTGCCTACAGACTCATATCAAAACCCTATCAGTGAGTGGCAAGTGACAATTAAGCTGCATCTGGTGGCAGGCTTTAAGTCAGAATCTGATACTTATTTTAGTCCATGCATGGCCCGCCCATTATTTTATTTTATTTTATTTTATTATTATTTTTTTTTATTTTAGATTATTCAGTACAGTTTCAATCTTTTACTCCC
>CM052540.1:152607842-152620899 GCA_028533065.1 Trachops cirrhosus | reverse complement strand
TTTTTCTTTTTGCTATATCAAATGGGATGTTTTTCTTGATTTCATCTTCTGTTGTATCATTGTTTGTGTACAAAAATGCCTTTGATTTCTGGATATTGACTTTGTATCCTGCTGTTTTGCCAAATTCATTTATTAGGTCCAGCAGTTTCCATTATTTTATTTACCACTTCCATTCATGCCTCTTTCCTGCACTGCTCACTTGTCTCAGTCACAGTTTTGGTAAGCCCACATGCTAACCCTAGCATGTGGTGAGTTGTATAATTATTTCATTATATATTACAATGTAATAATAACAGAAATAAGTGCACAATAAATGTAATGCATTTGAATCATCCCCAAACCATGCCCCCTCCCCCCAGTCCATGAAAAAATTTTCTTCCATGAAACTGGTCCATGGTGCCAAAAAGTTTGGGGACGGCTGATCTAGGAGATGGGAGAATAGATATCCAATAGATTACCAACAGTTTCTGACACAGTTTGCCCATTAGAAACATGCTACTACTAAGTCTTAGTGATTCCACTAAACCATACACTCCATGGGAGTGAGGACCTCATCTTTTTGTTCACTATAGAGCTCCATCCCACCTCCCAGCGCCCCAAACACTGCATGAAATAAAGAGTAAATAACTGGCCCAAAGTTATGCCATGAGTAAGAAGCTGAGTCACAGTTAGAACCCTTGTCTTCCCCACAATGTCCAAATGCCTCCCAAATTCCATCATGCTTTCAGGCTGAACAAAGATGTAAATGTTAGAGCTAAGAGAGAAGCTGGAGGTGTGGATTGGAGGCTAAGTAGTAACAGTTCTGAATGCCTTTCCACCAGAGATTTTAAACACAGATCCTACGAGAAACAGTGAAGAGAGCAGGAAATGGAAGTCTGTAAAATAGTGCACGACCCAGGTGCTGGGCCCCAACCAAAGCATTGGTTCCTCTGTGGGGGCAGAGGAATGGGGATAAACTGGAAACACAGCTTTCAGGATCCACAAGGCAATAGCCATTGGCTGTAGGGAGGGGGAGGTAGCAGGGATCACAGGCTTCTAGTTGATGAGGCAGTGTAGATTAAGATGACATTCATAGTAACAGAAGACAGTTTTAAATGGAAATGCAAAGAGTGTTTGTCCATAGAAAAACCACCAAAGAATAGCCAAGTAGTCCAGTAAAAAAAAAAAATTAAAAAAAAAAACCCACTAATTCAGCCAAAAGATTTGGAGGAATGAGCTTATTTTTAACCTCTTGTGATTGTCACAGGTATAATCCTCAGTCTTTTTGTAAAGTTGCTTCTATCACAGGCCGAGCAACTAGAAAAGAAGAATTCATGAGAGCAAACCATCTAGGACCGTGCCTGGTGTTTTCCAAGTTCCCACGGAAGAAGGTGACAGCGGGCATTCGAGGCTGCTCTACAGCAGCTATCCCGGGCTGGCCATCGCCCTGGGACGGGTCCTCTTTGAAAATGAAAGCGAATGTAATACTTCCAAACATAGCTTTTTAAAACCGGAGAAGTTCCTACTCCTCTCTTCTGGTCATAATTATCAGGTGTTTTTTTCCTTGAGTGCAACAAAGACGCAGGGAACAACTGCTTATAGGATAGAACATGCTCTTGTCCATTTAATACAGAAGTCGTGCGAAGTTAAAGATGAACAAAGCATTTGGAAATGTGCTGAATTGCTCCACTTCCGTCTGATGTCCTTGTGGCCAAAGCACCGGCCCCCAGCTCCCTGGGGTTATCTGAATAACTCCACATTCACCAGATTTTGTTTTGCTAACAATTATTTGACCTGCATTTCCTTTCCATTTATTGCTTGATAGACATCTTGCAAGGTTCTTGAAATGGGAACAAACCTGATTTATGTAGTGGAACAAAATGTCACCAGTTGATTTAATTATGAGGCAGAAATGCAAAAGAAAATGTTTAAAAGAAATTTCCACTGCCAATTAGTTCTTGAAAACTAAGAAAATTTAAAATTTTAACTATAAAGAGATATATAGTAAACTATGAAAAGGTATTTTAGGGCCAGCAATATGTAATTTATTATAGTTGCTTTGTTTATTACTACTCCCTCCCTTGCACCCCACAAATCTTTTATTGTCTATTTATTTTCCAAATTGCATTATAACCAATGGATTAGTTTCATTAAAAAGTTACAAAAAGTAAACCAGGTGGTGAAAGACAAATACCATATGATTTCACCTATAAGTGGAACTTAATTACTGAAACAAGCAAGCAAAATAGAAGCAGAGACATGGAAATAAAGAACAAATGGACAGTGAACAGAGGGGGGAGGGGGATAACTGGGAAAAGGAGAAGGGTCATCAAGGAATGTGCATAACGGACCCACGACAAAGACAATGGGGCTGGGGAGGATTGAATGTGGGAGTTGGGGGTGGGTAGTGCGGAGGAGAGTAATGGGGGAAAATGGGGACAACTGTTATTGAACATTAATAATTTTAAAAAGTTACAAAAAGTTGGGAAAAAATCCTATAATACTAGAGATGGTAAAGTATACTAACCCAAATAAAATAATAAAGTAGAAAAGGAAGCAAAGTACCCAGAATACCATTACCCACTTGCCTCCTGATGTCCCTGATTTGAGTGATTCATAACCTATTTCTTGAATAGTGTATGTATCTTCAGTGAATTCATTACCAATTTGCTTTTGGCTTCTTTCATTTTCTTAGAATTTATGGATCAAATGTTCAAACATAACAATTCCCAGCAACTGTCTTTGCAACTTATAATAACCATTATTTAGCCTTGTTTTCTCTAAAGAATACTTAAGGACTTGAGGATATAGTTGTCCTCATTTCATTAATAACAAAGTATTATTCTGAATATATTGAGATTTCTGGGCACATTTTGTTTAACATTTCCAATGAGGCTTTGCATACCTCTCTGGCCAATTCCAATCCAACTCCCAGGACATGAGAATTCAGGCAGAAATGATTTTAGATGCCATTATTAATGTTTGTTGGGTCATGTAATCCATGTACGTCAGAGCTTGAAGGAAACCAACAGGTTTAAAGACCAACTTGGTATTCTGAGATCTATGGTCTGACTCTTTCTGCTGTTTCCCTGGGTGTCATTGCATACTTAACTCCACTCATCACCGAGACCGTAGCATCTCATACTCTTTGCAAATGATAATCTCCGATCTATCCAGTGTGACATTTCAAAGATGGATTTATGAGAGAAAAATAGACACCATTTTAGGAAATTTGGTCCAAATTTCTCAGCACCTTTTTAAGCACTCCAAATATGTCCAGGGTTATAGTCCAAATGTGTCCAAATACCCTTTTTCCAATAAACTCTAGAGACATCCAAAACTCTGTTGCTATCTATACTAACAAACTACCTCCAGCATTCACCCAGGGAACCAAATCTATATCAACACAACTCCAAGGCTGTTGGAAAATGACATTTAAGTCAATATCACTCTAAAGAACTTCTGCCCTCTTACCACTTATAGATTTATTTTCAAAACATAGAAGTGAGCTATAACCCACTCTGAGCTCTCACTGAAGTCATCGATAGGGTTTTCAGCAAATACATCACTTAGACTGAAAGCCAACTTTTTTACAATAGTGCTATTCTAATTCAAACCATAAATTCTTCTCTAAAATAAAATCCTCTCTCTTGTATCTGCAGGAAGAGAAAGTGCATTCCATGCAGGTTTAAAAACCACTGGTTTCTGAGCATCTGCCAGCTCTGTTCTCTTTCAAACCTCCCCAAAACCCAACCCCTTCACAAAAGCTCCCATATATTGGCAGCAGTGAGTCCCAAGGCCATGGCCACCTGTCTAGGGAGGCCAGCACCACATAGCCCATAATAATCCACTTAGAGAACGAACTATCATTGTGCACACACAGTTTTCTATCTTAACTCATTTTCATGCTGTGAGAGTTTACCTTGCGTTTGCAGAGCATAGCATATAAAGGTGCTGTATTTATTTTGCTTTCTATCCACTGGGCTCTGTGCTACCTGACAATGACAGCTATTCTGCCTCCTAAAGGACCTGAAGTGTTACTGAATGATGTTTCTCAGATGGAAGGGTATTTAGTAAGGACTGCATTTGAGTTTCCTTATCTTTTAAATTGGGAAAACCAAAGCAAACTGATGCATACCCCCAAATTACCTCTGCTTACTAACTTACCACCCCCCGGCCCCTTATACTTTTCTAGTTGAACTAAGCACAACTGAAAGGGAAGGAGGGTGTTCTTGTTTAATGGGAGTGTACTGCTGCCTACAGATTATTTCAGTGATCTGAGTGATCAAGGAACACAGAATATTACATACATGTGCCTCTGGAAGGGGTTATTTATTTATTTTGGTCAAGGAGACTTGATGACTGTGTCCAGCGCCACACAGAGCTCAGGTTGTCCAGTCTAACTGCATGAACTCAGATCTTAGCTCTGCCGCTTTTAGGAGAGATATTTATCTTCTTTGACCTTGGTGTTCTGGTGGGTGAAATAGCATCACCATAATAGCTCACCATTATAGCACACCTTGCAGGGCTGTGGCTAGGCTAACATGAGAGAAGATGACAATGTGGGCAGGGGAGGTGGGAGAAGGGCATGACCAGGGGCCCTCTCCCTTTGCATCCCCTGTTCAGGCTCTGGCCCCTGAGTATCTCTCACCGCCGCTGCACACTTAATCCAGGGATCAACGGCAAAGACCACGGAGCAGAGAAAGAATGGCACTGCCATCCGAGCATTCACTCTCCCTGCAGTCAGAGGATCATGCAGGTAACTCCTGCGATTGGGCAAGTCCCGTTTGTTTCATCCACAGCTTGAAACTTGCTTGTAAAATACAGGCTGGGGTTCATTGTGGATGGGTCCTTACAAGGCTCCATGCTGGAGTTTTACCTATTTTTCTTTTTCTACCTCAAGGCCATGGGCAATTTTACTCCTTCTCATGACTTTACAGACAATCTATAATTCTAGCTGCCATCGTTAAGGGCCTATTATGTGTTAGACATTCTACTTGTCACTTACCTTATATGGAACTACAAGTCTGACACTCTTTTTTCTTCTTTTCAACTTACGGGAGAATTGAGATTCAGGAATGTAAGTAACTTGCCCAAGACCACACAGCTGGGAACGGGCCAAACTGGTACTCAAAGTCAGATCTGAGTCCAAAGACTGCACTTTTTTCACTCTACCAGAAAGGCAAGTAGATTTCTACTCATGCACCCAATAAGATGCATTGGTGGTGGGTGAGTGCTGAGGTAAGAAGCATTTTGAGGCTGGGACAAGGCTCTGGGGAGAGGGTGCTGCTAACAATGAGTAATGTCTGCCTGGCCTCCAACGGGAAGAAAAGCAGAGGGTGGTAGGTGTCAAGCTTCCCCTGAATATCATGCAACCTTTACCCACCTAGTTTCTACTCACTGAGAATAGGGGTTAATTTTCCTCCTTGGAATACTACTTTATACCTTCTAGTGATTTCCTGTCCTCTTGCATCAAAAAAGTCCCTTTTTTGAACATTTTAACTCCCACAAGATAGTCTTTCCTACAGTTCCCCTTGTTCAGTGCAGATTTTTCAACTCCTGGGCTTCAGGGAGACCAAAAGTAGCCTGATTTCATGCGTCTCTTCTCAGTCAGGATGTCTTCCCTTCCCCTGACCATTCTACTGTCTAATGTCCTGACATCGGTGCCTATCTCAGTATGCATTGACTCGATTTATGGCATGAACAAATTGCTTAATCTCTCTGCACTATAGTCTACTTAACTATCCTCTGTGTGTGTGTGTGTGTGTGAGAGAGAGAGAGAGAGAGAGAGAGAAAGAGAGAGAGAGAGAGAGAAAGAGAGAGAGAGAGAGAGAATGGATGCAGGAGTTAGATGATAATTCTCAGCTCTGCCCACACATGAGAATCACCTGAGAGCTTTACGACATGCCCAGGTCAGTTGGGTCAATCTCTGGAGCTGGAGCACAGGAATCAGTTTATTTAAAGTTCTCAGATAATTCTAATATGCATTCATTCAGTGTAGAGAACCACCAGTCTATCACTAAAAACTGATAGACATGGAACTGATTAGTGTCATTTATTAAATAAACCAGGTGGCTTTGGGTTCACTTTTATGCCTCTTACAAGGGCTAACTATTCCCTTTAAACACTTACCTGCAAGTTTTTAAAAACACAGATTTTTAGACAGCTTTTAAATATATTGGTTTTCTCATGGGACTGTTACATAATTATATTGTTGGATTTATTAGTCTTCCTCCTTTTACAATGTGTAGCGTTTTGATTTGATTTATAATTTACTGTGTTTGCTAAATCAAGTGTTTCTCATAATTTACTGTTTGCTAAATCAAGGGTTTCTGGAAGCCCAATCTGTGGACCCCCTATATCAGAACCACTTAATGTGATTCTGTAAGAAAAATGAAGGTTCCCAGACCTACCAAAGACTGCCTGGATCAGAGCCTCTTGGAAGTTGTGCTTGGGAGCTGGTGTTTTTAACAAGCACCTGCAGTATTTGCACGTACACTCAAGTGTAAGAGGAAGGATTTTCATGCACACACCATAGCACTAGACATATGTGGGAGTTTAATAAGCTTTCTCTGATCATTGTCATTGTGAAGCATATAAAATACTTAGAAGCATTTGCACATAGACCTTATATTGCTTTTTTTTTAAAAAAGCATTCTCTTCCACTTTTAACAGTCTCTGCTAAGCAGAGTACTCTTTAGTTAAGGAGAGCTATCGAGTTTGTGTTTTTACTTGGTTTTGGATGTTCGCCTCTTTTTTAATCATCTCAATTGAATCCACATAGATACCAAGATCAGGAACAACATCTGTTCTCTGCTGAGCTTCTTTGTAAGCAGACTCCACCTCACGCTTCCCTGCTACAGACACAGATCATGTAGGTGTCGCATTTGGGGACAACGTAACCTTGAAGTCCAGGTTTGAAAACAGGCATCTCAGGCTGATGTGCAGCTCTCTACTGACAGACTCGGAGCTTTGCCTGGTCCTTGATTCCCTGATGCTTATTTTTCCTTAGGAAAAAAACAATGTTTGGTGCATGGTTCATAAAACCCAGTCATCATTAATGGACCAACAGATAGATACAAAATCTTTTCATATCTGGGGTAAAAGCTACATTTCATGTACAGAGCAACCCTCTTATTGCATTAGTACTGGAGTGGCTTGTTTTAGCAAATCTAGAATTCAGTTATGATTTTTTTAACAGGTAGATTTCACTACAGAGGCTTTTAGAAAATGAGAATTCATGTGTGGCTGATGTAAGTGATGACAAGACCTATTTTTCATAAAGCATGTTTCCTTCAAGAAGGCAAATTACCCTCCTTGCTTATTCTAAACCAGGGAGGGTTTGGGATGACATCAAAGGCTGGCTTTCTCTGGAAGGTGACCAGCCACCCTAGCTTACTCCATCATGTCCTATTCTCCTGTTTCTAGTGGTTCACAGGGCAATGTGTTGAGTCACTTTTGTAGTCTTGAATAAAATATGACGATTTTCCAAAAGGATTCTCATTTTTACTTTATATTATATGAGGCTAAGAGACCGGATCCTTATCATTATCATCCACATGTGCAACCAAACACAGTGCCATTAGCCTCCAGACTGGCCATTCGGAGGCCCCTTGGTTTCAGCTCCTGAGCACGGGAGATGAACAGAAACTGGTATAGGACACAATGAGCTCATCCTCCTGGACAGCGGGAAACCAAACTTGCAAATTCTGGTCCTGATCTCAGTCTTATACCGTTATGATTCTTCAGCATAACCATGAAAACTTGATCTACTTTAGAATTCAAATGTCAACTCTGTTATGCTATTAGGAAAATAATAATAAATAATTGCACAGTCATCCTCCCCAGAAAAGGCTGGTGAGACCATCCATCATCCTTAATACAAACAATAGCGAATATTTTGCGGTGCTATGTAGAGGCATTGCAAGTGCTTCATATGCATTATTTCATTCAGTCCCTACAGCAAGTTCTGAGTCAGCACTCTTTATTACCTCGTTTTATGGACTAAGAAAACTGAAACAGGCAGGTATGCCCCAAGTAGCCACAGAGAGAAGAGTAGTTTAAACAGGTCTGTATGACTCTGGGGCCCAGGCTTTTGCCACATAATAGGTTAGGTGGCTTTTAGAGTAAAATAATAACATTGTAACAACTAATATTGAGTACAGCTACGTGACAGAGAAGTTAGATATATGTAATAACTCACCTTTGTAGGTAACTATTATCATCACCATTTGCAGATGAAGAAATTGAGGGTGAAAGAGACTAACTAGGAAGTGGCCAGACCAGGTTCATAGGGCAGGCCGCCCTGACCGCGCAGCACCCGCCTCCCAGCCTGCTGTGCTTTTACCACTGCAGGATGACGGTCAGGAATAAAGTCACAAATTCTGAGGTTGTGGCACCAAGAAAAGTCAAATGCTCAGTGATGTCCAGCCGTGTCTCCTGAGCACACACAGTAGGAGCAGGGCTCTGATCTGGGTGGTGGGGGCACTAAGTGGCTGAGATGGGACAGGGGAGAGGAGCCAGGCTTATTGATTCAAAGCTGCAAAGCAAGGACCTGAGGTACAGGCCAATGCAGGGTTGGATACAACAGTGAATAATGGGGATAATGGGCAGATCCAACGGGGCTAGGCAGAGGAACAAATGGATCCAAGGCAAAAGGACTTCAACTGGCTAGCAAGACAGAATAGGTAGCTTTGGGAGGACAGCCACAGACAAAACCCTGAGGTTTAGGAGAGCAGAAGGCAAATCCGCTTGTGATTTGGAAGGAGGTGGTCAGAAAGCCAGTGGAATGAGCGGGGAGGATGAATCTCTGCTACGGACCTCGTCAGACTCCTGATAAACTGATCTGACCCATCCCCAGCTAAATAAAAATCGTGAACATCATGAACTTCATTTGTAATCCCTTCCCTATAGAGATAAATAAAGAAATTTATCATCCTCTCTCGTGGAGTTTGCTAGCATTCCCATTTGCCATTTACCCAATTTACTTTGCCTGGAACAGCCATCCACTGAATTCATCACAGGCTCTTGTTTGTGAGAGTGGCTTGACGAAAACACGTCTCACTCTGTTCTCTCTCAGGCGGTCTCCCTGGACACCCCCCACAATCATCCTTTTGTAAACAAAGCAGGCTTTGAAGCCACCAGGAGCCCTGCAAAGCTGAGAGAGGCGAGTATGAGCTGCAGGCTCCCTGGTGGAAACCGGAAACTGGAAATCATAGCCTTCTTTGTTTTTCATGATTATGAAAGTAGAGAGCATTCATTGTAGAAAATACACCAAAGCACCAAGAAAAAACCATTTTCCAACAGAGATAAGCAAACATAACATCTAGTTTAGAGCATATATATGTGAATGTATATATATGTATATATATTTAATTTTAGCTTAAATTATGTGCAGTTTTATTTCCTGTTTTTTCTTCCACTTGACATAGATCAGAAGCATTTTCCCACATTGAATCAATATTCACTGTAAGCATTTTTAGTGACTACCTATCAGTCCGTTCTATGAAATGTCTGGTATTTTATTTAAGGGTTTCTTTCTTGCTTTCTATATTGGGCTGCTGAGTTCGCTCTGTGGTTATGTCTTCACACCCTGCCCTGTCCATTTCCTCTCTATGCTTTCTGAAATGTAAGACACGGCTTCTGAGACCCAGAAGGCCCTGCTACAGAAGCACTGGAAAATAGAAATTCTGGGTTCTGTCTCGAGTTCTGCCACCGATTCTCTAAGCACTGGTGCTGGATCCTTCATCTGCTGTGCCGCACTGTCTAGTTTAAACATACAGCAGTTTGGTAAATGAGAAGATCCCACCTGGCCAGCTGGCCACGGCACTGAATGCAGAACAGCTGGTGTTGCCAGTAGAGAAACGGTCGTGGTGACATGTGCCGGGTGTTGTGCTAAGCATGGTACACACGTGGTTTCATTGGAGCCTCCCAACATCCCAGTGAGGTGAGAGCTCTCGTTATTCGCAGGTGGTGGAAGAGGAAACTGAGGCTCAGGGAGGTTAGGTAACTTGGTGGAGGCCTAGCAAGTAACAAGATGGGTTCAAACCCAGCCTCAGCTTGTGGCCCTGATGAGGACAGTTGCTTGTACTTGGGTAAAGCACCCGTCCCAGGAACTCTGAGCTCTGCGACCATGTCCTGTGAGAGAGCATTTGACCAGCTGCTTTTAAAAGATAACACATCTGCACATTTTAGAAGCCAATGGAAGATTGTAGATGAGGCCAAGTTTCTTAAATGTTCAAATCAAGTGGGAAGTACTAAAAACAGATGTGTGACACGGGAAAGAAAAACGGCTCTCAGACACAATTCTGGAAAATTGAAACGACTCTAGGATCCAAGTTTAAACAGAGCCTCAGATCCTGATGTTTCTGAGGGCCCTGGTCTTCATTATCTTTCTTGAGTACTTTAATCATAAAAGCATGTGGCTCTTTAACACGCCCCTCGTCCCATTCCTCCCCTGCACAGGGAAAGGGTATTTTGAGTTTTTGTGACCAGCCCACAAATGCAAGTCTATTTTCGTGAATCCAGGCGCATCCCTTCACAGTCCCTCACCATCCCGTCCTCCCCTGTGTCGGTACCTCCCTCTGGCCCCCACATGCACGAAGGCCCTCAAGGAGGCCTCGGAATAGAGAGGACCTCGCCCACCCTGCCTCCCAGCCTCTCAGCCCCCACAGTGACTCACGGATTACAGAGCCACCAAGGCAGAAGAGAACCAAGCACAGAGCAAGCCAGTCAGCATCCTGCGATCTGAGCTTTCACAGCCACCAGGCGCCGGTGCAGCTAAGCCTCTGCTGGGCCTGGTACTATCTCTGTCCAGCACCCAGTGACACCCACATTATTGGAGAAGAAAAATAGGGAAGGGATGGAAGACAGCTTTGATCTGCTAGGACTAAAGCTGTGCTGCCCAATTCAGCAGACACTAGCCCCTGTGACTAGTGAGCACTTGAAATGTGGCTAGTCCACATGGAGATGTAGCTATAAAATACACACCAGATTTCAACAATTTTGTATGAAAAAATATAGAATATCTTAGAAATAATTTTTAATTGAGTTGGTGTTAAAATATGTTGGTTACATCAGGTTAAACACAATATATTATTAAAATCAAATTCACCTTTTTCTTTTTACTTTTGTAATCTGGCTACTAGAAAAATTTTAATTGTATGTACGGCTCATTGGTATCTCTATTATAGTTCTATTGGGCTGTACTGGTGCTATTAGAATTTCTCAGGTAGGTAAGACAGCGCTGGGCCATGGGGAGCTGGGGTGAGGGGAAGACACTCCACAGTCAGGCCTGGACGCAAAGCTCTCTCTCTCCCTGACACCTTTACCTCAGGAACTGGCCATAACTGAGCAACCCGGAGGGTCTGGGCTCCCTGTGGGAGGTTCTATATGACTGAGACCAGTGCTGACCTGGCTCTTCCAGGACAGGTAAAATATGTCCAGGTCTAGGGAGCAATCAAGGAGAAACAGAAGACAAATTGACAAAAAGAGAAGCTCGTTTAGGTCATAGACTCTAAGTCTCAGAAGATAGCTATTACTTGGGTGACCAGGACAGAAGATATTTGCTAAACACAAGAAACTCAGCAAATGGAACCTAAGAGTATGGATTCTCTGTGAAGAGCTAATTCTTTGAGAATTTAATTAATCACAGAGAGACTTCAGGAAGAATCGTCTCCTAAACTGAGCAAAGTCAAATTTTCTGTTTCCCGCATGCACCTGTTACTACCTGCCTGCATAGTATGTGGCCCCAAAGTGGCCTCAGTTTGGACTAAAGCTGGTGTTTTTCATGCTGGAGACAACTGGCCTGACACCGTGTGACTAACTTCAGAGGAGGCCCCGCAGGGTAGCGGAAAGGAACTTTGGGGTTGCGCTGCCGGATCTGCTCTTTTAACATTGTGGCCTGGGGCAAGCCATTTCACGTGTCTGGCTCGACTAAAACTTCCATAAAATGACTGCCTTGAACCAGATGATCTCCAGGGCCCCTTCCCACTCTGACAGGATTGTGAAGGCAGACCCTGAGGAGAGGTAAGTCTGCACTGACAACGCTGCTGCTGTCGCCACAAGGAGCCTTGGCCCTCCAGCACCAGAGAACACCGCCTCTGGGACGCATGCTGGGGGGCGGGGGGTGGGGTGGGGGGTGGGACACACGACAGAAACACTCCCTGCTCCCTTCCAGTCCTGTTTCACGTGGGCCATTGGGGACTGCCAGCCAGAAGCACACCCCCAACCCAGTGCAGAGTGGGGAACAAAAGCACCAAGCCCTCTCTCTTGGGTTCTCCGCACAAAAATATTGAGCCATGAGCTGGCTTCCACTGCTTACTGTGCAACCCTGTCTCCCTGGAGCCAGCTGCAGCCCGGCACTTGCAGCTCAGAGACTTAGAAGTGACAGCCCCTGCCAGAGAGATGAGGCATCCTCACCTTGTGCTGAGCACCATCCTGCTTCCCAAAGACCTAGGGCCCTTTGAGGGACATGGGGAGCTCCTCCAGACCTCTCCTCTCCCTCACAAGAGGAAGGGGCACGTGTGGCCTCAGTAACGGACACGTGCCATACATCTAGCCCTAAACAGCAAGGCCAGAGATTCCCTGAGAGCCCAGAGGGTGCACAGGTGGGCTCTGGTGAGAGGCTAAGCCTTCCTTTGCACAGCTAAGGAGACGGGAGAGCTGAAGGTTTTAAAAAGATCTCTTTCAAGAATCCTGACCCTGTCTGGGGCCTCTGGAGCATGGCAGGGAGTGGTTGGTTAGTACGACTTGAATCTAGGACTTTCTCTCCAGGCTCTGCATGAAAACAAATTCCAATAATGCCCAGCTGAATGAGGGACCACGAGCTAGAATCCAACAGTGGTGCCACTGAAGAGTTCATGGGGGAATTAGATGTGGTGACCATGGGTTCTTTTCCAGGCCCACGAGGATTGTCAGCTGACATGTGAGGCTTAGAAATTGTCTTTGGAATTGCTTTGCATGTCTGCAGGGCTCCTCTCCTCTCTTGGCTGGGCTGTCTATGACTTTTGTTTTTAAGATTTTATCTATTTATTTTTAGACAGAGGAGAAGGGTGGGATTTTTTAAAGAGAGGGAGAG
>CM052540.1:152551446-152607742 GCA_028533065.1 Trachops cirrhosus | reverse complement strand
GGCGTAGCTCAGTGGATTGAGCACGGGCTGCGAACCAAAGCATCGCAGGTTCGATTCCCAGTCAGGGCACATGCCTGGGTTGCAGGCCAGGTCCCCAGTGGGGACCACATGAGAGGCAACCACACATTGATGTTTCTCTCTCTCTCCTTCTCCCACTCTTCCCCTCTCTAAAATTAAATAAATAAAATATTAAAAAAAATTAAAAATTAAAAAAAAAAAAGAGAGAGGGAGAGAAACACCAATGTGTGGTTGCCTCTCATGCGCCTTTGCTGGGAACATGATTCGCAACTCAGGCTTGTGCCCTGACTGGAATCAAACCGGCAACCCTTTGGTTTGCAGGATGGCATTCAGTCCACTGAGCCACACCAGCCAGGTCTGTCCATGACTTTTTAAGTAGCCAGCTGTGAGCTTTAGGTGAAGTTTTACTGTTTTTGTTTTTGGAGGTAGTTTTCCTCTTCTTTTCCCTCTAAGGTGGCCGTTAGATATAAAAAACAATGTTCTATATCTCCAATAGGATTGAAAGCAGGAGCTCAAAGACATATTGCACACCATATTCATCGCAGCATTATTCACAATAGCCAAAGATGAAACGACCAAGTGTCAATCAATGGATGAATGGGTAAACAAAGTGTAGTATATACAAACAACTGTAGTATATACACAAACTGCAGTATATGCAGCTTTAAAAGGAAAGAAATTGTGACACATGCTACAACATGAATAAACCTTGAGGACATTATGCTAAGTGAAATAAGCCAGACACAAAAAGACAAATACTGTATGATTTTACTTACACGAAGTCCCTAGACTTGTCCAACTCACAGAGACAGAAATAGAATAGTGGTTGCCAGGGGCTGAGGAGAGGGGGAATGAGGAGTTGTTTAATGAGTGTAGACTTTCAGTTTTGCAGATGAAAAGAGTTCTGGAGATTAGTTGCACAACAATGTGAATGTACCTAATGTTACTGAACTGTACACTTAAAATGGTTAAGATGGTCTATTTTATGTTGTGTGAATTTTATCACACTTAAAAACATTTTAAAGAAAGAAACAGTGTTGGTAGCAGGTGAGGTGCATGGGAAAGCAAGGCTGTGTGGATTCCCTTTCCATGCGTCCCAACGGTTCCGGCAGCGGGCCATGATGCGACAAGAGCACTTGGCACTCAAGTGTGGCTCAGGCCGTGCCCTTGCAAAGAGGGGAGCTGGTTCTGCTCCACAGCCCGCAGCTGCACTCGGTGTCCAGGAAGCAGTGGCTAGAATCTCTCCTGACACTCAGGCCATGATCATTGCAGAATGATTTTTTCCCTTTTTTTTCTAACTTTCGCCCCCACGAGAAACAGTACAGCAGCAGAGTGGTGCAAAACAGCTGCTTGAGGGGCAGGCTCTGGAAGCAAACGGCCTGAACCTGACCTTGGTTCATTGTTTTGTATGAGCAAATTATTTAATGTTTCTAACATTTATCTTTAAAATGGGGATAACGACACAGGTGTGTGTTTGGGTTTGCAGAGGATTCAATGAGATTCTGCTTAGAAGCCCTTACCCAGAGCCTGCACACAGCAAGTACCTCATGAATGAGGGTGGTTGCCATTCTCTCCAACGAACCAAATCCTACCCATGGTCCAGGAACCTGCTCAAGCTCCTTCTCTTCCATGAAGTCCCACAAGAGCCCACCATGAACCAAGAGCCCATTGTTAAGTCTCCCATAACACTGCTTGTTTACACCCTCCATCCCAGTGGCAGCTCATCAGGGATCAGGCCTCATTAGGCCTGTCCGTCCCTCCATACGGCAGCAGGGAAGGAGTTAAGAGCTGTCACTCTTAGAACTGCCAAGTGTACCAGAATCACCAGCGATAGCTTATGAGTTACACATAATAACTGATAATGCAGGAACTCAAAACATGGTCTTGTTTGTCCCTGCAGCTAGAATGAACCCTGTTTGTGTTCTATCGTTTGAGGGGACCAGAAAAGACGGCCACCTCCAAACCTCTCCACACCCGAGCAGAGGGGCTTTAGAGTAGGTCATTTGGGGTTCATCTGTCTCCCTGCTCCCTCTTCCTTGACATGTAAATCTTTGCTGGGAAGAATCTCATGCTTACCTTATCTGAGTCAGTTCCTTGATTTTCTGAGACTATATTTTGCAAAATTTTGGGACAAAGATTCAGAAAGGAAGGGAGAGAGATCCCAGAGAAAACCTGACCTACCTTGTAATTAATCCATCTGTTCAATCTGCCCATCCATACACTTGTTCAGTACACATTCTGGAGCGTCCACCACACGCCTGGCACTGTATGCCCCTGCAGGGACGGCCGTGCTGGGACAGCTCTCCTCAGCACTCTGAAAAGGGATGCTGTAGTCTTCCCCATGCTGCTCTGCCAGTGTACCGAATATCACTGCCCGGTGATATGGGAAACATAAAGCCATTCAATTGAGCAATCTTAGTTCACCAGCAGTGATTTATTTAGCTCTTATCCTGAGTGTCTCACGTTTCCAGACATATGGTAAATTGGTAAGGATGGAGGGATGGGTGGATGGATGGGTGGATGGAGGGTGGATGGATGGATAAATGTCACAGAGAACATGAGTCTTAGTGTGAGTTCCCCAGAAGCTGATCCTGAGATAAGGTCATTCATTTGGGAGGTGATCCTAGGAAATGCTGGTAAGGGAGTAGGAGAGGGAGACAGGTAATAGAAGGAAACCAATAAATCGTGTCTTATCAAGCACGTTATCATTCTAATAGGCATCTGGTTATTTACCAGGCCTTGAATGCTGAATGTCTCAGCTGCCTACTGCTCTCACTAACTGCGTGGGTATGGGATTCAGATGTTCTGAGTGGGGGAGGGAAAGCTTAAACATTGCACATGTCATTGGATGGCTTTAAATAAGGGAGCATCCTTTTTATTATCTTTGAAGATCAGGGCGTCTTAAAGATTGCCCAAGACCTTGTGCGTATTCAATATATCCTTGGGCAGATTTAAGTTTCTAGAAACTGTACCTGCTTTTTGATATGTCAGGAAACAGCTTGGTTCAAAGTCAGCTATTTCAGGACAGGACAGCTTACTTTTAAGACTGTCTGAATTTATATCCCGTCATCACCTCCTAGCTGTGTGACCTTGGGCAGGCTTCTTAAATTCCCTTTGCCTTGTTTCCACACCTGCAAAATGGCAATAATAACATTTATCTCATAGGAATATCAATGTGATTAAATGAGACTATGCTTGTTAATACTTATCAATAACTGGCAAAGAGTAAGTACTCAAGTAAATGCAAACTATTCTTATTGTTTGGAATGAGTGAAAATGTGTGCTAGGTGAATTTTTAAAGTTCTAATTACATTAGGATTATTAAAAATACAGCCATAAAAGGGCTCAGCAGATGGATAAAACAATCTGGGTTTCTAATAAGGGTTTTGAGCATTTGTGAGCACTCTCCTAAGGAAAAAAATTCAGGCACATTACCTAATACAAACAAAGCTGAAACAAAATACTTAATTCTGTGAATTTAATCCCCTGGTGTCAAACCTTAGAAAGACCAGAATTTAAGGGTATCTCAAACTCAACTTTCCTATGGAGGACACAGAAGGGAAAGGCAGGTTTAGTCGCTTCTTTTGGTACACACTAAGAAAGATTAATGGGCATCTTGTGTTTAATATGAAGTTCTAAGTTGTTAGAGTTCTATGACCTTCACTTCTTGACATTTAGGAGAAAAAATAAATCTGTGCTCCACATTTATTGGTTAGCTCAGCTAGAAACTGTGTTTGCTAATAGTAACTGAGACTTAAAATAGTGGCTTAAATCAAGCAGAGAGTTCTTTTCCCCTCATAAAATGAGAAGTCTGGAGTTTAGTGTTCCAGAGAGGGTAGGGTAGCTCCAAAGCGTCATGAGGGACCTAGGCTCCTTTCAGCTCTAAGTTCCACCATCAACAGGGTGTGACTCTTTTCCTTATGCTTACAAGGTGGCTGCTGGAGCTCCAGCCCTGACTCCAGCATTCAGACAAAGAGAAGAAAGATGAAGGAAAAGACAAGGGGGGTCTTCTGGCTGATTCTTCTCCCTTTAAAAAATGTTCCCTGTAAGCCCCACTCAATGACCTTCAATTATATTTCATTGCCCTCCCCAAAACACACCTCAGTGAAGAAGGTTGGGAAGCATTAGCGGACATCTTGCACACCCCACAGTGTAGGGATTCTGTGATAAAAAGGAAAGGAAGGATTATACAACTTACAGAGCTATCAGTCTTTGCCACATTGAGCTCTTAATAAATTGTTGTTTTTTTTTAAGATAAAGACAAAAGGAGGAGAGGAAGAAATAGGAGAAGAAAAAAACCTGCTATCTTATCCCTTGACCTTCTGTGAGCCCCTCGAGGCCAGGAACTGGGCCTCATTCATCCCTGTGTCCCCAGGGCCTAACTCTGCACCTGGCACACAGTCAGTGCTCCGTAAATACGGGTCTAGTGATGGAACTAAAGGGTGAGATGTGGGTATAAAATAATAAGACCGATTTTACAGGCTCCCGTGCAAACCCAGGTATCCTAAATCTAGATACTTAGCCTTTAAGCAATTTTTCTAACAACTCAGTAGAAGAGCATTATAATTATCCTCACTTTATAGATGAGGAAACTGAGGCTAAGAGAATTTAAGTAACGTGCCCAAAGTAGGACATTCTCAGGGCAGGGCCTCATGTCACCTCAGGTGATGTCACCAAGCCTCCTGAGGGCCTCGGCCACAGTGAAATGACCCAGAGCTCACCAGGGAGGCACAGAGCAGCCACAGCACGAGCAGGCCAGCCGGGCAGCATCCTGCCCTTCTCATCGCTCAGCCAGCACCACCCGACCCCCATGCAGGCCCTGGCCAGCATGGCCACTGCCCTGCTGGGCACAAGGGGATGATCTAGATGGATTACTTAATTTTGTTCCTGTTTTACTGATAAGGATACTGGATTCCCACAGAAGTTCAGCATCTTGTCCAAGTTCACACAGTTCAAAGGATCAGAATCAGGTGTATCAGCTCGCAGGCTGGTGCTAAATTGGACCTCCAGTTCTCATCAGCACCATGCTCTCAAGAAATCAGTGTGGTTGCCTAGAAGCAGGACTGAGATGAATTGTGAGCTGCTCAAGATACGTCTTTCTACCACCCCAGGCCAACACGCTCCACTCCCTTGGAGCCCATCCCGGCATTTGTGGTTGAGGGTTGCAGGATACAGATTTCAGTAGCAGTGAGTGGAGAGGAGGCATGAATAATAAGTGGGGGAGAGGCATCATCAATATTGCTACTCCTCCATGCCAGTAGCCTCTAGGAGCAAACACCTTAGCCCTGGCCACTGGGATGGGTGATGTGAGCGGGAATAGGGTGTCTGCCCATCCTGGTTTCCCCAGGTGTCCTGATTTAGCACTGTAAGTCCTGCATCCTGAGAAATCACTCAGAATGCTAGCAAGCACGGGAAGTTGGTAACCCCAGCATACTTCTGCTGCTTCTCGTGGGCCCTATGTTTAAAGACGTTCAAGTTTGGAACAAGAAGGAACCAAAGGTAGCCAGTCCTCAATGTTGGATTCAACCAAGCAAAGTGTCATGTGTTGAGTGGCGAATTGAGGACAGGCGCTGAGCCAGGTCCTGCCTGGAAATGGGACAATCATTTCTCCCGAACACTCACCCAGCACGGAGCCAAAGAGCTTCTGATAGATGAAGATGTTAACCTTCACAACATCCCTAAAAGGCAGATCCCATTGTTCTTTCACTCAGAGAGGAATGTGAGACCCAGGCTGGTTAAGAAATGTCCCCGAAGTTAAACAGGGAGAAGTTGGCACAGGTAGAGGGACCCCAGGGTCTGTACTCTCCCTTCTTCACTGCACTGCCTCACAGAGGGGAAGGTAGACGCTACCTCTTCACTCAGGAAGCTGAGAGCCTGGGAGGCAGGACAGGCAAAGGCTCCAATGCCAGAAGGAGTAATAATCACGATACCTTGGCTGACATTCATTGGGCAGTAAACATGGGCCTGCTCAGCCTCTGCATAAAAAGTCTAATCATCAAACCACAAGCTGTATACTGTTACGTCTGTTTTACAGAGGATCAGACTAAAAAGAGGTCAAGTGCCTTACACAATGTCACACAGGGGAAGCTGGGCTTCAAGGGCAGCAATCTAATCCTGTGAGAGGGCAGAACTATGTATTGGTTAGGAGCTCAGGCTGTTTGTTACCCATGGCCAGTGGATAGCCACAGGCTAAGTGCTCTGGACCTTCAGCCATTCCTGTCTTCTTATTCCTTTGTGCTAAGAAGGACAGGCCCAGTCTTGAGCCCTGGGTTGTGTTCAGCCAGCAGCACCAGAGCTGGTGGTGGCCACCATAGTTCTGCAAGCCAGTGAACCAAAGGCCAGCCTTAGAACTTCACAAGGCAACACAGAATGTTCAGTCCTGGCACAATGCTTGTTCCATAAGGCTAAACACTGCATGGTGCTATTCTGGGAAGCACCTTTCCAACCCCCACCTCCAGTCTACCCCTCAATTGTTGCTGTTTGCTTCCTGCTCCAGCGAAGGGCTGAAGACACATCATCTACGTACACTCTGCTGTGGCAAGGAGACGCCTTCTCAGGTCCTGCCCATCACGGAGCTGTGGGTTCAGTTGTTTTTCCTATGAGCAACAGGCATTATTGGTATCAATGTATTCCAGAAGTGACTTGTTTAAAAATCTTGCAAGGGAGCCAGTGCCTGAGAGCACATGTTACTGTCATGCCCGCAGAGCCTTCTTGGTGGCAGCAATTTCTGGAAACTCCTATCTTGAGAGCCACTGTGGGCTGCTGTGACAATCCCTCCTCCTTTGCCACTTGTACCATGTGAGAGCGTGACTGAGGCTCCTGGACAGCATAGTAGCCTCCAAGAGGGGCCAAGCCTTTCCATTATGAAGATGGGACTCCAAAAAACAGAATGAACCATGCTGCTTCTCCCACAACCAAAAGGGAAAGTGAGTCACAAAGCAGAGGGAGAGTTACCTCTCTACAAAGAAATAAAGCCACCCTCCTCAGCGCTAAGGCCTTGAGGGCATCTAGTGAGTCATTGGAGCTAAAAAAAATCTGGTAGGAAATCAGTAATAACTGTCCTGATCAAGCTGAGAACACTGCGGCTCATGTGTAGCGATGATTATAAAAAGAATAATCATCATATTTACCGTGTGCCAGGCACTGGGTCTAACCACTCTGTACATGCATTTGGTATTTGTGCCACCCTACAAAGTAAATATTATTACCATTTCCATTTTATAGATGTGGAAAGTAAGACACAGAGAGGTTAAGGTACTTACCCCAGATAATACAGCTAGAAAATAACAGAACTGGGAGTTGAACACATGAGGTCCAGGGAAAACTAGGGGAACATGTCTATGGGGAGCCCTAAGGAGTAACTTACACACCTGTGAAGTGGTGTGGGATTCTGGGTGACTGCTACCTATTGCAGAATATGAGTGTTGATTCTTCTTTCTTGTAACAAAGCCGCCTTCTGGGCCCTGTACATGGAAGCCTGCAATCCCAAAGGACTGCCCTGTGAAGAAAACACCCTACGTTCAAGCTGAGAGCTGGAATGAGAAAAGTGTATCATCTCTGACATACAAGTGCCTGTCAGTAAGTCACCTGTAAGTACACTGTCACCCTGCTTTAAGAGCTGAACCAGCAACTCTCTTTTATCTCCCAAACCACAGGTTTCCTTCATCTGTGTGAAGGAGGTGAAAGAGGCGGAGCCACCTGTCCAGGCTGAATTTGATGAGTCCTCGCCGCAGGCTGCAAAAGGATCATGCTCCGTTTGTTCCGCCTGGAACCCTGTGCCTTCCTCTCGCTGGCCACTGTCCAAATCAGGCCCAAGAACAATGTGCCCAGGGCTGCCTGGACACCTCTTCAGGGACCAGCTAGTTGTTTCCGGGCGAGGGAAGGGTCAACCTGATTTACAATCCACTGCTGAGCAAGAGATCTGTTCACCTGAAGAAAGCCCTGAAATCAGAAGCAACATTCATGACACATCTCTAAATTTAAAAAAATTACAAAATAATACGTAAGTTATCATAGTACTTTTGGAGAAAAAACAGCACCAGCAGGAACAGCTGTTGGTGGGGTGCTTGCCGTGTCCCAGACACTGCTACCTCTTCCATTAACCCTCAGAGCAACACAGAGAGGTAGGTATGGTATCAGGGAGGGATGAACACCTTGAGAGTAAAACGAGTGAACACATTACCCAAGGTGCAGGTGATAGAGTCAGGGATTAAACCCAGGCTGATGGACTGTACTTCTGGTCCACACCATCACTGCAGCCTCCACACACACCAAGAGGTCAGCTCTGGGGCCTTTAGGATACAAGAGTCTAACTGTCATGGTCACATTCATCTTTTTACTTTTCTGTGTTTCCCAAATTTTACATTCTAAGCATTATTATTTTTGCATGGGGATGGATGTTATTAAAAATTTAAAAAGTAGACATATTTATTCAAATAAGAAAAGAAATGCAAAACCCCCGAAGTCATTGATTTCTGCAGCTCACAGCCAGATAGCTAGACCGTGGAGTCCACCCCCTCCCCCAGCCACTGAGGGCCTTACGCAGCAGCCCCATCCTCTCTGGCCATCCTGACCCGCCCTCCTCTGCTTCTCACCACCCTGTGCCCTTCTGCTGCTCTGCCTCGCCCCAGGGAGCAGCTCCCCATTCACACCAGAGAACCAAACCCAGACTTGTTCCCTCTGAACAAGATCCCAGCCAAGTCCTCTGGGATGCAAGTGGCCAAAAACATAGCTGACGGGACCAGAACAAATTTTCCAAGTGGCCATCTATTGAAAAGGGTTTTTCTGGACACTGGGCCAAAATACCAAAAAATGACCAGAAATTGTCCTGAAAATGCTAATACCTTACAACCCTGAGCCCCGAGGAGACCTAGGAGAGCTGCCTTCTGAAGTCTGAAGGAGAAGCAGTCCTCCGACTCCTGGAGTGTCCTTAGTATTACGACCAATGGTGCGCTCTCTGTGAGAGGTGCAGGCATGCACGGGGAGCTTACAGACAGCTGGAGAGGCAAGGTGGGCCTCAGGTAAGGAGAAAGCAGCACACCGCTTTCGGCACACCCACATAGTGCTGATTTGTGAAAGCACAGGCATCTCAAATTATTTTACATGAATTCACTATGGTGCTGAATTGTGTGGTTCACGTGGAATTCTCTCACAGATCTCCAGTCTGCACAGTGAGCAGCGTGCTACTGTGTGTTCTCAGTGCTGGGCAGCAGTCTCCGTGGGTCTCTCCTGTTTCCACACATCTTATGTGAGGCACTGCCTGCCTTTTGTTCTGGACCATCTTTTCAGGATGTTTGTATAAAGAGAAGCTTTAAAAGACAGAGCTAGTGTCTCCCTCCAGAGCAAGGGGCAGGCTTGCTTATTGCCCATTGTAAAAGAGCCTTAAAAGGAATCTTAAAAACAGCTGCTTAAGCTCGGGATTCTTCTCTATAATGCAACGAATGCACCGCCTGTACAGGTGTTATGTGGTCCTGGCAGCATCACGCTATGAAAATTTGGGCTCGAGACCCCACTCAGTGTTGCCAATAATCTAGCCACTGTTATGCTGTGAGCAATAAACTGTCCTTTGTCTCTAACACAGAAGTCTCATGTTTTCTACCATCATCCACAAAACTGGCAGGCTGATTCATTACCTTGGAAGGAGGGTAAAATTTCAGACACGTCATAGTTCGTGACACTTGGCCAGCGAATTCTAACATGATATAGTCTGCTTTCCCCCACTCACTCAGCTGAGGCCTCTTCTCCTGCCATTATTTTCCTCTCGAAGGTAGTTTTCAGGAATAATGTCTGAAAAAAGGGGGTGTATAAGTGACCATGCTCGATCTGCTGAAAATAAATTACAGGACAAGCTTACTGGCCATAAAAGGTAAGAAAAGTGGTAGCTCAAGACACCTTTGTGAAAATGGCTAGGAAATCAAGGGTACAA
Organism: Trachops cirrhosus; assembly: GCA_028533065.1. NCBI lineage: Eukaryota > Metazoa > Chordata > Mammalia > Chiroptera > Phyllostomidae > Trachops > Trachops cirrhosus. Next base: position 152,597,799 of record CM052540.1, on the reverse strand, counting down.
GCATTTGGTTGAAATTCTTTGATGTAAAAAGAGCATCAGCACACCAGCGCATTCAGGGAGGCTTGGTCAACAGTTGCAGAAAGAACTGAAGAGAACGGAAGCACGATGACCTGCGTGCACCACTGAGAACGCGTCCTCACTGGGGATGTGCCAGGGAGACCAAAGAGCTCTGACCTCACTCAGAGTCCCTGTCCCCGGGAAGGCACTTTCTAAGTAGGATATGCCTTCTTCCCACCGTGTGCCCCGGGAAGTACCCCAGGACTTGTACACTGGAGTCTGTTTCCTATTCCAGCTCTGCAGCAGGACAAAGAAGCATAGAAATGTGGCCATATTGACATTTTTGTCCTGAAATACTGCTGGGGGGAAAAGTTAATTGTAAGGTTCAGTCAAAAACATTTCACACAATTATTCCCTTTAAGTTCGCTTTCAGCTATGGGAAGTCATGGCCACGTTGCAAATAATAACCTCCGAAAATAGAGCATTTAAAGAAAGAATTTAGTCATCACAATACACAATAAAACTAACCTGACTCAGATTTTCCAGTGCAAACAGTCATTGTGCTACCTGGTAACCAGGCAGAAGCAAATGGCACAAATGAGTATAATTAGTATTACTTTGATACAAAAGCCAAGGGTTTGCAATTCTTTCCTTTTCTCTCATTTTCATCAGCCTGTATCAAGGACACTGGAGGACACACAGTGGGCCTATCCTATTATAGTCCTAAGCTTTTAATGTCTGGGAAGAAGGCACCCAGATTAAATAATTCACCCATTAAAGATACAACTCAGTGGTTTTTAGCGTATTTAAAAAATTGTGCAACCACTACTACAATGTTGGAACACTGTCATCAGCTCAAAAAGGAACCTTCCGTGGTCACTCCCAGTTCTCCTTCGACCTTCTGCCCTTCCAGCCCCGCCCAGCCCTTGGCACACTGAACCATTTTTGATTTGGGAGAAGTGATGAGAGTGTGATATAGGAGCGCTGCGACTGTGGCACTTTTTCTCGAAAAAGATTACGGCGCGTGTCGTTGGGCCACGCAGCGGGTAGCTGTTTCCCTCCGGGGAACGTGCCACTTCCAGGAGCTCTGGCTGGGCCAGCAGCAGCCTCTCTGCACAGCTGGTGTTCTAGAAGCTCAGAGCCAAACCGCAGAGAGCGGCAGTAGAGCAAGCTGGAGAAGAGCTCTTGTCCTCAAACCTCGGAAAAGATCTACCCACATTTTTCCGACTATAAGACCCACCCCCCCCCCAATTTGGGAGGGAAATGGGGGTGCATTTTATAGTCCGAATGTAGCTTGCCTGGCTCGCTGTGGGGGAGGGTGGGCCGTGGCCTATGTTATTTATGTTATTAAATATTTTACCACATTTTTTTGCTTCAAAATTTTTTTTCCTATTTTCCTCCTCTAAGATCTAGGTGTGTCTTACACTCTGGTGCACCTTACAGTCCAAAAAATTTGGTCTTTTTCCAGGTATCATTTTCAAGTTAGATAATGAGAACATTCCGTTGGATGAAGTTGTTATCCAGATAAGTACCACAATGCCCTTTGCTTACCCAGAGAGGAGCAGTTGGCACTGTCTTTAGTTATTTCTGTCACTCGAACCTCTCTTTTTAACTACTCAGGATCCGAATCACCTGCGGATGCTCATTAACAATCAATCTTCCTCAGTTACAAGCCAAAATAAAAACCGTATTTCTAACAAGTAGCCCAGGCGATTCTGATGTTGGCCACTTCTGGACCCATTTGGCAATGCTGCAAGATTGTCTAAGGACTCTGAGTTATGTTAACTCTATCCCTTAGTGTGGCTTTCTCATGGCCATGGTGTCACCCAGGACTGGGAAGAGGGGGTGAAGAGTGGGGGTGCTCGAGTCTGGGGAAAGGAAGAGTAGAGGCCAGTGAAAGTGAGATGGGAAGAGAGAGTTTGGCAAAGGACATTCTGGAGGCCTCTTGAAGGTGTTCAGACAGGACAGAAGGTAGAGAAAACTGGCCACGTCTATCACCTGTATTATTATTTAACTAATATATATTTGTTTATATCTACGCATATAATACTGCCAGTTCCTTTAGACATGTCCTAAGAAATGACATCCAGGTTAGATAGTTGTTTTTCAAATACACATTACAAAAATATATAATTCTTGCCATTTAAAAATGTCTATGCACGACTGAAGTTTTTACAGAGCTAACTGCCAGCAAGCAAAGCACCATCTCCTGGAGGGCAGGGATTACAGTCCTTCCCTTGGCAATTCCTTGTGATGTCCATTCTTCCTTTGGGACACAAACTTTTTAAAGAAAAATCTGTTTTCCAGAGTCAAGCTTAACTTCTTGTCCACTTTCTAAACAAATAGGGCATAGTTCATTAGAGGCTGAAGGTCGCAATCGCTAATTATGCACATACATGATTGCCACCATAAAATGCAAATATGCGGCAAGTCAAAAGTTAATGAAATCTCCCCAGAGAATATTAGGGTTACAATTAGTGCTCTTCTTTTTATTGCTTAACTTTCAAATTTCAGTCTTTTACTGGGTGAAAAAGGTGAAGGGATTATGCAGTACAAGTTGACAGTTATAAAATAGTCACAGGGATGTAAAGTGCAGCATCACGAATATAGTCAGTAACAGTGTAATAACTGCCCGTGGTGCTAGGAGGGCGATAAACTTAGCAGGGGATCACTCTGTAAGCTACATAAATGTCTGACCACTGCTCTGTACACCTGAAACTACTCTAATATTGAATGTCAACTGTAATTGAAAAATTAAAAAAAAATTAAGTTCAGCCTTTCAGAAAAGGCTTCAGAGTTAACAAAATGTATATAATATTCCAAAGTGCATAAATTCAAAAAATGTAAAGGAAGTTTCCCTGAGATGGAAAACAAATTTGTAAATGTAATTACTTTGCAGTTGTTACGTTCTGTTAAACACATAGAAAAGAATGTGTTCAGATGAATTTCAAATATGTGTTTATAACTGGCTATTTCTCATCCTCCCAACATTCTTAATAAACGAGGCTTTAACAAAGCTGCCTACATATACAGTAATAAATTCATATCCCCATCTTCTAGGAACATAATACAATCAGAATTTGCAAGTGCAAATTTAGGGGAAACACTAAACTCAGTAAATAGAGATTTATGAGTTTCTTTCATTAATATTTCTTGGGAACCAGGTATTGCATAAAAGGGGTGAAATGACAATCTTCTATAGCATTTTGAGCATCCTACTCATAATGAGATATGTAAATGTAGTGAATCAGCGAGAACATAATAATAGTTTACATACTAACAGGTAAAATCAGTCCTGTTTATTATACATTTGGTCCATTTTGTTGCATGGTTGCTATGTTCTCGCTATTCGCCATTTTGCAGGACGTAAAATGGAAGCATAACTGATGTTTCTTTTCCTGCTTTAATGTTTTTATAGCGCCAACTGAGTAAACATCTGCAGGGAAGACACATAAGCTCCAGGCGGAGGAGAAATCTTGTATTTTCATCAAAGCACTAGACTGCTTTTGTTTGTGTAGCCAAAAGAAAAAAAAAATTCTATGTACTAAAACACATTGGAATGTAAAACCCCAAAGATCAGCTTTCTTTTCTTTTAAAGAATTTTGTTATGTTTTGTAATATATATGCATGGATGAGCATGGCTTCAGAGGGCAAAATACCCCACCAGGGCCTAACTAGACCAATTGCTTAGAGGATAATACAAATGCATATAAGATTAAACTTTCTACACTTTTCCTGGTGGAATAATCATTACAATCCCAAAGACACTGGTTACTTCTTTGAAATACGCTCACCCTGGACCCTTCGGGGTATATGAGCCCAAACAAATAAACTTTTCATGTCTTGCACTTTATTTGCCATTTTCCTCACATCTTTCAGGGCAAGTCCTAACTAGCGTGTAGATTTCACTAGAGCCTAAAAAACGGCTAACCCAATTTTGATGGACAAGTCAGAGAAATCAGAACTGAAAACAAGAACTCTGTGTAATTACTTGTGGTAGAATAACTTAACTATGAAATCACACTGAGCTGTCTTTTCTTAGCAATAAGCTCGAGAAGAAAGTCTGAGCAGCGTTAGTCCTTCCGCTTCTGAAGATGGTAAGAGCTTCCCTTTCTCCCAGGCAGAGTACAGCGCCTTTAGGTTTAGTCTACCATGTGTCAAATCCTACATCTCAAAGGGTAGAACTACGTCATCTGAGAGGGGAGGGATTAAGGGGCAGGTGAGGAAGGTGAGCTAGGCAGTCCGTAGGGGAGGGTCACGACAGATGCCTCTACCACACAGCATTTCCAATACGGCGAGATCTCCCATGGAGAGCCTGTGTGGAGCCCCTTACTGAACACCACACACCTTGGCCTGTGCGGGCCTATCCTCAGTCAGGGCACTATGGCCAAGCACGTGGGAAAGAGATCTGGGCCGGCTTGGCGGAACCACAATTGTCAGGGACTTTTTGGTGACTATTAGGAGCCTTCAAATGTTAGAGGTTGTCAACAGGATCCTCTGCAAAGTAGAGAAAGTAGGTCCACTGGCTTGGGTTACAAAGCTTGAGTGTTTATACCTTATATATGCTAGATCTATGGCTCTTATAGTATCATTCCTAACCAGTAAGATATTTTAACCACAACTAATATTGCTCATTAAAAGTTATCTCTAATGTCTCTTTTGTTATTTAATCAACTTCACAGTGTTAATTTAGATTAACTTGCTTACACCTACATCACACTCCTCAAACTTGAGTATTTCCAAGTGAATTACCACAAAGCCAATGTCACATCGTGGCTTCAACAAAGTGGTGCCGAGAGCGGCAGCAGCTCCCACCTTCATGTGCACGCTCTGGGCTTGGACCGCAACCACTGCACGGCCAGTTGGTAAGCTGAAGGCCAAAGGCCTTTCCCCAAATTTCCTGAATTTCCTAAATCCTTAAATTTTATTATCCCCTATACTTTGCAAGGCCCAGGGAAGGGATACAGGCCATCCAAAAATTACATTTGCAACTCTTGACCCAAATATTTATCTGTCCAAGTTAAAATCAATTTGATTTTTTAAAGTGATGTGACATTTCTTATACCCAAGTGTTATAACCCAAATTTGTATTTGCTGCATTGGGTTTTTTCCTTTTTGTTGAATTAATTGGGATGACAATGGTTGACAAAATTATACAGGTTTCAGGTGCACAATTCCACAACCCATCATCTACACACTGTATTGTGTGTTCACCATTCCAGGTCAAATCTCCTTCCAACACCATTTATTCCTCAACCCTCCTTTACCTCCTCCCTCCCCCTTCCTCCAGAAATCACCACATGTTTGTCCATGTTCATGAATTTTGTTTTCTTTTTCTTCTTTTTTTCTTAATCCCTCCACCCACCAGCCCCCCAACACCCCCCACAGCTGCCAGCCTACTCTCTTATCTATGAGTCTGTCTCTATTTTCCTTGTTAGTTCATTTTGTTCATTAGATTCCACATATGAGTGAAATCATATGGTATTTGTCTTTCTCTGACTGGCTTATTTCACTTAGCTTAATGTTCTCCAGGTCCATCCATGCTATTGCAAAGAGTAAGATCTCCTTTTTATGGCTAAGTAGTATTCCACTGTGTAAATGTACCACAGCTTTTTTGTCTACTCATCTACTGATGGGCACTTGGGCTGCTTCCAGATCTTGAGTGTTATAAATAACACTACAATGAACATAATGGTGCTTACATTCTTTTGAATCAGTGTTTCAGGTTTCTTCAGATAAATTCCCAGAAGTGCTAGGTCAGAGAGCAGCTCCATTTTTAATTTTTTGAAGTAACTCCATGCTGCTTTTCACACTGGCTACACCAATCTCCATTTCCACCAACAGTGTACAAGGGTTCCTTTTTCTCCACATCCTTGCCAGCACTTGTTGTTTGTTGATTTATTGACGATAGCCCGTCTGATGAGAGGTGATATCTCATTGTGGTTTAATTTGCATTTCTCTGATGATTAGAGACATTGAGAATCTTTTTATATGTCTAGTGGCCAGTGTTATACTGGCTTAATGACTATCTCCCTCACTACACTGTAAGTTTCTTACAGGCTAGGACCTTATCTGTTTTGTTCACCTCTGTATTATATACCACACTGTATATGCTCAATAAGTATCTGTGGAAAGAAGGGAATAAGGGAGGAAGTACAGGAAGGGAAGGGAGGAGGAGAAGAGAGAGTGGGAGGGAGGAAGGAAGGGATAGTGTTAAAATAGCAATGCCAAAACTAGGCCCTCCCCCTCTAGTGTGCCTCACTGTGCACTCTAAGAATTCCATCCCCAGGGCTCCACACAGTCTTTCTCTAATATATCACAGGCGTGGTGACATCTCTAAAGCTAGGCAAGGCACCAGAATAGAGTAACTACACGAGTCCTGTCTTCTCAAGCTGAAATAAATTTCTATGTTTAAAAATACTCAGAAAGACAAATAGCGTGCTAAACCATAATCAAGAGCTGACAGCCACAGGTTCCAGGCACATGAAGGAATCCGTGCTCTGTGTCAAGCTTCCAGGCTGAAAGGCATCTGGGAGACCTGCTGCAGCAACACCACCCCTTATAGATGAGAAAAACTGAGATGCAGGGAGGTTAGTAAGTCTCAATTGGCACAGCCAGGCTGACAACTGATGACCTTTAACATTTAATCCCAACACTTTGAACAAGTCTACACTCTTCTCATTATATGAAGTCCTTACAATGGATTTCTACAAAAAAAAAATGGGAAAAAGGAAACTTGCTGGTGTGGCTCAGTGGACTGAGTGCCACCCTGCAAACCAAAGGGTCGCCAGTTCAATTCCCAGTCAGGGCACATGCCTGGGTTGCAGGCCAGGTCCCCTGTGGAGGGTGCATGAGAGACAACCACACCTGAAGTTTCTCTCCCTCTCTTTCTCCTTTCCTTCCCCTCTCTCTAAAAATAAATAAATAAAATCTTTTTTTTAAAAAATGGAAAAAAGGGAAAGGTTAAAATAAAGAGATTTCAGGCTCTAGAGTGGCAAACATAATGAAATATAAGAACTGACCAAAGGGCTTATGGCAGAGTAGAAGTCCTAAAGTCCCCAGCTATATACCATCTAATGCTAAGCAAAATGTCATGTATGAATAAATCATAGATGATAGCTAGATAGATATTCTGAACTGAATGAGGCTGCAAGGTGAGAGTATTTGCCAAAGCTCAGGACATAAGCCTGGGAAGGCAAGCTCGCTCGGCAGCCTCTGGGTAACTGGGTCTGTAGCACAGGGATTTGGGAGGACTATAAACAGAGCCTCGAGCCAGCACACAAAGCTGGGGACATGTAGGCAGAGGTGATAATCTGAGATCCAGGAATGAAAACACTGTCAAGGAAAAAGAGAAATAGAAAAATAAAAATTAAAAAGAGACCCACAGAGGCTGTAAGACAAATAAATAGTATCTGTCTCTACCCTAGCTCTGGAAGTTGAGAATAAAAAATCTCTTCTGGCAATTCGTGCCTGCTGGCTATTTCTTAAGTAGATTTAAGGCCCAAATCTAGACTGCTTATGTGGTCCTTTAAACACTATACTTTAAGAAATGTGGCTTTAAGTAATCCCAAGTCTGTGGCGTCCTCAGACACCTGATAAAAGCAGACACAGATCTTAGCTGGAGAAGCACATTGACAACCCAGGACTCTAAGAATTCCAAGTGAAACTTCCCCCACAGAGACACACGCAGTCACAAAATACACAAGCCACCATGAGGTAAAATCACTAATAAAATATGCAATAGAACTAGACCTCAAAATATTGGAAATATTTAATATTTCAGGTATTAAAATGACCAAATACAGAATTCAAGATAAGTATTATAATGCATTTAAAGAGATGAAAAATAAATAAGGAGCAACAAACTACCAAGATTTGAAGTAAAACCAAATAAAACTTTTAGAAATAAAAACTAAAGCAACTGAAATGGAACACTCAGTGGGAGACATTAGCGGGAGGGAGAGGTAAGGGAATGGCACAGGGAATTCTTAGAGCAGAGACATTATTCTGGATGATACTGTAAAGCTCATTACACATTTGTCACAACCCATAGAATATGCAACACAAAAAGTGAACCTTAATGTACACTATGGATGCTGGTTGATAATGGTGTGCCGACGTGGGTTCACTGGTTGTTTCACAACTGTGCCGCCAGTGGGGATACTGACAGTGGGGAAGGCTGTGGGGGGGTGTGGCGAGAGGGATATGGAAACTACTCTCCACTCGCTTTGCTGTGTTCCTAAAACTTCTTTAAAAAATAGAGTCTGTTAATTAAAAAAATACAAACCATGAGAAAAACTACCAGTTTATTTTATTAAATTTTTAAGAGTAAATACTAAAATTATACAGACTCACCAAAGCCTGAGTCGTTTTTTAAAAGCCTCAAGCAAGAAATTATTAAAAAACAAAAACAATTTAGGAATTACATTAGCTATAACTTTAGATCAAGAAAACATTTAAAAGACAGTAATAATAATAACACTTTTATAACAATGTATTTAAAAACATAGACAAAATGAAAAACTTTCTAGAAAAATGTTACCGAAATAGAAAACCTTAAAATTTCTCTAACACTAAAGAAGTAGAATCAGTAATTAAAATCATCCTCCCCCAAAAAATACTAGACGCATATGACATTTTCAGACAAATATTCAAAGTTCAAATCTTTCCAATTTTATGCAAAAGTTTCTAGAATAGGGAAAAAATACAAATAGTCATCAAGTTTTTCTAAAAGGCCAGGGTAACCTTAATACAAAATTTAGATAAGGCTAGTATAAAGAAGGAAAATTATAGATCAATAACATTTATAAATATAAATATAAAAATCCTGAACAAAATATTAACAAACCAAGTTCAGAGTGAATATTAAAAATAATCTATTTTTACCATGCAGATTTATCCTAGAAATGCAGGAGTATTTTAACGCTAGAAAATCTATTAATGTATTTCACCACATTAACAGATTAAAGTATAAAAAAGCTATATAAACTTCACAAGAGACAGAAAAGTAGTTGATAAAAATACTTGCACTTATTCTCACTAAAAATTTTTAAGCAAACTTGGTATAGAAAATAAATGATTTAGTCTAATAAATAATGATTACTGAGGAGCCCGCAGCAAACATTATACTCCACAGTGAACAATTCCTTTATAGAGGAGGCTTCCTGATAGTCAGGAATGAGACAAAATACAAGTACTCCCTTTGTAGCAGAAATAAGAATTAAGAAATAGATTTTTTACCAGCTCTACTCAATATTGTCCTGTACTATGTAGTTAGACAAGAAAAATAAATATAAAGTATAACAATGGATAGGAAGAAACAAAACTGTCATTATTTGTCAATTATGATAGCCAATATAGGAAAAATGACACATTTTTAGAATAGAAGGGTTTTTCAAGGAAGTTATATAAAGGTCGACATACAAAAATACTTAATTCTGTATATTAATGAGCACTTAAAATGTAAATTTTAAAGTCATCATTATTCATTGTACTGTTAATTGTACCTTTCTATATATTTTAATATTGCACAAATAATCCAAAGAAAACAGAGATATAACATTTACAATGGCCGCAAAAATATAAATAAATACATGTAAATAAGTTAATTAATTAATTAATTAAAATGCCTAAGCATAAATCTAACAAAAGTAGAAAGCAACCTTATAAGGATATTACAAAATTTTACCTTGAGAGTCATTAAGGAATACCAGAATAAAACAGAAATCCATGTTTATGAATATGGAAACAATATCATAAAGATATCAGTTATCCTCCAATTGATCTAATTTGGTTACTGATCAGAATCATGAGCTCCCATAACCTAAGGCCTAGATAGAGCAAATTAACTAAGACCAGTCCCTTGCACAGAAAACAAAGACCCTCCCCGTCTTCCTGGGAAATTTTATCACATCTCTCTGTGTGTTTCCCTTGTGCATTCTTCTTTCATGGTGGTGGGAACTATCCTTTCTCACCTAAAAGCCCAGACATAACATTTACTGCAGGGTTTCTCAATCCTGGCACCATTGATATTTTGGGCCTAATAACTCTCTGTCATAGGGGGTTGTCCTGTGAATAGTAGAATGTTTAGCAGCATCCCTGGGCTCTATTCACTAGATTCTAGTAGCACCTACCCCCACACACACCAGTTATGATGATCATAATGTCTCCACATTGGCAAATATCCCCTGCAGGGCAAAATTACCCCTTACAGTTTAGCATACAGTATGACAATGGAATGCATTTCCTGTGGACTTTCATCCCTCATTCACCTGTTTTTCCACCATACTTTCATCAATACCAAATAAGACACCTCTGATGCAAAGAATTAGGAATCAGCAACATGTGAAGCCAGAACATAAAAGAGAAATACTTTTAAAACTTTAAGGGGAAATGATTTCCAACTGTGGCTAAAATGCTAGTGCTCATAATATTCTTGTTTCTCCTCTTCTTCCTAAACACACAGACTAGATTTCCCACCCACCTTTCACTTAGGCAGTCCATGTGACTGAGTTTTGATCAACGGGAATATGGGTGAAAGTGAGAGTTATTTCCAGACCTCTAAAATCTTTCACAAGATCCTCCGTGTTCTCTTCCCTTGTCATCTAGAGGGATGTGAAAGACCTAGAGGCAGACCCTAAACCCCTGATGGAGTCTCCAGATGGAAGAGGCATAGGTCCCAATCATGTAGAAAAATTTTCATCAAATAACTGCACTTAACAATGACTGACAGCTGTCAGAGGGGAGGGCAGAAGCAGGAGACTGGATGAAAGGAGTGTAAAGGGATTAGCCGAAGAATATATATGCATGATCCTTGGACACAGACAACAGTGTGGGGATTGCCTGAGTGTAGGAGAGGGTTTGGGTGGAGGTGGACAAAGGGACAAAAAGTGGGCACAACTGTAATAGCATAAAAAATAAAGTAAAAAATTTTTTTACATTTAAAAACAATGAACTAAGCAAAACTTTTTTTATGTTAAGCCACTGAGATTTAAGGGTTGTTTGGTATAACACGTAATCTATTCTAATTAATGCAGCACCTTGGAATTCTGTAGCCATATAAACCATCAATTAAATGGGCAAAAGGAGTGGAATTTACCTCTTTTGTATCCTTTCTTGAAAAAGCAAGTAGAAGACATACTCCATAAAAATAAAGGAGTAACACAAAGAAAGAAGTTGTAGAATGCATGCTACTAGGTATCTGATAGAGGAATTAGATGAAGGAAATCCTCAGGATTGTGGTGAAACGTCTCAGGAGAATGGCTAAGCAGCAGGCTCGGAGAGCAATCAAAAAGATCACAGCAGAACAGGGATTTAGAAGAGACCTTCAAGAAAAAATAGAATTAATACATTATACAAAGTCTTTGGTTATACTGAAAGGTTTTGTATGGCTCTAACAGAGAGTCTGTAGTTATATTAGTGATTAAAAAAAAAACCCGAGGCAATCAACTCCAGGAAAAACAAAAAGCTGAACAATAAAGTAAATGTAATTACAATACATTGAGATTTAGCTGTCATGGTATTTATTTAGTTATAACAATGTATATCCTGAATACTAATATATCCCCAAATTATTATACATATTTATTAGAAGAATGGAGGAGGAAAAGTATTGGGGCAGGGTTGGGGGGTGAGGGGATAGGAGGTGGCAGTACATAAGTTAGGTAAATTCTTATCTTCCATAGTGGGAATTCCACAGACAACATCTAAAATTGAAAAATTAAGAAAGAGTAATGTGAGTATATTATTAGAAATGTTGAGGCAAATTGCTTCCACCTTAAAAGGAAATATGTACCCATTAAAACCCATATGTTGAAGCCCTAACCACCAATGTGACTGTGTTTAGAGACAGAGCTTTTAAGCAAGTAATGACGGTTAAACAAGGCCGTAAGGATGGGCCCTCTCTGTAGGATTTGTGTCCTTATAAAAAGAGGAAGAGAGCTGGCTGAGCGGCTCAGTTGGTTGGAGCATCATTCCGTGCATCAAAAGGTTGTGTGCAGGTCTGATCCCTGGTCAGGGCCCATATGGGAGGCAGCCAGTCGATCTCTCTGTCTGTCTGTCTGTCTGTCTCTCCCTCTCCTTCCTTCCTCTCTTTCCAAAAAACAAAAACAATCAATAAACATAGCCTTGGGTGAGGATTAAAAAAAGAAGAAGAAGAAGAGGAAGAGAGACCAGAAGAAAGGCCACAGGAGGACACATAGAGATGATGGCTATCTGCAAGCCAGGAAGAGACCTCACCAGAAGCCCAACCCTGCTGCCACCTTTACCTTGGACTTCAAAACTTTATAACTGTAAGAAAATAAATGTTGTTGTTGAAGTCGCCCAGTCTGTGGTATTCGTGTATGACTTTGGGCAAGTCCCTAATTACTTAGTGCCTCAGCTTCTCCATCTTTAAAGAGGGAATGATACTTTCATGCACAGGACTTCTATGAAGATCAATTCAGATAATGAAGCCATTACCATTAAGAACCACTATTAGTGGTGGCAGCAGAGTGGGTACTCAGCAGATTGTGTTGTCTGGATTCAAAGAGTCAAAGGATTTCAGTCTTGTGTCCAGCCTGCCTCAACTGTGTGACCTTGGGCAAGTCATTTCACCTCTCCAAGCTTCAGGTTTTTCATCTTTAAAATGAGGACACTGACTAGCAGATCACTGAGGATCCTTGCGGCTCAAACCTCATGGCAGGAATATCTGCATTTCACTGATAGTGGAAGATAGTGTGGCTGTAAGCAGTATAAAAAAAAATGATAATAAGTTGCATACTGATGTTCTGCTCCTCTGCAGGCAAGCAGTCATTCACAGCCCTGCTAAGAGATGCTCACATTCAACAATGCTGTTCCTCACATGACAGTGGCAGTAGTTTTCATAACTACTGGTTATGAACTTGGCGAAAAGCTGCTGTCTTCAGTGCTCTTAAATTAATCTTTATTTTCATTGGCTCAATAGCAACTTCATTTACTTGAAAAATAGTAACATTAAGACAGGAGACACTTCATTTCTCATACCCACGGGCCAGACCAGGTGCCCCTTGTCCTCTTGCGGACCCCTCTAGACCACTCTAAGACCACCATTTGAAAACCACTCAGGGCCATTAGGGACCACTTACAAAGAGGACTCCTCAAGGTTTTCCCAAGGAAGTGAAGAAGAAAGATCTTTTCTTTCTGTGCCTGTCTCCAGTTTGAGCCAAAAGGAGTGGTGTGCTTGTAGTCTCTGGGAAAACTATTCCCAGTCGGCGTGTCTAGCAGTGTTTAGATACCTGTGCAGCCCCTGGGCATCTATGGGCATCGCCTGTGAGGTGAATAATCTGCCCTGGAATCAAAAGGCGTTCCCCTCGGTAGTGCCAGAGCATGAAAATCTGACAGACCATATGGTGTCCTCTTTGGATAACCTTCACCATCATCAAAGAGAGACATTACCCTTGATTCATGAAAGGATCGTCCCTTGAACCGAAATCATTGTTCATTATGATTGCTGAGTATGTAAAGCGAAAGCAAAAATGTGACAGATTTTGTTACAGAAAACGTTGGAACCTGCATTGAAAGATGTAGCTTCCAGTCACAGTCTCTTAGTCTTGTCTAAAAGACTCATCTGAAAAAAATGAGTGAAAATAATGCCAAATTCAATGAGTTGTTGTTAATAAGATAATTAAAAGCTCTTGATAAACTTCAAAGCACTATGGAAATGTTAAATATCCTTACTGTAGTAGTATCATGAAATTTTTCAAGTTAAAAATACTTCTTTTCTTATCTCCATGAAAATCTGATAACTCAGATAAAAAACCTTTAATACCATACAAAAATGACCAATTTAATCCCCAGCAAAACTCATGCCTGTTTGTCAGCTTCTCAAAGGTGCCTCCTGTGCATAAGAATGATCTATAGAAGGCTGAAGGTTGATTATAAAATCTCCAGTGTCTGCTTGCCTCGAGCCATTTTAGATGAGCTATTCAGAATGCATCCAGTCATCAGTTTGCTCTGATAGACAGGAATAACAAGAAGGGTTTGATCTCCTCTGCCAGAGAGGAGACATCCATTGTTGTCTACCTTCCCATATATCACATATCTAGCTCTTTGTTCTTACTTAACAACATAGCTTGAGGCATAAAATTTGTGTTTCAAATGTACATGCTAGGAAAGACCATGTTAGTTACTTTACAAAGAACTCCAAAAACACACTTGACAAAGAACTCCAAAAGATACACAATCTTTTCTAGAATTTAAGAGCATATTTATATTTTTGGAAGGGAAAAATTATTTTATATTGTGTATGTGGCTGTCAGTTCTTAAAAGTGGAATCTTACTAAGTCTATCATCAAATATTTACTTTGGTTTTGCATGCTTTGCCTTGAGAGAACAGTTCCAATCCAAATTATTAATTAATATCCAGTTAAAATCGAAAACATCTTGTTAACAGGAACTTGGAAGCGCTGGTGAATCCCAAGGGTCAGAGGCCATTGCAGTGTGTTGACAGAGCACAGAATTCAGACCTATATTGACAGCGCATTACGTCAGCTAGAGAAAACCTGTGCCTCCATTTTCTCATCTGTAAAAGACAAATAAAATGCCTGCTAACAGAGTGAAATGAGAAAATGCGGGCAAAAAGTTGTAATTGTCATATAAAGTTTAGTAATTGTTGCTGCTATCGTTAGAAAGCTATTAGAATAAAAACTGCTCAGCCAATTACTGTTGGTGGCCAAAATGCAATGACTAACACCAACAGTATTGTCACTTTCTTCACCGCATCAATGTAGTATGAGCACCCTCAGGAGAAAGATGTGCGTATCCTGAAATATCTATAGGTGAAATGGTATGAGGCCTAGGATTTGCTTCACAAATAGAAAAGCCGGTTGTAAAACAATACAAGTTATATGCTTCCTCGGAGATAGAGATGGCTATGGGACTACATATGGATGTAGATATAGTCTTAGAGAGAGACACAGATGTAGAGGTAAATGTAGAATATAAGGTCCAATAATACCAAAGTGATTATATCGGGATTTAGAAGAGTATTTTCCCTTCTTTGTGGCATATCTGTATTTTCCAAATCTTTGATAATGAACATGTTTATTTCTACAACATTTAAATATTTTTTTTCACTTTTTGTTTTTCAAAAAGATATTAAAGAAAAGGTTTAAGTTGCAATATTCATGAAAAGAACATGAAGCATTAACTCTCTACTCTGTTCCAAAACCGACAAGACCTCTTGGCAATTTCGACTTTGCACAGGCTAGTCCCTCCACTTGGGTCATTCTCCCAACTCCACCATCAACACTTCTAATGGCTGTTTCTTTCTCACCTTTACATGAATACTTAAATGCATCTCCTCAGAAAACTCCTGGCTAGCCTATTAAAGCATGCTGGCTTCCTTCATTGCACCTGACATCATTTTATAATTACATATTCTTTTGTTTCCTGGTTTATTGGCTGTCTCACTTGCCCAGGATACTTGAAATGCCAGGAGGCAGAGACTATGGCTGTTTTGTTCATCACACTGTACATACACAGTGCCTTGTATAGAGCCTAGCACATAAATACGTGTTGAATGAAGGAATGCATGGATGAACGAGTGCAGCAGTATGATGCAGGAAGGCAGATGTCTTCACCCAGACAGATGCGGGTGCATCAGACTCTGAAGGCGAGGGCAAAGGCTGAGTGACAAGCATCAGAGAGCTGGCATATCAAGAAATAACTGCCTGCTGTATGAGGAATAAAAACTGAAGTAGTCATAAATGATTTCCATTTAAATTCAAAGAACTCCTCAATGAAGTACTTACTTGAAAATTCTAGAGCTAAAACAGACCTTTAAAATCAAATCCTCTCCTGTAAATAGGAAAACTGAAACCAGAGAAATCATACAGCCAGTAGCTTTCATCCCCACTTTCCAGAGCAGAACATCTTAACTGCCCCTCACTGACCCCAGTGTGACCCCAATATAACCCCGGCACTCACAGACTAATAGTCCCAGAGGCTCTTCTTGGCTTCTGCTAGGACAAGACGTCTGAAAGTAAATGAATAGACTTTCTCTTCCAATGCCATTTTTATAGGCTGTTTATTACATAAAATACAGATTCATAACCTAGTTTGGCATCAACTTCCTTTTATTGTAAAGCTACCTCAAATCCCAAACCAATGTAAAACTCACTTTCTTCCTTTTACCTCTCTACCACATAAATTTGCCTAGTGTCTCTCAGTGCCAGGTCTAGGTTTAATCATATTGAACTTCTTCTGGTATTTAATAATGATATTGAAATACAAAGGATGCATGATTTAAATACATGTAATTATATTTATTAAGCATTTACTATATGCCAACCACTATTTTAAACACTTCACATGTGATCATTCAATGTTCGCAACAACCCTATGACAAAGGTGTTAGTATGCCCATTTCCAGCTGGCACATAGCTTTAAATAACTTGCCTAATCAGCGATGTTTGGACCCAGGCAAACAGGGGTTTTGTTTTGTTTAAATCAGGTAGATGTTTATTTTCTGTGCTGTGCATTACAGCACAGGAGGACGCAATCCAGGTCGGCAGGGAAAAATCTTTTCTCAATATGTGGCTTTCATCCCTAAATACAAGGCTGTCATTGGCTAATTGCCACTTTCCAGTCAGTGTGAAGGTGCAAAGAGGAAGAGGAAGACAAGCAGCTTTCTCTCTCCCAGCAACTTTTCCTTTTGAAACACTTCAAACCTACAAAAAAACATTTTTTTTTAATTTTTTAATGGAACCAAGAAACCTAGATTTCTCAATTGAGGACATATTAACAAGTTTGTTTTATTTTATCTCTCTTTACTTAATTAGGAAAATGCTGAAAGTTATACAAAGGAATATTTCTTACAATATAAAGGGAAGATCTGCAAGCCAGTTAGAAATGTTACAAATGAATATGGTTGATGTGAAGAGACAAAATGTTGCAGATGATTTTCTTTTTTATTGAGTTTGTTATTAAAATGCTTGTCCCACAAAGTAAAACACAAACAAAGAGAGAAGTTTTTTTAAAAATGAAAGCATCAAAGCCACAACAACACAAACTTCGAAGCCTAGCCTCTCTGGAAAGACGGGCACCTGGTAGGGTGGGAACGAAATGAACTTCTGAGCCTGAGTACAAATACCAGCTCCAGCGCTTACTGAATTTTGTGATAACTTGGCAAGGTATTTATTTAGCCCTCCAGATCCTCAGTTTCATCATGTGTAAAATTTGGTAAGACTTACTACAAATCTATTTTTTCTAGTGATTCTGGGCAGAACCTAGAAGTTTATCCTTTTAACAAGTCCAAGGTCAGAGCATATTCTGAGAAACACTGAGTAGTAAGGGAGCTAACCAGAGAGTTGATGGAGTGGGGGAAGAGGTCTCAAATCCTTCACACGGTCTCCTCAGTTCTCCCTTCCCCCATCCCTGCTGCCTGTACCCTTACCTTCTCACACACTGCAGGCGGCACAAAAGTTTGCCTCTCGGACTCCAGTTTTGTCTTCGCCAAGTCAAGGCCTCCTATAGCCTCTTACCCACCCTGTGCCCAGCCCCCAACCCATCCCAGTTTCCCCACCAGTCTCCAACTCAAAGGTTCTGGTCCAGACAGTCCACTCTGCCCAGATGCCATTGTGACCTACAGCACCTCCCTCCTGCCCTACCTCTGCCTTCTGTTCAGAGCCCAGCTTTGGTCCTCTTCCAAGGAATCCTCCACTCCCGCCACCTGAGTCCTCCCCCACTTACTCTATTTAGCATTTAACTTTACCTTGCATTTTTCTCTACCTGGCCCTGTGTTTTATTCTGGGCATTTCTAAGTGTGCTCTGGGCTCCTTGAGAATAGAAGCCATGATTCTCCTTCCTCACATTCTTTCTGAGACTTAGCAGAGGACTAGACACATGGGAGGTGAGCAACTCAGCCACTATATAGTAGCCAGCTGATTACTTCACTGACTCATTGAGAAAGGTGAGATGGAATCAAGGAAAGCAACTCTGTAGGGTAAGAATAGCGTGGAGCTTGCTACAGACTGATTGAATTCACTTAGGAGACAGATCTTCAAGGGTGTTTTAAATAAAGACCTATAAATGGGACAATAAAAGTAGAGTTCAAGATAAAATCTCAACTAAATGAAAAGCAGTGGTTAAACAGCTGCTGGCACTTGCTCTGTTTTGCCTTTGAAAAGTTCTAATTAAAAGTGGCCCTAATACATTTTTTTAGAAAATACCAAACCATGGTGAGGTCCCTTTATTGTCCCTTTAATGTATTACTAAGGAGTTATTGGTATCATTTCATGGCTCCAGCACAAATGCCTCTAGGATTTATGGCTGGGTTCACATCTCTGCTCTTTTATGGATTTTTTTCCAAGAGGGGCTCGAATACGGGGCTCCCATTACATGTCCCTTGTGGTAGGTTGGCTAGAGCAAGCTGCATCAGCAAATGGCAATAAAGCTCACCAAGGCAACAACTGTTACTCACCAGTGCAGGTTGATTTAGAGCAGAACATTTCCAGATGGATTCTGATGTAACCCTTTTACTTCCGTCTCCCCACAACATTGAAACGGATAAATCGATGACAGCACCCACATCTTACATGCTGCTCAGTTTTGCTGGGGAGTGGAAAGGGGTGGTAAAAAATACACATACACATATATTATATATAATATGTAAGATATATACATATATATCCTTAGACAAAGGCTGATTTTGTAAATACAAAACAAAGGAGCTTCTAGGAAGGCGGTAGGTCTACTTAATCGAGACAAATTACAAATAAGTCATATTAGGAAAGACCTTCTTTATGTAAGGGCTTAGAAACAGCTTAAATCATAAACTCTTAGTTTGTTATATCAACAGGCTGTCAATAAATGTCCTTTCACTTGGGTCAACAGAGTCACTAGTGCATTCATCAGTCCTGCTTCTTTAACCGGAGGCAGTTGTCAAATCTTGTTAGCTCGCTCTGTCTCCGGGAGGAGGGAGACCATCCATCAGTTACCATCACTGCGAGACAAACCATATGAAGGAGAGCTTTAAAGCCGCTGGTGCTCTCAACTCAGGAAGGAGAGGAGAAATGTCCTTG
The DNA here is from genome assembly GCA_028533065.1 of Trachops cirrhosus. Taxonomy (NCBI): domain Eukaryota; kingdom Metazoa; phylum Chordata; class Mammalia; order Chiroptera; family Phyllostomidae; genus Trachops; species Trachops cirrhosus. Next base: position 152,578,762 of record CM052540.1, on the reverse strand, counting down.
GCTATCAGTTCTAACAGAAAAAGAGTCTGCAGAAGGCAGCAGAAGAACTGTATGTGGGTTGGGCCGTATGGCTGTTTTGTTTTAAATTAGCCAATGATTACAGGCTTCGTTCAGCCGACGTGACTTGCCTTGTCTGGCTGTTTCCTAACCTCACTCTCCATAGAGGACTGAGAAATAAGTGTTGTGAAATTAGCATGAGTTTAGTGACACCATAATTAGATAACTTTCTCCCATGAAAATCCAACTCCTGAATCACCAAACAGGTGTGATGGGCTATTTAACATGCTTCTGGCTATAAAAGCAGGTAACACATGCAATATGGTTCTCCTTAGTAAGTGATGGGACAGGTAGAACCATGACACACATTGACCAGACTGCCTTTCTTCATGTTAGTGCCCTCAGGTGACCTTCTTTTCATAAAAAAACAACATGCTATTTGAGCGACATTTTATTTCCCCCTCATTCGACTTGTACGTACATAAATGACTACCAGTCTAAATTGTGTTGGGATCTACCCACCTACAATATGCTCATCAAAAGTCTCAGCTTCTTCAATTGTCCAACTACACAGAGTGGTACTTCTCAAACCTGAATGAATTCACAGATCACCAGAGGATCCAGATTCAATGCAGATTCTGACTCGGGAGGTCTGGGCTGGACCTGAGAGTTTTTATTTCTAACAAGTTCCTAGGTCATGGTGATGTTGCTGGTCTGAGATTCACAGATTGGCCATAAATCACCTTAATAATATTCTTTAAATTCCCAACGAGAAATATAAACAGTTACATAATGTCATGTGATTTGTTTCCTGAAAGATAAGAATGATCTGTTTAAAGAGAAGTTGACATTAGATGTGAATTTGGAAACACAATCATAGTCTCCCTAAATGTTATCTCCAAGGAGAGACATCTTTGTAGAGCTCAAAGAGGTCCTTTAAGGTCAATGAATATTGACTTCAGGAAGTGATCCAAAACAGAACAAAACAAAGTCATTTAAAGAGAAGCTTAAATCCAATACTTTTCCCCAGCTGCACTATTGATGTTTGGCTCTTTCTTTGCAGTAAATGTACATAAATCAAAATACGCTCTCCTTTTTCCAAAAACCTCTTCCTAAGAATAGGATTAAAGTTCATTTTCGCACTTATAGTATCTGCGGTGCACAGTTTATTTAAATGACATATTTAAGATTTGTTCTTATTTAAACTAATTCCCTTTGACATTTATTAGCCTAAAACAGATTTACCTAGGGAATAAATGTCAAAGGTCAGAGTATCCTTGTTTCCCTCTGATGACATTAGGGCCCTGAACCTAATAACCCATTTCTTCTGAGGAGCTTGTAATGCCCGTGTTCATCCTCCCACCAACCTTTTCTGAATTTGGTTAGGAAATGGTCTCTTTGATAGATCTGGATTTGCAAGGCTAATGCCAAAAGACTATTTAATTTTTCTGTAATTTGAGTAAGCAAATACTAAGTGGAACACAGTTACACTTTGGATGTGATTCTCTTACTGAGTAAAACTAAGCAGTCCAAAAGCATGGTTAACAGATTCACAGACACTAGCATAATTTCCTATGCATGAAAGGAACATTATGATAAGACAGCCGAATAATCATCCCACAAATGTTTGTTTATAATATAAATAAGTCTAAAATAATTATACTAATATTAATAATAATAAGTAATGCTTATAATGAACTAGGGATAAGCACTTTACATAAAAGTCATTATTATCTACAATTTTATGCAAGAATACTAATACTACCCCCATTCTGCAGATAAAGTGAAACACTGAGAGGTTAAATAATTTACCCAAGGTTACAAAGCTAGTAAGTGTCTACTATGGTCTGAAGGTTTATATACCCTCAAATCCATACGCTGAAATCCCAACTCCCAAAGATGATGGTATTAGGAATAGAGGACTGAGAAATAAGTGTTGTGAAATTAGCATGAGTTTAGTGACACCATAATTAGATAACTTTCTCCCATGAGAGTTTTTATTTCTAACAAGTTCCTAGGTCATGGTGATGTTGCTGGTCTGAGATTCACAGATTGGCCATAAATCACCTTAATAATAATATTCTTTAAATTCCCAACGAGAAATATAAACAGTTACATAATGTCATGTGATTTGTTTCCTGAAAGATAAGAATGATCATGTTTAAAGACAAGTTGATTTTAGATGTGAATTTGGAGGATTAAAGTTCATTTTTGCACTCATAGGAAGTCCTTAGGAAGTTATGAGGGTGGACCTCATAAACGAGATCAGTGCCGTATAGAAGAGACCCCACTGGGCTTCCTAGCCCCTCCCATCATGTAGGGGCACAGCAAAAAGGCGCAGGCTATGAACTAGGACAAGGGCTCTCACTAGAATATGAACATGCAGGTGCCTTGCTCTTGCATTTCCCAGCCTCCAGAACCATAAGAAACAAACATCTTCTTTACAAGCCACCCAGACTGTGAAATTTTGTTATAGCAGCCCAAATAGACTAACACAGTGGCAGAGGCAGGATTAAAACCGGAACAGACTAGCTTTTATGTCCAAGCTCTGTCATGTGCCAAATACCGCCCTAGATAATGATGATTATGACAAAAAGCACTTATGGCGATAGCAAATGGGTTGCATCCACCCCTCCACCCTACTTTTAACCACCAATAGTCATTTTATCTTTCTTTCCAGCTGAGCTCAAATTTGTCCTCAGAACCTTTCTGAACCCAGTGTTCCAGGCAATCATTATCAAGCAACTGGAGCTTGCATATGAATCAAAATTTATTTGCTATTTCTGATTGACTGCATGAAGCAAAATCATTTGTTAGCCTTTAAATATTTTTATTTTAAACAGTTATTAACAAATTGGCACAGGTAGCAAATGAATTCCAATGCCTATGTAAAAAGGGGTACATTTCATATTAATATTGATTGCAATCTGTTTAATACACTTGATTCAGTCAAGGATTCCATGCTTTGGCTCCTGCATTCAAGGCATCTCCACATCAAACCCCTTTACACATTCCTTATACAGGCTTTAATATTTCTTTAGCCTAAGAATTTGGGAAGCATCCACAAATACCCTGAAATTATATGTCACTTTACAATATATAACTAGTTACTTTAATAACTATAGGAAAAATTAAAGTTTTATTCCAATTTTCCACAATATAAATACATTCATATTTTAAATCTTGTATTATTTTAAAAATCATGCTGGGAACAATGTGAGATTACAGTTTGACAATCATGGAAAGAAAAAACCCTTCTCAAGCATGAAAAAGTTTTATAAGCAATAAACAAAGACAGATTTCACTGCATAAAATTGTAAAACTTCTGTACTACAAGGACACTATAAGCAAAGTTAAAAGACAAATGACATCAATTCCACATAGCTGAAACAATGGTGGCTACCTGAGTCTTAATCTCTCCACATATCTTCAGGGGGAAAAAGAACTATGCGTGTCAACAACAAAAAAATGACATGTACAGAAATCCCACACCTTCACCGTAACTAGAAAACCAACAACACTACAAACTTTGAATTATCTGTAATTAAGAAAAAGGTCAATTTGCAGCAGTACTGTATCTACATCTCTCGCTCCATAAGCCTTTGCAGAGACCTGAGGAGGGTTTCCAGAAAACCCGCAAAGACGATAGAAGAACAAATTGAGCTAACATGGGTCCCGGAAAGAGAAAATCCATCTTAAGTGTAAAAATATTGAAAAAGTTCTGCAATAAAAATACTGAATACAGGGAAGAAAGTGAAAAATGACATGAAATTCAAAGAGGCAGTCTTGGAAAGGCTGGGAAAAAAACAGATAAAAGGAAAAGTTGAAGCAATCTTTGGAAACTATGCAGAGAAGGCAAAAAGAAACATGAGAGAGAGTGATTCGCAATCCTACAAGACAAAATGAAACCAAAAAATAATCAAGGATTCACAAACATTTTGGGGCCAAATAATTCTTTTTGTGATGATCTAGCCTGTGCACTGTAGAATGGGTGGCAGTGCCCTTGGCCTCTCTCTAGCTACCAGATGTCATTAGCACAGCACCCCCAGTTAAGACAACCAAAAATGTCTCCTGAGATTGCCAAATGTCCCCCAGAAGCAAAACCACATCCAAGTGAGAACCATTGACCTAAAGCAATGATTTGTTGACTTACTGATTGATTTGTTTGCTTTTTGAAGACTGTATTTTAACTGTTTAGACTAAACAGTTAAAAGAAAAAATAAAGAAAATTAAGGAGGGGAAAAAAAGCTCCATTCCTTCATTCAACAGATACCTGTTGAATGCCTAAGGAATAGGTATTGTATAAAAGATGAATAGGTAAGACATAGTCACAACCCAACTTTTAAGCTTTCCATATTACTTATTTAGTTTAATATTGTCATGTTTTCATTAATTTTTGTTATTTTCATGGAATTGATGCCATGCTTGTTTCTAGATTAGGATCTTAACACACAAGTAAAACACTGTATATATATCATTTGACTACAAATATTCAGAAAACTCACTATGAATGACTATTTTTGGTGCCTATCCTGAAACTTTCTGCATCTGTGGATATATCAGTTAGCTATTGCTTCAATAATGCTGCATAACAAATAAGCATAAAATATCTGTGGCATGTAGCAATAAGCCTTTGTGTAACTCGCACACCTGTGAGTTGACCAGGGAACAGCTGATGCAGGCTGGGCCCAGCTTGGGTGGCTCTGCTCCATCTGTCCCTCATCTTCCTCCCTCTATCAGCAGGCTAGACTAGGCATATTCTTCTCATGGCAGTGGCAGAGGGACAAAAGAAGTAGAATCACATAAGACCTGGGCTCAGAACTGATGCACTGTCACTTCTCTTCTTGTCATTTGAACACAATATCACAAGGCAGAGAAAATATCCTCCACCCCTGAGAGCAACGAGAACTACAAATTCACATAGCAAAGGATATCGACCCAAAGAGGATTAAAGAATTAGGGCCAATGCCACAACACCACAGTGAAGAAAAAAAACAGAAATGTCACTTACAGCATAGGGAATGCAGTCAATAATATTGTGATAACTATGTATGGGTTCAGGTGGGTACCTGAAATATTGGGGGGATCACTCCCTAAAGTACGTGATCATCTATCCACTATGCCGTACATCTGAAACTAATACACAATAATACCAAATGTGAACTTTGATCAAAAAATAAAAACTAAACTTAGTCATGTTTTATTATTTCAAAATTAAGATTTCTGAACACATTAACTTACATTAATGAATACTATAGCAAAAAAGTAATTTTCAACAATGCAAGAGAAGATTAAATAACCCCTCAACCTTAGAGAGGTTATTATTTCAGTACATTTTTATTAGAACATCAGCAATACTAAATTAATCTATATTAAAGCAATTCCTTTCTACAGACCCACATTTCAGTGATAAATGCCAATAAATGACTTTTACTATCACATATGTTATACCTTTTATAGCTATTTTTAGCAAGAAACTTCAGATGTCTTTATTTATACTCCCTATTTGGTCTTAAAAGAAATTTTCCTGAAGCATACCACTTCTTTAAATTAAGTACTGATCCAATAGATTTAAATTTCCACATTTTGTATACTCCAGGGGAAAAAATAATTGGATTATGTTCTCTCATCCATGACTATTTAAATATTCAATTTCTGAGGTTACATTTTAGTGTGCTTTTATGTTTTATTCAGGACACAATGTTTCAGCAAATATCACAAACTCAAAGCAATGGCTCATACCGACATTAAATATGCCATTAACATGCTTGTTCCCCGGAAAGTTCAATGAGAAGCTGTCAACAAACCTGAAGAGAAAGCCTTACTGCATTCAAAATAAATGATAAAGGAGGCACCAGAAATAACTTAAAACTTTTAGGAAGATAAAGAGGAGACAAGGTAATTTGAAAACATCTAGCTCTCTGCTTGGCAAACAAAAGTTATTCCAATTTTCACATGCCTGGAGATGACAACAGAACAAAGTTCATGCCATTTTCCACAGCAATCACAAGGCTGTTCCTTTCATCTCTGTGACTTAGATGCTTACAACGTAATGTGACTAACATCTTAGATCCCTAATCTTTAATTTCCCCGTCACCATGAGCAATACTGAGATCACTCTTAAAAAAAAAAAAACAAAAAAAAAAAAACAATGAAAGATCAGCAACTGAAACAGAGGGACAAAAAAAGATAACGTATTTCAGATTATAGAATTATTGAATTATTTTTTCATTCGTTCATTTATTAAACAGAGAATGCTTACTGGCCAATCCTTTGAAAGGCAATAGATGTCACTAACTAAGACTGATCTAGAAAATGAAGAAAGGAAGAGGACTGGGTATAGCTCAAGAACGTACAGTGAGGGAGAGCTTCTTATTACTGGGAAATGGAAAATGAGACCATCTGCTGAGATGGCCTATGAGCTTTGTCCTGTAGAAGAGTTTGGCAACACGCTTGAGGCCGTGGTACATTAAGTAAAGTTTCAGATTAGAGCAGGGTGTGCTATTGTCCATGAAAGGTCATGAAAGCTGACAGCAGAGAGAGGAGCCAGAAGAACTTAAAGAGCAGACCAACTCCCAGGTATAGTCTCAATTACTTATGTTTGCCTACGTTCATTTTTGAGCATGTCTAATAATTCATATTCACAATGATGACCCGAGAGTCAGAAGGTATTAATGGAGTTCATTTAGCTCTTTTAAGAAATGCAAAATAAAAGAAATTCTTTATTGAAAGATTTTCATGAAAAAAATTGTTATGTATTTTTAACAACTTTATTGAAGTATAATTTACATACAATGAAATATATGTATTTAAAGTGTACACCTTTGGGAGTTTTGATATACATATACAGTTGTGAAATCATCACCACAATTAAAACAATGAACACACTTACTACCTCTGAAAGATTACTCATGCCCCTTTGGAATGCTTCTGCCTGCCTCCACAAATATTAAACATTTCTTCTGTAGTATCTAATCTGCCTTTAATACAATCTAGTATGTTTTTCATCTTGCTATTTTCATCTCTAGAATTTCAGTTTGGGTCTTCTATATCTTTTATGCCTTTATTTAACATGCTCAATCCTTCCTTTAGCTTCTTGAATATACAGCATATAGTTATTGGTGTTCTAATAATCTTGTTTACAAAATCTAACATTTGTGTCATTTTTGATCAGTTTCTATTGATTAACTTTTTAACTTTATTATGGATTGTATTTCTCTGTTTCTTTGCCTGTAACTTTTCACCAGACACCAGATATTTACCATGTTGTTGAACTTTGTTCTGGGACGTGATCAAGTTACTTGGAAACTTCAAGTCTAGCTTTTAGGCCTTGTTAGGCAGCACCAGAGTAGCATTTAAAGCAAGACTGATATTCTTCTGTGACTAAGAGAAAATGCATCTTAGTACTTCACCTGATGCCCCATGAAGTATGACATTCTCCATTTCTGCTCATGGGATCAGGCACTATTTCCTGCGCTGTGTGAGCCAGAGATATTAATCCTTCTAATTCTTTTGCGTAGTTCTTCCCTTCATCACATTTGCTTTTTCCATCTGCATGAGCTGATGATCAGTACACCCAGCTGAGTATTCAAGGGGACTCACTGCAGACCTCTGGAATTCTCTCTGTGTGCACCTTTCTCATTTCTTGTACTCTGTTGTGTGAACTCCTGACTCTTTGGCCTACCTGGACTTCCAGCTTCAGACCCCTAAACTCGAGGAAACTGCTGCTCTCCACCCTGGGCTCCGCTCCCTGCACCACAGCATAGAAACTGTCTCAAGACAGGAAGTGGGTCAATTGCAGGACTCATATTGTTTGTCATCTCTCAGAAATCACTGTTTTCCATTATCTGATGTCCAATATCTTGAGAACCATTGTTTCACATATTTTGTCCTGCCTTTTACTTATTTCAGACAAGAAGAGATATCTAATCATTATTACTCCACCATGGCCAGAACCAAAGGTCCCAAAAATTGTTAAACATTTTATTAATAGCAAAATAGTTTTTTTAGTATAAAGGTGTTTAAAAATAAATTTACATTATGTGAAAGTCTACTTTTTCCTCAGTGATGGCAGATAAAATGGCTTTTAACATAAGTTGTCATTTATCACAAAACTGTCCAGCTGTGAACGCCAAGAAATAATCAACTCTGAACTGAGAGTTTTATAGATTGAAATGCACATTTTAAGGAGCAATAAGAAGAGATCGATAAACAATTAACTTTTTTGAGAAGTCAACGTTTTAGATGCTACTGGACTGTTGAGCTTTGATGTCTTCACTAGAGTAATGCTTAACAAAGACTAAGAAATCCTCTTCATGTGGACACAATCTTTTAGGGGAGCTTTTCTCAGTTTAATTCATCCATTCAGCAAATATTTATTGAGCTCCTTCTATCTACCAGTGACTATTCAAGGCCATGGAGATAAAGCAGGGAACGAAACAATGGTTTTGACCTTCATAGAACTTAATGCGTAAAACAATAAACCAATATAAAAGAATTTTATTGTGCCTTGGTTGGTGTGGGTCAGTGGATTCGGTGGCAGCCTGCGAACCAAAGGGTCGCTGGTTTGATTCCCAGTCAGGGCACAAGCCTGGGTTGTGGACCAGGTCAGGTCCCCAGTAGGGGACATGCGAGAGGCAACCATGTATTGATGTTTCTCTCCCTCTCTCCTTCCCTTCTCCTTGTCTAGAATAAAGAAATAAAATCTTTTAAAAAAATTAAATAGTTTTATTGTGGAAAACTAAGTCAGTGTAAAGTGTTAAAGAACTTCAGAGGGTGATATTTTAGAGTTGTTGGGGAAGCCCTCTCTGAGGAGGTTACATTGGATTTGAATGAAGTGAGGAAAGAAGCCATATGAAACACTAAAGAAGAATGTTCTGAAAAGGAAACAAGTACAGCTACCCTCAGGAGCAAATGAGATAGGCTGAGTTAAGGATTTGGGTAGGAATCTAACTATAAACCAGTAATGACTAGAAACCACTTAGTTTTATTTACCAACAATCATTCATTCATTTATTCGCATAATAAGCTACATATCAAACACTCTGTTATATGTGTGAATGCAAAGATGAGTTGCCTAAAAAAATCATGAGCACAATTTAAAGAGAGAAGATCTTATACATAAATAACAAGCAATGGTCATAGTAATGAGGGTAAAGGTGTTTCAAGTTTAAGGGTCTAAATGGTATATTAATTCTAAAAGGTACAGCCCACTTGGCCATGTATAACTGGCCAACTGGATCCTTATTTACATAAAAAGCAAAAGAGTAAGGGATGGGAGATTTGAAGTACAACATGATTTGTGTAAAATGAGAAGTAAGCTGTTCAAAAAGCAATTTTTTACTCTTTTTTTATTGTTGTTCTATTACAGTTGGTCCATAGGTCCTTTATATATGTTCCTTGACAACCCTTCCCCTTCTTTGCCCTATTAGCCCCACCCCCCTGCCTCTGGTTACTGTCAGTTTGTTCTTTATTTCCATGTCACTGGTTATACTTTGCTCACTTGTATGTTTTGTTATTAGGTTCCACTTATAGGTGAGATCATACGGTATTTGTCTTTTATCACCTGGCTTATTTCACTTAACGTAATGCTCTCCAGTTCCACCCATGCTGTGAGGAAGGGTAGGAGTTCCTTCTTTCTTTCTGCTGCACAGTATTCTATGGTATAAATGTATCCTTTGATCCACTCATTTACTGATGGGCACTTAGGCTGTTTCCAGAACTTGTAAACTTGGCTATTGTAAACTGTGCTGCTGTGAACATTGGGGTGCATATACTGTGTTCATAGATTGGAAGAATTAACATCATCAATATGTTCATGCTACCTAAAGCAACTTATAGATTCAATGCAATCTCTATTAAAATACTAATAGCATATTTCACAGATATAGAACAAACATTTCAAAAATTTATATGAAACCATAAATGATCCCAAATAGCCTCAGCAGTTTTGAGAAAGAAGAACAAAGTAAGAGGGATCACAATATCTGACATCAACCTATAGTTTGATGGCCACAGTACCATGGTACAAGGCCACGGTAATCAAAACAGTCTGGCACTGGCATAAGAACAGACACATAGATCAGTGGACAGAATAGAGCGCCCAGAAATACATCCATGTCTCTATGGCTAATAAATATTCAACAAAGGGGGCAGGAACGTAAAATGGAGTAAAAATAGCCTCTTCAACAAATGGTGTTGGGAGATCTGGACAGCTATATGCAAAAAAAATGAAACTCAACCACCAACTTACACCATACACAAAAATAAACTCAAGATGGATAAAAGACTTAAATATAAGTCATGATACCATAAAAGTCCTAGAAGGGAACATAGGCAGGAAATTTTCAGATATTCCATGCAGCAATATTTTCACTGATATGGTCCCTAGAGCAAGGGACATAAAGGAAAGAATAAACAAATGGGACTTCATCAAACTACAAACTTCTGCATGGCTAAAGAAAACATCAGCAAAATGAAAAGGGAAACAACCGTATGGGAAAACATATTTGCCAATGATACCTCAGACAAGGGTTTGATCTCCAAAATATGTAAAGAACTCACACAACTCCACACCAGGTAGACAAACAATCCAATTAAAAAATAGGCAAAGGACTTGAACAGGCACCTCTCCAAGGAGAATGTACAGAGGGTCCAGAGACATATGAAAAGATTCTCAGCATCACTAGCCATCAGAGAGATGCAAATTAAGGCCACACTGAGGTATCACTTCACACCTGTCAGAATGGCCATCATAAACAAATCCACAAACAAATGCTGGCAAGGTTGTGGAGAAAAGGGAACTCTAGTGCACTGTTGGTGGGAATGCAGACTGGTGCAGCCACTGTGGAAAACAGTATGGAATTTTCTCAAAAAACTAAAAATGGAACTATCTTTTAACCCAGCAATTCCACTGCTGGGATTATAGCCTAAGAATCCTGAAACACCAATTCAAAAAAGAAGAGCAATTTTGAACAAAGCAAAGGGCATACTTGTCAGAGCCTTGTGGCTCTGCCTTCCTGGGTTTATGCCCAAGTTCTTTAGGAGAGAGATAAAGAGCTTTATTGCTGAAATCTCTGTATGAAACCGGAGCACGAGGCCATGCTGCTTGGGGAACATTCCACACTGGGCCCCTCTTCACTGAGTGACTGCTGGAGTACACTGTAATAAGGAAGAAAAATGGGGACAGGGATGAAGCAGCTACAGTCACCATGGACAGAGACCCACACGAGCTAAGGACAAGAGTCAGAGCAGCCCAATGAGGCCCCTACCTGGGAGAGGAGGCAATGCCATCGAAGCCAGTGGGGCTGTGCTTATTGCTCACAAAGGTACATCTCTGCAGACTCCTTAAATTAGTCCCTGATTTTTTCCTGGTGGAAATACGTAATTTTGGAATTACATATACTTTGGTTATCATTACTTAAGTTACTTAACTAGCTGTATTATCTTGGGCAGACTACTAAACCTCTCTGGACCTCATTTTTTTCATCAGTTAAATAGGGATAATGTTATCACTGTTAGGGGTTAGAAATGCTGTGGGGTTTAAATAGCATGTGGTAAGTGCTCAAACAATGGTAGCTTGTCTCTATAGTTACTACTACTACTACTATTATTATTATTGAATTTACTATTGAAATTTTCAAAAGTTGGTAAGATTAAATTAATAATGCTTAGATTTTTGGGATCCAATTCTACCCTCAAGTTCTTTTGCCCTGGGAAGTATGGGATAACATTAAAACTAAGTGTGTACTTGGCCTTGGGAAATTTAAGCTCCTTGATCCTCAGTTTCTTTATCTGTGAAACAGAGTATTGGTGATATTTGCCCTTGGCCTGTTGTGGGGTTGTTAACAATGTTCCAGTTCAACAATGGGCATGGAAAGCACTTTGTAAACAGCTATTCAAATATCAGTGATGTCCAGCTGTTGTCTCTCTCTCCAGCTCTGTTTCATGCAGCTCTGGGGACTGAGAAAACTCATTTTCAGGTTTGTAAGATGCAGCTGCTCAGAGTCAATCGCTCTATAGCTACAACATTCTACAAGCCACCTGTTAAGGGTGCTCCATTCAAAACCCTGGGCCGATCTTCCCCTGGCCCCTGATTCATATTGCTCCAGGGACCAATGATAAATATCCTTTTCCTACTCTTTTGCTGTATTTACTTCCTGTTGCCTGACTACCTGCCTGCAGCATCAGTAATAGCCTCTGAGCCCTTGAGCATATTTATTTTCCATCTGCTCCTTCCCTGCTAGCGACAGCATTTAATGCACCCCTAAAGATCGGAGTCCTGAAAATTACAACCCAGAAAAACACTTAAAGCAGTAGAGGAACCATTTTCTCCCTCGGATTCTCACACACTGAATGCTATGACCCCAGCTCCCAGGACCCAGCAAAGCCTAGTTTAAACCAGTGGGACCCCTTACTTTGCCCAGATGCATATGGCAAAAGGAACAATACTGATCCCCTGAGAAGAAAATTAAATCCAACTAAAATGTAAAAATACTTGGACTTTAAATAACACTAAAATTTAGAAGTTGTAGAGGAAGGAAAATTTGAAGAAGTAAAGAACACAAGATCTTAGAAATTTGAAATGAGAAAGGGACAATAAACTGAAAGAAACATGCATATATAATTAGAAGAAAACACTTATTCATATACAATTAGAAGAAGGTGGTATGTAGCTATTGAGGGGGTGGGGCGGTAAAAAAATGTTAGAAGGAAAAAACAGGATGATAGAATTCATGACCAGAGGTTCTTACAATAGCAGATTTGGGAATGAAATATAGATTTGGGGATGGGGGTACAGACTCAGAAGTTCTTTCCAATCATTCATGATATTGAGAGTAACAGCAGACAGCTGTTCTCCAAGACAGGATGGGCTTAACTTTCAATAGGGGGGATTTAGGACAGACATTAGAAAATATCCTGGGTGTAAGTATTGTGAGAAAAATGTGGAAACCCCATCTCTGAAGATATTAAGAAATAATAAGGGTAGTCACTGTCATTTACTAGTGGCTTAAGGGCAAACCTGGATACCTGAGCTTTCAAGAATAAATATGCAACAATAATTCTGTGTTAAGTTTTCCCCAATCAAATTCCTTTATTATTGTGTAATATGTGGAGATTCCTTAGAGCTTTGTTATTTTGAGTTTGCCTGTCCCGAATTGGCTTCTTAAATCTAGTCTATCTTCCTGGCCAGCATCTTGAGTTCTCCTTAATAATATTTTCCATAGATCTTGAAGGGCAAAAGCCTGTCGTTTCTCTCTGTATCTCTGGTCAGCGCTGTGCCTGGCACACAGATAGTACTAGATAAATAGTCCCTGAACAGCTCCCAAGTTTTAGAAGTAGAAGAAAAAGTACTGCAGTAAAATAAAAAAAGGGTCATAGAAACCCCAGCAACAGCAAAGAACAATAAATTATTTACACAGAAACTTGGTTAATAAGAGCCCTTGAACTTCACACATAAAAAAGGCCGCAAGGCAGAGAACCCACTAATTCTGCCTGAGTACTAATGACTGCCAATACATAACGGGGAGAACTGACATCAGGGTCCTGGTTGTCTGACTCAGGTTCAACTTTATCCCATTCATGAACAATCCACTCTGGAGTAACTAAAGTCACAAGACAATTCCTAGGGTCCTAGAAGGTGAGCAAGTGTGGATCCAACAAAAACTGACATAGACCAGTACTCACCTCTGGTCTAAGTTCCAGACCTCAGGCCAGGCAGGGACTCCTGTTTCCCAAATGCCAGTGATTCATATATTATCTTCAAGATTTTTTTTCATATCCTCATATTATTTTGTATATATTTACTACTTAATGTTTGTCTTTACATTGTGTTTAAATGAATCACTCCTGGTTTTTTTGCTTACAGTTAAATAATAACATCTAAGAAAGTATGGCTTTATATGATGGTCATAATTTTCTCAAATGTACCTTAATTTAAACACATAATTTTTAAAAAATAAAAATGAATGTGCTACCCAATATTAGGTAGGAAATTCTACCCAGAGTTACATTTTTTCACAGGAGCTTTTCACAAGTTTCCCAGATAAATCTTATCATCAAGCATAGCTCGGAAACACTGAACCACATGATCTTTCAGAATTTACTGCTGGATGTCTCCATCGGCCTAAAACCCTCTGTGGTTCCAGCTCCAGAATGAAGCCCTTACCAGTTTCGGTCAGTGAATACTTGGTCTGTCTGTGTGGCACCCACTGAGACCCGGAGGTATTACTGCAGCCTTCAATCCCCGGGCACAGCCTGGAACCCCTTTTTTGTAAGTACAACTTATTACTACACAGTGGATGGCACCGTTCACGTTTGTTTTTTACAATAGATATGTTTTTAAATTATTAAATATTCTAAACAAAAAGAAAAATGTAGCAGACTCATTACTTTTTGCCATATTTGATTTCGATTTCTCTTTTAAGAAATAATTGAATAAAACATGATAGATGCCCCCCCTGTAGAGCCCCACTCCAATCCGGCCCTGTCCCTTTCTTCCTCCTTCCCCAGAGGGGAAGTTGGAAGGTAGCTGGAATTATTCTCATGTGTTTTTTTAATATTTGTGTTACAAACATCTAAGTCTATGAACAATACATGCTATCGTTTTATGTCTCAGTTTTTATGTAAATATCATACCATACATATCACTTGCAACCTGCTTTTTTCTCAACAATATTTAAGCTTTATAATACTTAGATCCCAGTTCATTTGTCATAATTGCTTCAGATTATTCCCCCATATAAGAAAACAATAGTGATAATTTAAAAATAAAAATAAATAAAATACACATGACAAATTTTTAAAAAATCCATCATTTACTCAGCCATTTTCCTGCAAAGGGAGAGACCACTTCCACTTTTTTCTAGACAAACACGGCTCCACTGAACCACCACACACTTGTCTCCTCACATAAACACGCAGGAGTTTCCCCAGAGTATGTATACAGGGTAGATGCTGTATTGTAGGAACGCACACCTGCAAACACATGAAATATTGCCTAAGTTGCTGTCCAAGGGATCTTAACTTATACTCCCACCATCAATATTAAAAATAATTAATAATAATGACTATTTCCTTATGTGCTTTGTAACATTTAGTATTATCATGGTAATTAATTTTCTGAATCTGATGAATGTGAAATAATTTCCGTGCATTTCATTTGCATTACCCTATTGTTGAGCATCTTTATTTTATACTTTTAGTACCTTTTGGAAGCTTCTTCTTCTGTGAATTACCTAATCACATAATTTGCCTATTTCCCCAGTAGGCTGTCAATTAAAAAATTAATTTACAGGAGTTCTTTATATATTCCAAATACTTATTCTAGATTGAGTACATACTTTAAAAATATCTCCTCCCAGTCTGTGACTTATCATTTAATTTTGTTTATGGTGACTTTTATCACATAGTCATCTTAAGTCTAATATAGGCAAAAGATCAAACTTTTCCCTTATGATTAGTGTTTTTCCATCCTGATTTTAAGCATTTCCCTAATCCCGAGTTCCTGAAAAATATTATTTTACTTGTCCTGAGGGCAACTTTTAAATGCTGCTTTTTTTATGATTACAATTCTTAGGTTGGAGTAGTCCATAATATGAAGGGTTTGGTTAGAAAAGGTGGGGAAAAATAACCGCATTTCTCTTGACTCAACCCCCCACCAGCACCTGGAAATGTGTGTTATATTGCACAGCCCACAATGGCTTTTAGGATCTCCAAGTGTCTAAGTTTCTTTGCATTGTATTCTTAAATTTATGGTCATTGGGAAAAAATGTGAGACAGAAAAAAGAATTAAGCATCTTCTGTGAGATAGCCTATACTGGGGTGCACATCCCAGATTCTTACAGGATCAAGGACCTGCAGAACTCCAGAATGAGACTCTCCAACAAACACTGCCAAGTTCACTAAGGTCACAAGGGTGGGAACATGCTTGATTCTAGCAGCAGAATCAGTGGGAAGAAACCTAGTTCTAGACTCCATTTTGCCATACTACTTACTATGTATGTACCTTTGAAGCAAGGGGCATAATTTCTCTGAGTTAAATTTAATCTGTAAACATGGGGTGCCCAGCTTACATCAAAATGTTGTTAAGAAAATGGAAGGAGATAATATTTAAGACTTCTTTCCTCAAAGTAATTAGATTCTCAACAGTGAGGATAAAATGCCACTAAGTCAAGAAATTTCCTGAGCCAATTATGTTGGAAGCACCATTCAGAGAACAACAGTGTTACTTCAGAGAGCTCAATTATATCACAATTTCCCTCATCTATACAGCTGGGAAACAGCAAGCGCTGCTAAGGTGCTCCATTGGCCAGAGACACTTGGTAACAATAATCTCTGGTTCCTAGGCAGACACAGGTTCTCTAAATCCCCGCTGTGGGAAAACAACCCACTCTTATGTGGGTGAGAGGAAATGGGACCTCATCAGGGAAACTGACCAAGCCTACTACAGGGTAAAGTATTACTCTTTTAATTCATAAACTCAATACTTTTGAAAGTAAGAAGTACTCTGCAGATGTTAATCACGTATTATGATTTCAGGACACAATAGAAGGGAGAGGTCACATCCTCAGATGTCAGCTGCGGCACATTGCAGAGCAAGAGAGCCTCAATAATTCCATTGTTCTTCTAAGAGGTCTGTAGTGACACAGGCTAGCCTTCAGAGATTAGAGAGAAACTACTACATCAGAGGCTGGTCCTAGAATAAAACTCAGCAACAAGAGCGTTGAAAACTGGCCTTGGTGTCTTCTGTCTAAGCTGCTGAAAGATTTGTATTCCTTTATTGGGCCCTGAAGAGACATTGGATTAAGTATTTGGATATTATTAAATTTAAAAACACCGGGTATTTTCTTTTCTGAGTATAACCAAGGAAAGACTTTATTATATCACTTAGAATGGGAACAATTTTATGTACTGAAAGATACTTGGCAGCTCCTGGTTCCTAGTTTAGCTGTTTTGCAATGAACATAGTTTTTAGATTATGCTTATCAGCCTCTAATTTTCTCATGTTTAAGATATTTGTTTTTCTGGTTTCTTTATGTGTAAAACAGCTTAAAATGGTGTCACAGAGCAATTGGAGAAAAGATGTGGTTTTAAAAAGATGTGGATTTTTTAAGTGTAGGCTCCCTTCCTTAAGTCTCTTGTTCTCTGTTTAGGTTCAATCATCCTTTCCCTTTAGGTAGAGGTGTATTTTCTTTTCTTACTGACCTGTCTAGAATATAAAGCTATATGATGGCTGTCAGAATTTTCTCCCTTATTGAGGAAAGAAATGATTCCTCCTTTATATATACCTCAGCCTTAGGGGTTCTACTGAGTATAAGGTGAGAAAAGCAACTTCCTAGTGGTACGTAAAATCAGATTTTTCACCCTAAATTCTCAAATCACATCTTCTCCATTGCTCTAACTGTAGTATTTTGGTTAATAAATTTTCCTTTTTTATATTTTCCCCTTGATTATCTAAGCTATCAGGTTTTGGCCAGAGCACTGGAAATGGAGTGAGAAGATGTGGGTTCAAATCTTATTTCTTCCACTTATTTATTGGCAACAGCCAAATGTGTAGCTGTGAGGCAGGAAGTACTGCTGGTCCTACCTACTTCCCTGAACACTTGTGAAGAGGAAACAAGATGCAATGGTCAAACACATGAAGCATGGAGAGCGCCATACACATAAGGGATCACGAGAGCAGCAGGATGTCTGAGAGTAAGGGGCATAGAGCCTACAGCCAGATGATTGGGTTTGAATCCCAGCTCTGCCAACCAATCAGCCATGTGATCTGAGGTAAGTTATGTAACTGCTCTCACCTATGCAAAGAAGATGCTGATAATGGTATGACTCAGACTCCAGTTTGTGGGGCCCATGGCACTGTGGCTGAAACCACCAAGTCCTGTGGAGGAAAGGGGATGGCATGGCCACTTTGTCAAGGGGAGAGCGCCCTGACCCTTGCCTTGACAAGCTTTTATTAGGTTTAATTTGCATAGGAATACAGTGTTTTTATGTAAAGCTCATCAATCATTCTGAGGCAGGAATGATTAAACAATAGATAACATTCAAAGAACTCTGAGGGCTTATTTTGAGTCAGGGTCAGATAGCTAAAGGGCCATAAAATTTTGGAGAAACAAACTCATTTCCTGCTTGGACCCTTATTGTTTAAATTGAGGGTATTAGCGAAGCAAGTTTCACAGGATTTTATGCATTCTTTCTTAGGCCTGGTCGCCCCAGGGTACCCGTCCTTTCCAGCACAGGGCCACACCCACCTCCAGCATTGTTTCAGGCTTAGGTCGAGCAGGGGAAGTAAGGCAGTCAAGAGATTAGGAGACTTCTCTCAGACAGAATGAGGACTCAGGCTATGTCAAAGCCAAGGGGTGAGGGTCCATCACCTCCTTTCTCCATAGCCTCCCAAGTCCTTCCCTGAGGGCCCTCATCATGACCACACCTGTCTTAGGTCATCCGTCCCTTGAGAAATCTTACCCATCATTGGCTAACCAGTCATGCACTGGGGGCCAGGCAGGGTGAAGTAATGTGGGCAGAGGCAGTGCTCCTGCCCGGAGGGATAAGCTTTGTCTCCTTAGTGACTTATTGCCCCAGGGTCTTTTTACTCAGCCTTAGCCACTGGGGATTACAGCTTCTGAAACCAGGCAGGGCGGTTCCCAACAATGATAGTGCCTTTATCAAAGGGTTTCTATGGGAACTGAATAAATGCCTTGGAAGTATTTAGAACAGTGCCTAGACACACAGTCAGTGCTCTGTGAAGGTAGCATTATAGCAGAGCCTTCCTTCTCCTTTGGCGAGAGTAGTAAATTGATAACCAAACCTCACCCATTTTTTTCCAAGATGATTTCTTCTTCCCTTTCCCACTACCCCCAGTTCAGACCTCTGTTGTTGCAATATTGGGCCACTGAGAAATGAGTGACATTGCTGCACTCTCTGATCTTGTTCTTCTAATCCCTCCAAATTTAGTACCTGGCACCTAATTAGTTTTCTCAAAGCATCCCTATAAGCCATTCAGTTACATGTTTCAAATTCTCAGTGACTCTCAAATACTTATGGAATAATTGTAACACCTTAGACCAGCAATTTTCAACATTTTTCACCTTATGGCACACATAAACTAATTACTAAAATCTGCAGCACACCAAAAACATATTGTATTTTTTGCCTATTTTTATGAATCAAAAAATAGGTATAATTTTGATTCATTCACATTGATGGCTATTATTGTGTTAGCCATTGTCATTTTTTTTTCATTTGACAATCTAAGGGAAAAGAGGTCAGTGCCCCTGACTAAATAATTAGGTATTGCAGGTTTCAAAAATTCTTGTGGCACGTTGGTTGAAAATTGCTAAGGCATTTTATAAACTAAACCCACTATACTTTTCTATATCTCAAACATAAGCCCTCTACTTTAACAAAATAGTTTTTGCTCCTTCTGGAATATAGCTTCTGATTTCATGCCTCTGTGTTGTTAACTCATTCCTTTCCCTCTGCTTGGAGCATCCTCTCCTCTTGGACAACTAATGAGAGGCAGTGTGCCTAGTGGTTAAGGGCTTGAGCTTGAATGTCCAATAGGCCTCCATTTATCTCCTGGCTCTACAACTTCCCAACCAGGTGACCTTGGGCAACTTCTATTCTATGTGTTTAGTAACAGCACTCTAACTATAATTAGAGGAAAATCCATTTTACCATAATAATCTATTGTAAAACACTTTTTTGTTCATTGATGTTTTACTATGTCAACCAGAACTCAAAACAAAATTAACAATTTTCTTCTCTCTCTTGTCCCAATATGTTTTCTCTTTTCTGCCGAAGAGCATCAGACTCATCAGAAACTTCATCAGGAATTGATAACCTTCTACTTTCTTTCAAGGCTAATCCTTTATTATGTTCTTACTCTGTACAAAACTAATCTAATTACTTTCTTAAGTCTCTGAGGACAATGGCCCAGTTTTCAGATTAACCAAAGCAAAACACAGGTGACTTGGCTATGAGAGGGAGAGGCCTCTGCATTGGTGGGGTTAGGACTGTCTGCCTCAGGAACCAGCAAAAGAAAGTAGAATAATATCAAAAAGAAATGACTTAAGCCATAGAACTGTCAACTAATCAGGAAAGGGGAATAGGAAAAATTGTTTGTTTATTTGTGTGTTTGTTTTACTCCGCATCAAATGTGGAAACATTATAAGACAGGTAAGACTCCGCAGTAAAATGGGTCTCAGTGTGGCTCCACCCTCCTTCACTGCCCTTCCTCAGTTCTCCCAGCTCTGCTCCTTGCTAAGCACTGGAAGAACTTTTTGGCAAAGTTAGTCTCAACTTAAATGCATGGAAACAAGTTTACGTCAAAGTCTGCATCTCTTTATGTCTCTGTACCTGAAGTCCCGTGACCAGAGAACACTGTCACCCTCAACAGCCACTCTTCCCATCATCATACTTCTCATCTGCTCGCCTCTTATTACACTGCCCTTCTCCTCGTCTAATTCTTCTTACTTCTCCCCTCTCTTTTAACTCTTTCCCTTACAACTCCCATTCCACTGTGTGTGTGTTTTCCACCATGGAGTTTACAAAAAGCTCCCCAATACCTTCAAAGATTTTGCTCTCACTAAGCTCAATCAGTGACTCTCAACGTTGTCTGCACAATTAAAAGAACTTAAAAGAAAAAAAATGCCCTAGCCACAGCCCTGCAGAACCTGATTCAATTAGTCTAGGGTCTAGCTTTTGCATGGTTGGCTTGTTTGTTTATTTTAATCTCCTTAGGTGACTTCATTGTGGGTCCAAGCTTGAGAACCACGGCCTTAACTGAAACCTGGATTCTCCCCTGGCAAATACTCTTCCATTGTCTCCTTCTGGAGACCCCAGTCTCCCACACCTGAGTACCACCAGACAAGAAAAGGCAGTTAAGATCAAGCTCTTCCAGACCAAGATCTTCCATTCTTATGCAAAAATGAAGGCCCTATTGACATACCCACCTCTCCTCTACCCCCAGCACCACCTTTATCAGCCTAAATAACTTCTGTGTCCATCAAGATTCAACTAAAACCTCACCTTCTCTGTAAAAACCTAAGACAACTCTCCATTTTTAGAACAAAATAAGCAAATCATAAGAAAGTTAACCCATATATAGAAAGTATTTTTAAAATATACTTCTGGTCATCTACTAAAGATAGTATTATTCATCTCCAACTTTTACTACATTGGTGACCCAGATCTTCCCTGACAATCTCATTTTGTTCACAGTGGCTGTGATGAGCGGAGTAATGCCCCCAAATTGTTCATATTTTAAACCCCTATACCTGTGAATATGTTACCTTACCTGGCAAAATGGAATTTGAAGATGTGGTTAAGTTAAGAATCTTGAGATGTGGAGGTGATCCTAGATCATCCAGATGGAATCAACATAATCACAGGGGTCCTTACAAGTGAGAGAGGCAGGCAGGAGACTCGGCATCAGAGTGATGTGGCATGAGAAAGACTCAACTACCCATTACTGAAGATGGAGGAAAAGCCAAGGAATATGGGCAGTCCCTAGAAGCTGGAAAAGGCAAGATTCTCCCCTAGAGCCTCCAGAAACAATAGGGTTCTGCTAACACCTTGGTTTTAGCCCAGTGAGACCCATTCAGACTTAGAAGAACACCAGAATTGTAAGATAATAAATTGGTGTTGTTTTACACTACTAAATTTGTGGTGATTTGTTATAGCAGCAATAGGAAACTAATACAGTGGCTGTGAAAATGTTTCCAGAGTACATACATATCTGTGAGTACATGTTTTCAGCTTTGAGTTAATGTCACCTCTGCTGCAGTCATTGTAGAATAATCACTGAGAGATTTGATGATAACCTTGAGTCATAACAAGATCAACAATCATAAAGGAAAGAATAAGTAGTTGTAACTCTAGTACTATACATACTCAATTGTGAAAGACATACAACCCATGCCCCAAATAGACATAGTGTGATCAAGCCCAGAATAAAGCCTGAATAATGCATGGTTTTTAACTTTGGACTCCAGCTACACTTGAACAGCTTGGAGAGCCTGGACTTATGGTCATCACTCCTTTCACTCTCTATGTCTCCTGCTGAAGGACACCAGGCTTAATTCTAAGGCTATGACCTTGAGCGTGAGGGCAGAGGAAAAGGGGAGAGAAGATGGGGGCTTCACAGTGTCCATTCTCAGGATATGATAGATGCAAAATAATTAGATTTGCTGCATGCTCAGGCTGATACTTTAACAGGCATGTCCTGAAGATCATTATGCTTAAAGGTGTCTGTTGTTTGCTCCAGACTGTCTAGAGGAGGAGAAAGGGAGAAGGAAAAGAAAACCCAACATATCAGTGGTGAACTCATACATATTTTAGAATAACTTATTAAATTTTAAAAGGGGATTCAGGTTAACCCTAAAGTAGCCAGAAATTTTACAGAATCTGTATTCTTCATTTTCTGAACTTTCTGATTAACAAGTTTTTAGCATACAGCTCATTATTTTGGCTTTAAAGTGTTTTTTTAACTACTGCAAAATATTTTACCCTTCTTTCTTCTCACCCAAACACAGAACCAACTGAGAGAGTCATAGGGATCAAAAAGATGGGTATCGAAGTGTCGGCTTTATTACTGCAAACTGTTTGGAGAATAGCCCTTATGTATGGAGCAACAACAGGCTGCCTAATGCAGCAACTCTGTATTATGCAGAAAGACCTACTCACTTCCCATCAACTAGCAAAAGTGATCCAGCCCCAGGAGCAGAGCTACCCACAGTCAGATCCCAATAAGCATCCACAAGGGGCTGAGACAGGCATTTCTGTCATATCCTCACTTTGCCTCTCCCAGGCAGGACCGTTCCCAAGAGGAGTGAGAGAGAAAGAGGCCAAGAGTATAATGCTTAGTAAAAGTTCTTCAACATGGAATTGGGAATGAACATTCTCCATCTGATAGCCTCTTCTAAATGATAGTAAATAAAGCTGTGCTATTATTACACTAAGTGATTATATCTAGAGAAATCTGAAAGCAAAACTAGCAAGAGCTAACCGAAGATCCATTACTTCAAAGCTTAAGTGGAAACAGTAGCCTTCATCTTAGTGTGATGACGCCCTGTCTGGGATGTGTTTCTAGCAATAAAGTGCAGACATTTACAATTGATACCCATTGTCTTTGGGAATTAGAGTTTGTTCAAAGTTTTCAATATAACAGCACTATTCTTACCACTTTATATCAGATTTACTTTCTTGAGTGAAAGATAAAGGGGAGGGACTACATATAAGATTTGAGAAATTACTCATAACCCAGTCTACCTTATCTGTGAAGCAGCTCATAATGAAGGACCTTTTATGGTAGCATTAATAGTTGTGGCTATTGTGAATTATTGAAATGCTTGTGAGTTGTTAATTTTTATAGTTGCTTATATTATTTCTTTTTTATCTTATTCTGGAATAAATTTGATTAAGAAGGCAGAGGGGTTTTTTTTCAAGAATGAATATCTCAGCATGACACATGAGCAAGGACTCTACACACGCCTTAGTTCATCATGACAGAAGACCTAGAGTATCAAGTAAAAAACAGGACGCATAACAAAATTTGTGAATTTTTAGTAATATTAATATCACTATAAAAAATTAATAAACACAGCCCACAGCCCATCATAATTTAAATAATAAAATAGGAGAGTTTTTGATTAGTTGTATATAGTTTTCTTAAAGAGTTGGGATCCAGAAAAAATTTAGAATTCACTTTTAAAGTAACAGTCACAATTTTAAAAAGTTTAGCTATACATATTTATTTTGTTATAAAATTATCATTGTGAGATTTTCATGGCTTTATTTAATATATCATTTGATTGTAAAATGAATTTATGAATAGTTTTATAAACAGAGAGTCCCCCAGGCATATGGCACTTTTTCCTTTATTTTCCTACTACCAACCTCCCAGTTTGATGAGGTTTGTTCAATTCTGACAATATTGTATATATTATGCTTGCAAATTGCTAAGAAATAAAATAGGCAATGAGTACTGTTTTCTACTGTGAAGTCAGTCCCAATTCTTCTGTAACACTCATCTCCTTAGGAAAGCTTTATGTGGGCCGGGAACAAGATTTTTCCATTAACAACAAATCAGTGCCATTGCTAGGTGATTGTGACCTAGGGCCAGTAACCTCCAATCAGAGAGAAGCTCCAGAAGTCTGATTGTGACACTCCAGCATAAATATGAGCGCTCCCCCCCACTCACAGACCCTTCTCCTCTCCACTCTTAACTGTTAAGGAGAACAACATCTACAATGGCCAAATCCAACACCAAGAAGGGCTCCAGAAGACATCAAAAACCAAGCTCCAGAAAGAGATCACAGCCCTGCACTGACTTTAACCGAAATTACTCACTCTACATTCGCAGGGTCCTAAAAGAAGTGGATCCCCAGAAGAGTATATCATCTCACACCGTGGACATCATGAACACCATGATCAACAACATTTTTGAACGCATTTCTACGCAAGCCTACAATCTGATGTGTTTCAGAAATCGCTGTACCCTCACCCATGAAGATATCCAGAAGGCGATGTATATGCTGTTTCCTGGAAAACGATCTAAGTATGCAGTGACTTTTGGAAGTGAAGCTGTACAAAGATATGTCCACTCCAAAAACAATGTACCACGTTAATTAAATCTTGGGGAAAGTAAATCAAACTTACTACCCAAAAGATCGCTTCAATGTTGAATTCATCTCTCTTTTTTATAACATAGCAGTTGTTCCTGGTATTTTCCCTATTTCTCTTATCTCTAGAGAAGAATCACTCTCTTGGTATTTTACCTTTTAACAATTTGACTATTTAGGTTTTCTTGACACCTGTTCCCATCGAGAACTGTTGTTTTTCCTGTGAATGTGTAGATCTTGTTGTGTAAATTCAATGCTTGCTGTATTGTTAAGGTATTATTAACCATGTACAGGATGATTTAGTACAGCTACTTTGACCCTCCAAGTCAAACTGACTTTGAATTTGTGAAGATAAATGTTCTAATTAGAAGTATGCCAGTGCTGATAAATTTTCAACAAAAAAGTATTTTCTAGAGCAAACTACATTCAACTAAATATAGTTCCTTAATGACGTCTCTATCGAGCACATTAACTATTTCCTTTTTGTTTTTTTTTATTTTCTGAATTTCAACAAGCTCAGTCCATGTGAATTTTACCTCACATGTACATTTACCTTTACATTTAGATTTGGTTCACTAGGATTTGTTATTCTACATTTACAACATAAGAACACCCAGGAACCTACCTCTCAATTTCCAAACTTGAATAACTTCACACATGCAACTGGAGATGTTTTCCAATCCCATCTCCCTGTCCACTATCCTAAGTTTTCTTTCCCATTCCTTTGCTTTCCTTTGCACTTTTGCTACCTATGTGCATGTCTCTATATAATAGGTTTAATTTTGCTTATTTTGTAACATCAAAGCCATACTACATATGTTGCTCTGTGTTTGCCTTTTAATCAACATTGTTTCTAAGATTTATACCTGTTGATTCATATAGCTCTGGTTCATTCTTTTCACTACGATGTTACATGGTATTTTATAATATGAGCATACCACAGTTTATTTATGTATCCTCTCTTGATGGAGGTTTGGATGTTTTCAATTTTTTTGCTATTATGAACAATGCTGCTATAACATAAGTTGTAACAAGAGCTAAGTCTTATATAGCATTTGCTATGTGCCCGGCATTTTATGTAAATTAATTTCTTTAATTCTTATAAGAACTTTATGAGGTAAATCGGGCACTGAGAAATAAGTAACCTGTTTGAGGTCACACACCTGTGTAAGCAGCAGAGCTAGGATCTGAGTAGATTAACACAGTCCACTTGGACACATGCTACATGCTGTGAATATTACTATACGTGTATCTTCTGGTACAAACGTACAAGAATTTCTCTAGGTAAAATAGCTAATGGTGGGATTGCTGGATCATTGATAAGCCCATATTTGATTTTACTAGATACTACAAGACTATCTTCCAAAGTGTTTATACCAACTTATATTTGTAGTAGATGAGTAATTCAGATTCTTCTGTTTATAAGAAACACATCACTTAAGTTTCCTCAAGAAAAGGGTGTTTCTTGTATATATATACTGGGATTAAATCTGAGACTATTCTAGGTGTCTCTTACTCAGCACCAACTCTCTATTTTTCCTAGGGTTGCTCACTTTTAAACCCTTCCTTCTCAGTGTCCCAGGAAATACAGGTAGATCTGACAAATAGACCTACTGGATTCCACTTACCTGATGTAGCACAATAACATCTTACCACAATAAAACATGGCTTAAAAAGTTGTTAGGTGGGTATTTCTATACACATGCATTTATATAATTAGACTTGAAACCATCCTATTTGAATTAGGCCCAGACAGGGGCTGCTGGCCACCCTCAAGATTGGCTGATCATGATCGGATGCCCACATCGGCCATGCTGCTGTGGGTTGGCATCAGTGGGCCTCAAAGGCCTACCAGGGATCAGAAAATTATAACCCTTGGGCCAAACCTAGAAGCAGCCTTTTTTTGTATAGCCTCACAAGCTAAGAAGTTATTTTGTGGACTTCTGGCCAAGATGGGGACATAGGTAGACACACTGTGCCCCCTCGCATAACCAAGATAGGCACAACAACAATTTAGAAACAGAATAACAACCAGAACTGGCAGAAAATGGAACTGTATGGAAGTCAGACACCCAAGGAGTTAAAATAGACACGTTCATCCAGACCAGGAGGAGGGGTGGAGTTGGGCAACCAGGCGAGGGTCGAGGAGCAGAGAGTGTTGGGACCGGACTCGTAAAGCAACCAGGGCTCACAAGGGAAGCGGGGCACGCAAGACCGCAGCGGGCAGACCCTGGCCGAGGGGTGGCAACCTACAGACCCAGAGAGGTGGTGATTGTGAAGCAAGGCACTGCACCCAACCCAAGATCCCAGTGCTGGGTAATAGAGCCTTGGGGCACTGACTGAAAACACCTGTGAGGGTTGAGACAAAAGGAGAGACTCCCAACCTCACAGGGGAGGTCGTTGGAAAGTCCCACAGGGTGCATAAGCCCACCCACATGGGAATTGGCACCAGAGGGGCCCAGTTTGCTCCAGGGAAGCGGCGGAAGGGACTGAGGTCCAACGGAGGGCAGAGCAAGCACCATTGTTCCTTCTTGGACCCCAACCCCACATACAACATCACAACCCAGCCACTGGGGTGCCCTGGCCTGGTGAACACCTAAGGCTCCACCCCTCATACTTAACAGGTACAATCAGACAAAAAAAAAAAGAGAGAGAGAGAGAGAGATGGCTCAAACAGAAGATCAATTGAAAGCCCC
>CM052540.1:152535233-152550946 GCA_028533065.1 Trachops cirrhosus | reverse complement strand
CTTTGTGACATTGGACTTGGCAATGTTTCCTTGGACACAACCTAGGAAAAAGCACAGGCAACAAAAGAAAAAATAGACAAATGGGTATACATCAAACTTAAAAACTTTTGTGTACCAAAGAACACATCGATAGAATGAAAAGGGAAGAAAACATGTTCAAATCATGTAAACTGATAAGGAGTTAATATCCAGAATACATAAAGAACTCCTACAATTCAGCAACAAAAATCAAATAGCCAATTAAAAAATGGGCAAAGGACTTGAGTAGACATTTTTCTAAAGATGATATACAAATGGCCAACAAACATATATTAGATGCTCAGTATCATTTTGATCATTGACAGAGAAATGCAAATCAACACCACAGAGAGCCATCACCTCACATCCATTACGATGGCTAATATATAAAAAAGAAAATAACAAGTGTTTGCGGAAACATGGGGAGATTGCCGCCTTTGTGCATTGTTGGTGGGACTGTAAAATGGTACAACTGGTACAGTAAAATTAAATGGTGAAACAGTATGAATATCCCTCAAAAAATTAAAAATACAATTATCATATGATCCAGCAATTCCACTTCTATATATTCAAGAGAATTGCAAGCAGGATCTCAAAGAGATATTTGCACATGCATTTCATATCAGCATTATTCACAATAGCCAAAAAGTGGAAGCAACCCAACCATCCACTGATGGATGAATAAATAAAATGTAGTGTATACACCCAATGAAATATTATTCAGCCTTAAAAAGGAAGAAAACCCTTTCACATGCTACATCACGGATGAAACTTAAAGATATTATGCTAAATGAAATAAGCTAGTAACAAGATTACTGTATTCCGTTTATGAGATCTAAAGTAGTCAAATTAGTAGAAACAAAAAGTAGAATGCTGGTTACCAGGGCTGGGGGAGGGAAGAGGAAAAAAGGGGAATTGTTGTTTAATGGTTATAGAATTTCAGATTTGAAAGGTGAAAAGTTCTGTAAATCTGTTTTTTTAGCAATATGAATATACTTAACACTACTGAACTGTACATTTAAAAATGGTAAAGATGGTAAATTATAAGTTATGTAGCTTTCTTTTTTACCATAAAAAACTAGGGTCGTTTTACAATAACTGAACCATTTCTTTTATAAAATCTGATACCTCACCAAATTGTTCAAATTGTTCAGAAGACTGAACTGTGTGTGGTCTTCTCTAGGGCATTTCAAATTACTAAAATAAAACAATAAATATATAAATAAAAAACTGGTATTCTTTTAAAATAATTCACTTTTTAAAATAAAATAGAAAGAATAATTAAAACATATTACTCAGTACTCTTTAAAAGATAAACAACAAATATATTCATTACATGATATCTAGAATAATTGCCATAATAAAAGAATACTCACAGTAAAAGAGGTACCATAGATGCTAGTAAACCATGCTGCAGCTACTATAGAAACACTTTAGAAATACTATTGAAATATTTTAACAGAATAGCACACTAAATAGATTGGTTGAAGTCCTCATACCAGAACCTCATATAAAAAGAACAATAAGATAATAATAAATCCATGAGGAAGTTCAAGAATTCTGTAACAGATACACAAAATCTGCCCTCCCTCCCATATTCTTAAAAGAAATACTGGGTATGAATAACATGAGGATAAGGTCTGCCAAAAACAGATCTTGTAACACTAGAGGAAATCACAGATTGACATTTGTCAAAATTCTTCATGAAACAAGGCATTGCAGTAGGGATAAATTTGCCATATTATAATACTTTTCTCCTTTACTAGTTCAGGTATTGCTCTTCTGACTTAGTCTATCTTATTTCCCTTACTAGTAATATTCACCAAAGTCTCTCTAGACCAAGGTTGGTAAAGCATTGCTTGTAAACCACATATGGCCTGCCACCTATTTTTGTAAAGACAGTGTTATTGGAAAACAGACAAATTTAAAACATATTGTCTGAGCCTTTGTGCTACAACAGTAAATTAGTTGTGACAAAGAATGTATGGCTCATAAAGCCAAAAATATTTAATATGTAGCTTTTTATAGAGAAAATTTGCTCATCTTTGGTCTAGACAGTTATCACTATAACTTTATAATTTGGCTCTTCCAAACTGATTTTAGGTCAGTCATTTTAATAAATGAGGTAAGGGTATGTTGCTCTAACTTAACTGGTAACAATACTCTTGAATACAATACATTAATGAAGGAAAATGCCTTTGCATCAGGGAAATTGCAAAATGTAAACAATAACCATTGGTCACGCAATTCTCAGAGACAGTAGATTTGCAGCTCCACCAAAGTCAAATTATGTACAGCTTCCTTTGTTCTTTTTTTTTTTTAAATAAATGAATCAGGCTCTTCAATGCCCATGTAGGACCAAGGATTAATTATTTTGTTGAATTATTAGTTAGGCCAAGAGTATGATTCCTGTTTTAGTCAGTCTCCAAGGTAGTCCCTAATAATTTTCACCTCTTGGTACTCATGACTTTGTATATTATAACCCTCCCTAGTGTATCAGGGTTGGTCTGTGTGACAAATGGAATGCGTCAATAGTGAGGGTATGTCACTTCCAAGGTTAGGTTATAAAAGACATTGTGATTTCTGCCTTGCTGTCTCTCATATCATTCATTCACTCTAGGGGAAGTTAGTTGCCATGCTGTGAGGCAATCGTATGGAGAGATCCGTGCAGAAAGGAGCTGAGACATCCTGCCAATAGCCAGTAAGAAACTGTGGCCTCCATTCAACAGCCATGTGAGTGAGGCTTCTTGGAAGCAGATCTTACACATCCATTCAAGCCTTCAGAGAACTGTAGTGTTGGCTGACATCTTGACTGCAAACCTCAGGAGAAGTACTGAACCAGAATGAACTGAATAAGTTGCTCCCAGATTCCTGACCCCAGGAAAAACATGAGATGCTAAATATTCTTGTTTTCAAGCTGCCAAGTTTGAGATAATTTGTCATAGAATAATAGATAACTAACATAATTTCCCAACATCTTAAATGCACTAGATCTCCTTTCAAAGAGTACAAAATTGTAAAACCATTTATGGGGAGAGAATCCTGAGAATAATGATCCTATCTGTAGAAGCTAAACTGCCAGAGGCATTTGTCAAAAATTTATTCTATTACTTTGACTGACATAGTAAATAATACCACCATAACAGTTCAAATTTCTTAAGCCAAGTAGTTATAGATAATAGAATGGCCTTAAATTTTTCTTTTGGTCAGCCAGGGAAGATTCTGAAACATTACTAAAACTATACACTATGTCTGAACTCTGCAAGTGAATTGGAATCATCTCTATCTAAGTGAAAAGAATTGAAATCTTCTATAAGCTAAAGGAAAAGGCAACTTCGTTATCTAAAATAGACTCAGGGAATCTTTGAGACGTGTTTTAGTGATCGGGTCTGGGGCATTTGGGGCCATGTTCTGAAATGTCTTTCAGTCCCTTCCAGTTATACTTACTGTCTTACTGTTGTTAAATGTGTGTTTTCCAGAGTCTCACATGCTTTTGTGCAGCCACTGTCCTGACAGATGATTCAACAAATAATTCAAGGGCAAACAAACAAAAAACAACAGAATAAAATCACACTGGTAACATGCAGACTGAAAATAAAATCTCCACCATTGAAATCTCACCTTGAAGGAAAATCAACAGTTTAAAGATTTGCACAATCCTTGAAGGTCTTTCCTGCAGCTTTGATTGACTGAGGAGCAAAAGGAAAGACTGAAAATAAAGAAGTAACCATAGACTCAGGAAAAGACTGACTTTTGCTGAAGCTAAGTTAACAGGTAGCCACAAGAACCAGTTTGAAATCCATTTAATCTATAAAGAATAACTTGCTTCACTGAGCCTCCTATGAAAGTTGGCTAATGGGGGCAGCCTCACTCCAATAGTATACACCTCTGAGTAGCAGCGAATCACCAATTTCACCTGAGTAACTGTGGACTAAGGGTGATGTCAACCTACTTACACCCTGAAAATTTGCCAACTCCTAGCACTCCATGCTTCCCCCAAATAAAGAGCCTATGTTAGTTAGGTCAACAGTTTGCTCTGCTTGGAGAGAGTGTGCCTGACCAGCACAGTCTCCCCACACTCCTCCCCTAAGCCCCCACTATAGTAGGCCATATATTCAGCTTTGTCTTTTTATTGTACATATTAAGTAGTGGTCTCATTATCCTTTGGCAAACTCTGCTAAATCTTTTATTACTTTTAACCTCTTCCCACGTAATAGTGTTAATAGTGAAGGTAATTATGATAATGCTGGTTTTAATCTATGCTTACTATACCATGCACTGTGCTAAGAGCTTTAAACGCATTATCTCAATAATTGAGGACTGCCAGTAATATCTGGCTACCAGGGCTTTTTGGATTTTCAGGTAGCACTTGGACCTGAAGAAGTTATTAGCCCAGGCTTATTCAAAGTGCCAGTCCTTTGCTTGTTTGCTTTCAAATCCACTTCTCACCCTTTCTCTGCTCTTCTCAGTATCACAAGCGGCTGACTCCTACAGACTGAGTTTTCTAAACACTTCTATCAATCAGCTGGCTTCCAGCTCAGTTCTGATCATAGGAATCTGTAGTGAAAGATGAAATGCAAGGAGGGAGGGGAAAGACAAGGTATCTTTTCCCTTTTTGCTTCTGGGGATGGTGGTTCTGGCAATAGTTATGTTTTCTTCCATTGCTCCAACCCCTTTAAACACGCCTTCCTTCTTGGTAGTCATCACTTATATCATTCTGCTTGAAATACCTAGAGCTCTTTCTGATTTCCTGGACCTTTGCTGATACAATAATAAGAACCGGTGGTAGGAATTGTACCAGGCAGACTTGGGAGACTTGAGATTTTGTGCCAAGGTTGCCTCTAAATCACTCATGAACTTGAGGCAATCACAGTTTGGTGCTTCCATTTTGTTATCTATGTAACAGAATTGTTGATCTTTAAGGTTTTTCCCTGTCTCCTCAACTAGAACCTTCTATAATACTGGGCTTGCAAGAATTGGTTGAACATTTATAAGACGTATAACTTTTCCCTTCTCCCATGTAACAGTGTTTAGAAACTGCTTTGAAGGCTTTGATTACCTTGCACAAAGGCCTTGAATATAGCCATTCTCCAAACCAGATGAAACATGAAAACGTCCTTTTCTATGAAGAAGGCAAACTACATAATTTGAGGGGCCCAGTGCAAAATGAAAATGCAGGGCCCTTGTTGAAAAGGCAGGGAAAAAGTGCCATTAAATATATTACAAATAAAGCTTTTCCTTTAAAACTATTTTGTTACTTATAAAATATGGTAAAGGTAATAGTGATGTGAGGAACAATATAACTTGCAAAGTACAAAAAATATTTTGGTGTTATAATTTTATATAATACAGTATCATTAATGTGATATCTTGACTCATCACAATTTTGTGGCATGCCTTTCTGAAAATTTATCTAATAGGGCATTAAAATAAACATATACTTTGAACAATTTTATTTTCAGTTGAAACAATTGAAAGAGACATTGGTTGCTCTTGAAAAATAAAAGATTGCATAATTTTTTATACTTTTAAATTTTAACTAGAATCTTTCTGCTGATGCAATTGTTACTGAAGCATTTAAGAATATTTTATAGGCTGTGATAACATTTGGGATAAATTTCTGAGAAGTTATTCTGAAATAAAAATTTTAGTGCATGTAGAGCTGATGATTCTCATGGAATAATTTTTTTAAATATTTCATTCTTTATATTAATCAGTTTTGTGTAAGTCCAAATTTAATTTTAAATGTAAATTTATACAATAGCCTTTAAATGCTTTCTCTGACATTTCCTGTAACATATGGAAGTTGTACAAGAAATCAAATATGGCTCCGTGCTTTGTATAAAATTCAAAACACTAATTTATGCATTCTATCAATGCATCTTCAACTACAAGGAAAGATAATTTTAAAATTACCTTCCTCATTAATAATTGGTTCATCTGAAGCTTCATATGAAAGTGGTGTAATTTTCTGTCAAATGCCATGATATTTAGACTTACTATCTATTTCTAAGTCTGTGGATTTGTGCTTTGCAATGCTGAAGCAGTTTTCAAGAGCTGGAATTCTAAACTTCTGAAGGGGTTATGCTGATTCCTGACACACTTTCTCACAGTGTCCATGTGTACACTTTTATTTTGTAATAACTAACTGACAGTGTTTGCACCCTGTGTTTTGGCAGTTTCCGTGCCAGCTGGCAAGAGTTATATTTGTGCAAATGCCACAGTCAAGCTCCAGGGACGGATGGGCAAGCCAGCCTCCCACCATGGGATGCAGTGGTGCCAGCCCACAGAACCCCTCCTTTCTCCCATGGTTGTGGCTGCTGCTTTTGCACTGCTGTCACCATTGCTGCTGCCAATGTGGGCCTAGGTCCCTGCCCAGCAGCCTCGGTCAGGTAAATATAATAATTTTGTACGTGTAAAGCCTTGAAAAGATGAGAAAATACTGGAGAAGAGGAGCTAGGGATGTTTATCTTCCTTATAAAAATTATGTAAGAAACATTTGCAACCTCAAATGTGAGGGACCTTGGTAGTTGAGACATATTGACACGGGAGAGTCTAAAATCTAGGGGCCCAGACACAGGGCCGCTGATGCCATGAAAAGCCTTAGCAGAGTCAGGGGACCCATGGGAATAAGCACAATTGTTTCTAAGATGTTTGATGACATAATTAGTATTATAGGTGGCTGAGAATCTTCCAAAAGTGATGAAGCATGGAGATCGGTCTCTTTGGAGCCAAATCTATCCAAAGGTACATTTTTAGATAAAAAGTAGAGATGAATTAATTTGTGTTGACCTAAATGTGTACTTCCTCTAGACTATGATGACCTTTATCTTGAAATACCTGACCACCTTGAAGAAACGAGAGTTGACTTACATGCACATATGCCATCTCTACAGGCATCTTGAAGATTCTACAGGATGCGTTCTCCTTAAGTGTGAAATATTTTGTAGTAGTTTTTACAACAGGACATTAAAAAAAACTTTTTGCTATGGAAAATTTCAAACACATACAAAAGTAGAGAGAATAGTATAATGAACCCATCTTTATGTACCCATTACCCAGTTTCAGTAATTTTATGACTGAGTTTTATCTGCACCTCTAACCCACTTTCTTTATTTCTAGATTACTCTGACACAAACCCCAGACATCGTATTTTATCTACAAGCATTTCAATGTGTATCTTTAAAAGATTAGGTATCTAAATATTTAATAATGTTTCTTGATGTTATAAAATAGTTATTGAAATTTCTCTCTTATTTTTTTTAGTTTGAATCACTATCCAAACAAGGTCTATACGCTGATATTAGTTAGTCTGACTCTAAAGGCTCTTTTAATATATAATTGCACCACTTCCCCCTTTTTTTCTTTTGCACTTTATTTGTTGAAGAAGCTGAGTCTTTTTGTCCTGTAGAATTATCCATGGTATGAAATTTGCTCCTTGCATTCCTAAGGTATTGCCTAACGCCTTCTGCTCTTCCTTACATTTCTGTAACCTGGTATTTAAATATAGAGGCTTGAGAGATTTATATTCGATTATTTGGAATGTGGCTACCGCATAGGTGGTCTTGGGTACTTCCATCTGGACACAAACATCAACTGGTTGCCTCTCGTTTGTGCCCTGACCAGGAACTGAAACCACAACACAGGCACATGCCCTGACTGAAAATTGAACCAGCAACCTTTCACGTTGTGGGACAATGCCCAATCAATATGGCACGATCCAAATTTCTTATCAAGATACATATTTGGTTGTGATTACTTGGGTTCTCATGTTATTCATATAGTGACAATACTGACAGAGATTTATTGTATTTGGTGAAAAGAACTTATACATACATCCATTTCAATGCAATATATTTCAGTTAAAATAATACAACTAATATATTTGAGATACAGGCATACCTTAGAGATAGCGTGGCTTTGGTGCCAGACCACCACAATAAAGTGAATGTCACTGTAGAGTGAGTCACTCAAAAGTTTTGGTTTCCCAGTGCATATAAAAGTTATGTTTACACTATACTGTAGTCTATTAAGTGTGCAATAACATTATGCCTTAAAAACAATATATATACCTTAATTTTTAAAAAGTACTTTTTGCTTAAAAATGCTAAGCATGATTTGAGCCTTCAGCAAGTTGTAATCTTTTGGCTGGTGAAGGGTCTTGCCTCAACATGGACAGCTGCTGACTGATCAGGGTGATGGTTGCTGAAGGTTGATGAGACTGTGGGAATTTCTTAAACCTGAAGTTTGCCACGTGGGTTGACTCTTCCTTTCATGAATGGTTTCCCTGTAGCATGCAATGCTGTTTGATAGCATTTTATTCACAGTAGAACTTTCAAAACTGGAGTCAGTCCTCTCAAACCCTGACACTGCTCTATCAACTACATTTATGTAATATTATAAATTCTTTATTGCCATTTCAACAATCTTCACAGCATCTTCACCAGGAGTGAATTCCATCTCAAGAAACCACTTTCCTTCCTCATCCATTAAAGTTTTATCATGAGATTGCAGGAATTTAGTCATATCTTCAGGTTCCACTTTTAATTTTAGTTCTCTTGCTATTTCCACCACATCTACAGTTACTTCCTCCACTCAAGTCTTGAACCCTTCAAAGTCAACCGTAAGGGTTGGAATCAACGTCTTTCAAATTCCTGTTAATGTTGATGTTTTGACCTCTTTCCATGAGTCACGAATGTTCTTAGTGATGTTTAGAATGCTGAATCCTTTCCAGAAGGTTTTCAACTTACTTTGCCAAGATCCATTAGAGGAACCAGTATATATGGAAGCTGTAGCTTTACAAAATACATTTCCTTTTCTTTAAGTATATTTTATTGATTATGCTATTACAGTTGTCCCATTTTTTCCCTTTTATCCCTCTCCACCCTGCACCTGCTCCCTCCAGCATTCCCCCACTCCTTAGTTCACATCAATGTGTCGTGCATGTAAGTTCTTTGGCTTCTCCATTTCCTGTACTATTCTTAACCTCCCCCTGTCTATTTTGTACCTACCAATTATGCTTCTTATTCTCTGTACCATTTCTCCCATTCTACCCCTGCCTCCTCCCCACTAATAACCCACCATGTGATCTCCATTTCTGTGATTCTGTTCCTGTTCTAGTTGTTTGCTTAGTGCATTTTGTTTTTGTTTTTTAGGCTCAGTTGTTGATAGTTGTGAGTTTGTATCATTTTACTGTTCCTATTTTTTGATCTTTTTCTTTTTCTTAGATAAGTCTCTTTTAAAATTTCATATAATAAAAGCTTGGGGATGAACTCCTTTAACTTGACCTTACCTGGGAAGCACTTGACCTGCCCTTCCATTCTAAATGATAGCTTTGCTGGATACAGTCATCTTGGATGTAGGTCCTTGCCTTTCATGACTTTGAATACTTCTTTCCAGCCACTTCCTGCTTGTAAAGTTTCTTTAAAAAGTTTTTTTATTGTTGTTCAATTACAGTTGCCCCCATTTTCCCCCCATTACTCTCCCCAGCCCTACCCACCTCCCACCTCCCACATTCAATCTTTCCCCCAGCTGTCTTTGTCCATGGGTCCTTTGTACATGTTCTTTGACTTTACCCTTTCCCTTCTTGCCGGTAAGGTTTCTTTTGAGAAATCTGCTGATAGTCTTATGGGAACTCCTTTGTAGGTAACTCTCACCTCTCCTGCTGCTTTTGTGATTCTCTCCTTATCTTTAATCTTGGGTAATGTAATTGTGATGTGCCTTGGTGTGTTCCTCCTTGGATCCAATTTCTTTGGGACTCTCTGAGCTTCCTGGACTTCCTGGAAGTCTATTTCCTTCACCAGATTGGGGAAGTTTTCCTTCATTACTTTTTCAAGTAAGTTCTCAATTTCTTGCTCTTCCTCTTCTCCTTCTGACACCCCTATGATTCAGATGTTGGAATATTTGAAGTTGTCCCAGAGGTTCCTAAGCCTCTCCTCATTTTTTTGAATTCTTACTTCTTCATTCTGTTCTGGTTAAATGTTTTTTTCTTCCTTCTGTTTCAAATCATTGATTTAGTCCCAGTTTCCTTCTCTCCACTGTTGGTCCCCTGAATATTTTTCTTTATTTCACTTTGTATAGTTTTCGCTTCTTCCTTTATTTTGTGTCTGTGCTCAGTCATTTCTGTGAGCACCCTGATTACCAGCGTTTTGAACTCTGCTTCTGATATGTTAGCTATCTCCTCATTGCTTAGTTCTTTTTCTGAAGTTTCGATCTGTTCTTTTATTTGGGCCATATTTCTTTGAATGTGATTTTAGAATTGATGATATATGACATTTGTTGTGTCTACTCTATACCAGGTTCTATTTCTGATTTGACATCATCTCAACTAATCCTTCTAAAAATCTAGTGGCATGGGTATCCCTGCTCCCTTTTTACAGAGGAGGGAAGTGAGGCAAAGTGACTCTCTAGTCATGTCTTGACAAACTGTGACATTCTTGGGTATTGGCAGCAGGTGGCCTCTTTTCAGCTTGGGCACTTTTCATTTCTGGAAAACACTTATGTGACCTTCATGGTGAGGCAAAGTCTCATTCTGCCCTATCTCAGATGGGCTTGACCATGAGGCACATTAAGACTTCAGAGCCTGGGGTAGAGATAAAGGAAGGGCATGGTTGTCCTGGAACTAAAAATGATATCTATTGACCAGCATGCATCACCTGAGGGCTGAAGCAAATAATTACAAAATTACATAGTTGGGAGTCCTGCTCAGGTGGTCTCAGTGGTCAATGGGAGTGGTCTCACTCATATTTTTCATGTGAAACTGGGAAAAGAGAAATGGTGTGGGACAGCTAGTTAGGTATGAGCAGATAAGCTGTGTGCAAAGTAGAGCAATAATCCTGCAAGAACATCTGGCTAGGGGAGCCTGGGGACCTATGGAACATGCCATCATTCCTCAAGATTTTACTGCTCTCCTTGAGGGGTAACTCAATGAAAGACAAACTTTCTGCTTTTACAGGATGTGGGTCAGGGTTATCTGAGCATGAGAGAGAAGGTTGACCATGAAATCTGGAGAATGTAGGAGAAGATCTGAGTTTTAGAGCCTTTAACACTCAATTCAGGTGTATTCTTAAAGCCCTCTCAGCCTGGTGTATGGATTCAGGGTCTCCCTTAGTGTTGTTTTAGCACGCTTGGTGCTAGTACTTACATGAATAAATAATAATATTTATTGAGTGCTTACATCATGACAGACAGTGAGTTAAGTGCTTTACAAGGCTTTATCTCATCCAGTACATTGGTATCCCTCTTTTTCAGACAAGGAGACTGAGACTTGGAAAAGTTACATGATTGGCCTCAAGTCCCACAGCTAGGCATTTGCAAGGTTCAGGTCTGAACTCCATGGTCTGTCTCAGAACCCATGTACGTAGGACTTAGAATGTACTCATTTCATTTCTCTATTTGTTCACTTTTGAAAAATTGTTAGTTTCTTTAAGATACAATGGTTTTCTTTTTAATCTCCACATCTCTATCTTTTAGCATAGTGCTGGGTACATGATAAATGTTTGGCAAATGTTTATGGAAAGGACGAATGAATGACAGAGCCCAAGGGGCAAAAATTTAAGAAAACACACTGAAGCTCTTAGAGTTTATGAATGAATAAAATAGTATGGTCAGCTCTGCTCTTGGTACATAATAATCACTTACTAAATGTTAGCCATAATTATCATTACTGGAAATAACAATACATTTAAAATGACAGTTGTTTTTTTGCATAGGAATTCATCATATACCTTAATTTTTTCAAATTCCTTTACTTTAATTGCATATTTCTGTACAATTTTAGAAGGATGAGCATTTAGTTTCTGTGCAGTGTTTTGAATGTGTAGGACTTAAATATTATTTTTGATAGCTTTCCCTTGAAATGTGAGAGATGTTTGCTTGAAAAATGAGTATAGTTAAGTAGAAAAGAGGACTGCTTTGCTGCAAGTTCAATTTAAGCAATCTACAATATAACATTGTGAGAGTACAGCTGACATTTAATGTAAAAGAGTTTCTTATCATACGCTTCCAGCCACCACAGCCTGAGGACAAAAGCCAACTGCCAGATTAGAGAAATATTGTGATTTTAGTGTACTAATACAAAACTCAAGTTTTCTCATTTTTGGCTTCAGAGTCAACCTATTCTCATTATTCTTGCCACAAAAGTATCTACATTTATTTCACATAAAAATTTTGTAAATAGAATAGTGTACTATGGGAACAATTTATTTATGGCATCAGAAAATCCTTGCATAGATGTCTTTGAGGAGTTAGGTAGATTGAGTGAATTATTATTGTTGTTATTGTTGTTATTATTATTTATTTTTCAACCATTTTTGGTAGAGTCTACTAGTTGCATATCCCAATATCTTTTCTCTCTCTTCCTCAATAATATAACCCTGCATTTACACAGAGACAATATGCCCAGCTAAATGTCTTGGCCTCCCTTGCAACTAGGATTTTTTTTTTTCTTTTCTTGAAAGCCTTTTAAATGTGGAGTAAATCAAATGCAAAAAGAAAAGGGATAGTTCAATAATATTTTAAATGGCTGACTTGATTGGGGGTCAGCACACAACTCTGCAGAGATTAATTTGATGTCAAGTGACTCCTCTACTTGGAGAAACAATAGGAAGTGAGGACCGAAAAATGAGATGCCCATTGACAGGATTTAGGAAGGCAGGGTAAAACCTTAGTAATTCTAAGGTTCCATAACTCACTTTTCTGGCAAAGATCCCACAGAAGTTTCTCTGGTTCTCCCAAGGGGGTCTGGTTTCACATGTGCCCATGAACCAGTCTATTGGGAACAGCCGTCACAGGACACTGCTTTGTCCTCCCTTCTCCCCGCCAGCTTTGTGGGGTCCTTATTTGCAGCTCTACTTTGGATTCTGGTCCCAGTGTAGAGTGAGGAAACCAGTCCTTTCTACAACTATTTTTATGTCCCACTTTGTTGCCAGGGCACTGAAGCTGGACAGCCAGACCATTGCAATCCTTCATAAAAACAGGTGGGTTGGTTTGCTTTTGTTTTTGTTTTTCTTGGCTCTCACAAACACACAAAAAATTGTCCTCTGAGCAACTGTCCATGAAGAACACAGACAAGTGCCAGGTTTTATTTTTCAGTATTCTCTTCATTTTTTAATGTAATTGACTAACCTTCCATCTCGTCTTATACTATTTATAGGCTGCTGCTTTCTCCCCGTATATTTACATAGGCTGTTGGTTTCTTCCACACTGCTGTATGTCTTCCAAAAGCAATAAAAAATCTGCCAGTACATAATGTGTAACATAGCACATAGTTGTGATAAAAACCAATCACAGGTATTAAAAAATCAAGCTGTCTTCTTTGTCTTAAGTTTTAAATAAGTGCTAATCTTCTGCACCTGCCCCCCAAGTGTTTGACCTTTGCCAGATCCTCTGCACTCTGAGCACTCTTGTGCACGTTGGTGCTCACCTTTGGCACCATTTACAACAGCCTCTTGCATACTGTCTAGATATTTAAAGGGAAGTGGTAAAAGAACTGAGCCTCATGTCTTGCCTCTATCGATGAAGCCTCCTGGGCCAAAGCTGGGAATTCCTAGTTGGCTATTTCTCTGGTACTGTACACATTGCATGTGCCTTCTGGTGATTCTGCCTCCTAAGTATCTTTCACATCTATCTCTACCTACTCATTTCCACTCTGAATGACTTGGTTGAGGCTCTCAGCAAGTCTTTGCTGGATCACACCAATAATATGTAAGCTGGGGTCTCCTTGTTTAATTTATCCTCCTCATTTCTGCTGCTGGAATAATCTTTATGAATACAAATTAAATTACATCTTTCTCCTGCTTAAAGTCCCTCCATGGATCTCCTTATAGGTACTGGGACTAAATTCAAGTTGTAAATTGGCTCACATATTTCTTGCCTACCTCTCTGAACTCATTTCCACCATACCCCCTCTTACAATTATTGGCAGCCATTCAACCTGGAATTATCTTAAATTTTTACTGTTTAATGTCCTATCATTTTGCAAATATTATTTCTTCTAACTAATGTGCATTTCCTTCAAGACACAGGTAAGGTATCATCTCCTGTAAGACACCCCTCCCTTCTGGGTTAGATGTCCCTTCCATATTCCATGGTACTGTCTACATTTCTTTCTCTGTATGAGATGCAGCATCATTGATCTTTAAGTTATGGGCTCTGGAGGCAGAGCGTATTTGTAGGGTTAGTTGCATTTCTTTTATTATGAGCTCTGTGACCTCTAGCAAGTTTTAGACTTTTTTGTGACTATAAAATGATAATAATACTTCTTCCATGTGGTTGTCATGGGCTTTATATTGAGATGACATGTATGGAGTGCTTAGAATAATGCCTATCTCAGATCCTAGACTCAATGTATGTCAGCTATTCCCAATAATTCATTTTATTTTCAGTTTTTATTCCACAACATTCTAAGCTTTGAAAGGGATGGAACTTGTCTTTGTTTTCTCAGCATCTATCTCAAGGAAAGCATTTCTGTGAATGCATAAATCAACCATAAGTATCTTATGTAAGGTATTATACTTAATAGTACTTCCCTATTGCCCAGTACTTTCTGTAACATTTAGTTCATACAAGTACAAGCTAGCAGTACACACACATATCAAGTCTTTAGAATTTTATAATAAGTGACAGCATATATTTGTGTGAGATTACATGATTCATTTTCAAAACAAGGTTTCTAAACTTAGAGAAGAGTCTAAGTTTGCTAGAATTTTGTTATTTGGGTATTTGTATTATAAAATCAGCACTATTATTTCATGTTGGTATGAGACATCTTTCATGACACTATATCTCTAGCTGCAAATTACCACAGAATACACATATTGGTCATGTTGTTGACTCAGTTGGAAATTTTCTTGTCTATCTTCTTGGAATCTCTCACTTATTTTTGCATTTTAAGTAATGTTTCAAAATCACATCAAGTATCCAATAGAGTAATAACAGGCAAGCTCTTGCCATCTGAGAAAGGATTGCTAAATGGCATGAGATTTCATTTTATAGCAGCATCTGGTAAATACACAGACATTTTTCAACCTCCATTTCTAGATTAATATGTTTTTATTTAATAAGCATACAATCATTTTCAGACTAACTGCATTTTTTAGAAATCAGTAATCTTTTGGATGTCTATATTAGAATTAGTTTGACTGTGAATGATAGAAACCCAAAATAACAATAACTGACTTAAGTGAGTTAGACATTTAGAAAAGTTAGACAAGGTAGACATTTATTTCTTTCTCATGCAAACATAGGCAGTCATCAGAAGCCAAAA
This sequence comes from Trachops cirrhosus, assembly GCA_028533065.1. Lineage (NCBI taxonomy): Eukaryota > Metazoa > Chordata > Mammalia > Chiroptera > Phyllostomidae > Trachops > Trachops cirrhosus. The sequence goes on along the minus strand of CM052540.1, from coordinate 152,535,663 downwards.
AACTCTTTTATTTTTCTGTTCTACCATCCTTAATATACAGGTTTCAATCCCTAGCTTAAGATGGCTGCTTCAGCTCCAGCCTGTACATCTTCATTCCAGCCAGCAGGAAAGAGGAAAAGGGAAAAGAGCACTCTGTTGATATTTAAGGACACTTTCCAGAAGTTACACATACCTTTCCTTTGTCAGAACTTGGTGACATGGGCACACTTAATTATAGGAGGGTTGCAATGTAATCTTTGTCTTGGGTGACTATGAGGTCAGTCACCCAAGACAAAGGGGTCTTATTTAAAAATTGGGGGTCAGGACCCGGAAAAGCCAGGCACTCCCCGGGACCTGTGAGGCCCAGGCCCCGCAGGTAGGAGAAGTGAGCACCCCTCGGGTCCCAGAGACTGCGCACCCGTGGACCCGGAAAAGCCCAGGCACTCCCCGG
>CM052540.1:152460343-152534733 GCA_028533065.1 Trachops cirrhosus | reverse complement strand
CCTAAACAACAAAACAAAGAAGCAAGTGAAATATAACAAAAGATACTGAAATAGAGTTGTCAGTGCCAGAGGGGAGAGGGGAGGGAATTTCAGGGGAGAAGGGAAGGGTTTACAGGAACAAATATAGAGGACACATGGACAAGACTAGGGGTGTTGGAAAGGGGAGGGAGGAGGGGAGGAATGGGTGGGTGGGCTGGAATGGGAATAAAGGATAGAAACTGTACTGAATAAACTAAAATAAAAATTAAAAAATAAAAAAATAAAAAATAAATAAAAATAATTCCTTGGCTGCCATAGCTCCATACAGTTTGATATTCTGGCAGTTCTGGTTGTTTATTGTTTTTAAATTGGTTGTTATCCTTCTTTTCATTGTGCGAGGGAGTGAAGTATTTCTACCTACACATTCATCTTGGCCAGAACACTGATCTGTTCGTTTGGGACATATTTCTTTGTCTCGGTGTGCCTGTTACATTATATGGGTGGAGCCTTAGGTATTCACCAGGGCAGGGCAACCCATGTTTCTGCATTTGTGGTGCTGTATGTGGGGGAGGGGTCTGAGAGAAAACAAAGCCACTTGCTCAGCTCTCAGCCAGTTTTTAGTCGCTTCCCTGGATACCCCCAAGCAAATTGGGCCCTTCTAGTGCTAATTCCTGGGTGGGTGAATTTGTGTAAGTTCTAAAACCCAGTGGGTCTCTCCAGCGAATTTTCTTGTGAGGCTGAGAGATTCTCCCGCCACCACAACCTCCACAGATTTTTACAGACAGAGGTTTTGAGGCTTCATTTCCCTGCACTGGAACCCTGGGTTGCATGGTCTGTCTTCCTCCCCAGTTGTTTTTTCTGGTTTATCGCACACAAATGTGGGACTGCCCAGTCCACCAGCCACCACCTTGTGGTGTGTCCTCTCCACCCCAGCTGCCCACCTCCACCCCTCCTACAGGTCTGCATGAATATTTCTTCTTTAACTCCTTGGTTGTCAAACTTCCATACAATTTGGTTTTCTGGCAGTTCTGGTAAGTTTTTGTGTTTAAATTTGTTGTTTCCGTTCTTTTGGTTGTAAAAGGAGGCAAAGTGCCTACCTATGCTTCCATCTTGACTGAAAGTCTGTTTTTTTCTACTTTGTTTTCTATATCACTGATTCATTCTTCTGCTTCATCCAATCTACTGCTTATTCCTTTCAGTGTATTCTACATTTCCGAATTCTATTCTTCATTTCTGACTGGCCCTTTTTTATGGTTTGTATGTCTCTTTTCATGCTGTTGAGAATCCTTATTACAATTGCTTTTAACTCTATATCTAATAAACTGCCTGCCTCCATTTACTTAGCTCTTTTTCTGGAGATTTCTCCTGTTCTTTCATTTGGGGCCTGTTTCTGTTTCCATTTTGACTGCCTCTTTGTGTTTGTTTCTATGTGTTAGATAGATCTGCTATGACTCCCAGTCTTGGTGGGGTGGCCTCATGTAGTAGGTATCCTATGAGCCTGGTTCAGTGGTGCCATCTCCTTGATGACCTGAGCTGGATGTTTCAGGAATGTCCCTTGTATGGGTACTGCGGGCCCTTCTGTTGTAACTTGGACTTGATTGCTATTGGCCTGTTCATGTATGGGATTGACCCTCAAGGATGACCCTGTGAGGCTCAACCCTGTCCATGACATGCAAGCTGCTGTGCAGGTGCAGACCACATGAAGTGGAATCTAGTGACTGCCAATATCTCCCTTTTTATATGCCACTTGTGAAGCTTATTGGATCCTGCTGTGATGATGTCTGAAGCTGGCCTCTCAATGTGTTAGTTCTGGGCCTCTTGTGAGGAAGTCTGGTGCTGGTCAATGTCAGACACTGCTTACAACTGGTGTCCAGCAATCTGTTTAGAGCTACAAGTAATCCACAGTTTGTGGCTGCCTCTGCTGGGCCTCTGTATACACAGGAAGGGCCAAACTGCACACCAAGGCTGACTTTTACCAGCATCGGGCCTGGGGGCAGGTTAGCAAAAGTCCCAAAGCTCCTCAGGATCTGCCTCCACCTGCCTCTGCCTGCCAGCAGCCTGTTAGGCTCAGTCACTGAAAGAGTCTTTGGCAGTTGAATTGCATGAGGTTGATTCTCATTGCGGCACCAAGAAGGGGTGAATGGTGTTCACTATATTGATACAGGGTCAAACTCAGTGCCAGTGTTGGGTCTGAGGCCACTCAGCAAATGTCCCTGGGTTTACCAAGTCTAACTACCACCCACTGGGTGCTCATATACTTTTGTGTTGGGGATGGGTCTCAAGGAGTCATCAGGGTGAGGCCATCAGAGTTTATCAAGTCCAAACATACCATGATTTGGTCACGTGAAGGGAGGGCTCTGCTCTGGTTGGACAGGTAGGAGGGAAAATGGCCCCTGTCCTAGAGCCATGCAATTCAGTCTATTCCAGATTCTGCCAGGAGCCTGATATCAGCACAGTGGGGCCTCCGGGAGTCAGGATGATGAGCTAATAGATCTCCCATGAGGGGGAGGTGCTATTCAGACTTTGGGGTAGGTGGGGGGTGTGGCCCCCACCCCAGAGCCAAACAATTCAATCTGTCCCAGATTTTGCCCAACCTGGGCAGGGCAGAGCCACTAGGTGTCAGGTGAGTAGAGCCACCTGAGCTGAGAGGATGAATCTGCTGGAAGCCTGAAGGTGGTTCTAATGGATCTCCCTTGAGGGAGCAGTGCCAGTCAGGTTCACAGGAAAGTGAGGGAAATAGTCACCGCCCAAAGCCACATAACTCTTGTCACTGATACCTCCTGAGCCTACCCAGACCTCTACACCCTGGGCAAGGCAGCTACCTCCTCAGCAGGGTGTAAGCTCTGCAGGCTGGGGTGAGAGGGAGTCCAGATGGTAGGGCTATTGCTTTCCCCAAGGCTGATGCCACGTGGAAGGGAGTGTTTCAGCCAAGAAAGACGGCATGTACGATATGGGAGACTGACTCAGCACGGGGATCCTGGTTGTTGTCCCTTCAGCAATCTTCCCAAAGTCATAAACCCCAGACTCTCCCCATGTGACTCTAGTCCACTCCCTCCTCCCTCCACCGGAGCCCAGGGTGAGTGGCTGCAAATGCAAGTTTGTGTGTTGGACCCTTAAGAGGACATCTGTGTCTCTAGTGGACTACCATCTCTTCTTGGTGGACAGAAACTGCTGCTTTTCACAGACAGATGTTATGTGGGTCCTTTTTTCCCAGCTCAGGTGCTCTGGGCTGGGGAGCCTGGCTTGGGGTTGAGACCCCATGTTTCTCAGCTGAGATATCCCTTTGGAACCTCAGCCACCACCCGTGGGTACAAAGCCAGAACTTTTTGTGTCTCTGCCCTTCTTACCAGTCTCGACGTGGCTTCTTGGCTATATGATTTCTCTTCAGCTAGTCTTCAGTTGGTTAGTCAGGATGATTGATCTATAATTTACTTGTAATTCCAGTTTGGTCCTGGAAGAACATGTAGTTTCCACCTACTCTGCTGCCATCTTGGATTCTTCCTAAATTTAATTTTTAAATATTTAATTCCCAGTTGCTAACCTACTGACTCAAAAGTACATACATTGATGTCCTGGCTGGTGTGCTCAGTAGACTGAGCACTGGCCTACCAATTGAAAGGTCACTGGTTTGATTCGCAGTCACGGCACATGCCTGGGTTGTGGGCCAGGTCCCCAGTTGGAGACATGTGAAAGCCCAGTGATTGACGTTTCTCTCACACCTTGATGTTTCTCTCACTCTCTTCCCCTCTCTCTAAAAATAAGTAAATAAAATCTTTTTTAAAAGTATGTAAATTGAAATACTTTCTTACTCAAAATTAAAATGAAACCATGTCCAGTATATCATCCAACAGCTACTTTTTAAAAGCAGAATAAAAAAATCTCTGGTGTAACCCATTAAACATAGTCTTCTCTCTTCTGAAATCCCCTGAAAATGACAGAAAAAAAAATTTTTTTTTAAGATATAAATCCCAAAGCACAAAGAAAGCTGGAAAGACACTACAGCAGACAAGGAATATTAACACATTTGTGAAGATGGAAAGCAGATGAAGAAGTAAAAACTGGCTTAGAAGAACAGAGTAACCTGAAATCAAAGCACCTAATACCAAACTGAAGCGAGATGATTTTCAATTCCTGAGCCCCTCCTGAGGCCCCCTGGGCTCAGGAATCGAAGGTACTACAAAAAGCATAGATGCAGAGTGGGAATGACAACAGAAGAACCAGTTGAAAAGAACAATGGAACCCTACACTATGGAGCCAAATAACTAGTCTTGTCTCTTCTCAGAAAAATGAGAGGTTTATTTCCTACTAATTGAACCAGAGAGGCCCAGACGTGAGGACTCCAGGCACAGCAGGAGGCAGGAATAAAGCACCAAATGGAAAATAAAGGACTACTCAGAGTTAGCTATAATGAACAATGAGACCTCCCACCTCCATCCTTATAACCCTTTCCAGGTCCCAAAACACCAAGAACCATTCTTATTCCTCCCAATCAAGACATTAAAAAAGGTATCAACACAAAAGTTGTCTCGGTGCCCCACCACATTATGCAGATGCCCATCTGTACACAAATTCCTCCACCATGACAGAGCTTCCAATCTGGTATTCATTCCCGTACTCTTAAATATGTCTGAATGGAGAACCAAGTTTCACCAGACATTTAAGGAAAACTCCAAAACGAAAGGCAGAGAGACAAAAACAAACAACTTAGGGGATAGGCAGGCAATAAAAAAATAATTTTGTTTTGCCCTGGCTGATGTGGTTCAGTGGACTGAGTGCCAGGCTGTGAACTGTAAGGTAGCCAGTTCAATTCCCAATCAGGGCACACACCTGGGTTGTGGGCCAGGTCCCAGTTGGGGACTTGCAAGAGGCAACAGATCAATGTATCTCTCACACATTGATGTTTCTCCCCCTCTCTTTCTCCCTCCCTTCCCTTCTTTCTAAAAATAAGTAAATAAAATCTTAGAAATATATAACTTAGTTTTTTAACTCGGACTAATATCTACTAAGAGATAAGAGAAGACTAACTCAGTCATTTCCTCTCATGACCTACATAAAAGAGCTGAACTGAGATCCTTTTACCCATGCTCACTAAGTTTTGCCACTATTTCTGCTTTGTTCAAGTTGGACAATTTGCCCAACATATCTCTATCTGTGGATGAGTATAACACAAACACCAAAAACATTTATCAAAACAGCATGTCTAGAGAGCCTCAGGTGGAGGTGAGCTCAATACATCTGAGGGACAGCATGGCCAGGGCCCAGTCAGCAGGGTGTGGACAGACAGGAGATGAGGTCAGAAAGTAGGCAGGGGCTAGATTGTGTGGGCTTCACTGCTAGGATACCGCATTTATTCTAGGAGTTCATTGGAAGCTTTCGAGGAGGTTTGGCGAAGAATGACAATCCAATTTCTGAAAGACAGGCCTTGGACTCGAGTGAGAGGAAACTTGTACTACTTTGCTTTGGGAGTGGAGTTGGGCCGAGATACTAAGCTTAGTATATGACACATGCCAAGTGACAATGTTCTAGCTAATGACAAATGAAAGTATGTACAACTTTCTTAAGGGGTGGGGGAGTCACGTACCTCTCCTTATCTTTTCTCCTTCCCAATGACTGTGATTTGATTGTAAATGGCTAACCTGAAACCTGGGAATTTGTATTGCACCATGAGAAAAAAGCTCCATATTAAGGAAAAAGCATACATCTCTAATAATTATGAATCTTCCAGACCAGCTATGAACTGCCTATATTTGCATGAGAGAGAAACTACTATCTTGTTAAGAGTTTTCTGTCATTTGCAGCTGAATCTAATCCTGACTAACGAACTTCATTCTTAGCTTGCTTGAGACTGCACAATGACTAGAAATATCGGGCAAGGACATTGGAGTTTTCCCAGCAACAATGATGAAACACACTGGGCCCCATTCACTCCTTATAATAGGGACTTCATAACATGGCAGATTGCTCATGTGCCACACCAGCTCCACTTAGAAAGCAGCCCTGGTGTATTCACTGAAGTCTGCATCTTTTATTCCAGTGGATCATTTAATCAGATGTTGTATTTCTGACAAGCAGATGCATTCTCCCTCCAACCCTAAAACAAATTTGGAACTTGATGGTGTCTTGCATTCCTTCTTAACTTAGGACCTCACAACTCTTACACATATTTAAATCATATCTAATTCTGGAAAAGTTTTGGATCCAATGGGCAGAAGGAGGTTGAAGATGTAGCAGAGAAAAGGCTAGGGGGAGATCAAGCAGAGGGAAGGACTTTTGCTAGAAGAAATCATGGGTTGGCTTATTTCACTCATCATTCTTGCTTGTGTGTATTAACAGCTTGTTTCTTTTTATTGCTGAGGAGTATGTCATGGTCCGGATGTATCACAGTTCCTTAACCATTCATCCACTGAAGAACATCTGAGTTGTTTCTAATTTGGGACTATTATGAAACAAAGGTGCTATAAAGATTCATGTACAGGTTTTGTGTGAAAATAAGTTTTCGTTTCTCTAGGATAAATGTTCAAGAGTGCAATTGCCAGGTCATGTGGTAGTTGCATGTTTAGTTTTTTAAGAAAGTGCCAAATTGTTTTCCAGAATGACCACACCATTATGTTCCCAGCAACAATGCATGAGTGATTCTGTTTCTTTGATTCCTTGCCAAATTGTGGTGTTATTATTTTTATTTCAGCCATTCAAACAGGTGTGTACTGACATCTCTTATGGTTTAATTTGCATTTCTCTGTTGGCTAATGATGTTGCCTGATTTTTAAATACCAAATCAGCCTTGTATACCTGGAATAAATCCCACTTGATTATGGTATATAATTCTTTTTATATATTGCTATTTTATTTGCTAGTATTTTGTTAAGAACTTTGGAGTCTAGGTTAAGTCTATGTTTGAGTCTATGAGAGATAATGATTTGCAGTTTACTTTTTTATACTACCTTTGTGTGGTTTTGGTATCAGGGTAAGAGCAGCTAAATAAAATTAAGTGGGAAGTGTTCCCACCTTTTCTATTTTTCTAGACAAGGTTGTGTATAATTGGTATTAATTCTTCAAAAGTTTGGTGGAATTCTCCAGTGAAATGACCTGGGCCTGCAGATATATTTGGGGGGATTTTTTAAAACTATGGATTCAATTTCCTTAATAGATACAGGGCTATTCATATTATCTATTTCATGTTGGGTACATTATGGTAAGTTACCATATGCCCCATGTCCCATCCCCCAGCTCAGACTTGTGGGGGCGAGGACATCCTATATATTTTTTTTCTAATATTTCCCAGACACCCTGAGTTCTGGACCCCATAGCAGGTCCTTATTTGGGGGTGCCCCTTGGCTGCACCCTGTTACATTGCCACTTGTTCTTATCTCTCCTCATTATCCTAGTAGGTGTGAAGTGGTATCTCACTGTACTGATTCAAATTTTCCCAATAGCTAATGGTGTTGAGCATATTTTCATTTGCCTACTGGCCATTTGCACAACTTCTTTAAAGTAATGTCTATACAGATTCTTTGCCCATTTTTAATTAGGTTATTTGTGTTTTTATTATTGAGAGGCAAGAGTTCTTTATTCTAGAATCAAGTCTCTTATCAGATATGTGATTTGCAAGTATTTTCTCCCACTCTGTGGGTAGTCTTTTAACTTTCTTTCTTAATGGTTTCTTTAAAGCACAAACATTTTCAATTTTTATGAAATACAACTTATCTAGTTTTTCTTTTGCTGCTTGTGCTTTCGATGTCATATCTAAGAAGTCTTTTCCTAACTCAAGGTCACAAAGATTTACTTTCATATTTTCTTCTAAGAATTGTATAACCTTAGATCTTACATTTAGTTCTGTGATACTCTTTGAGTTAATTTTTTTATATATGATATGAAGTAGGGGTCCAACTTTATTCTTTTGTATGTGGATACTCAGTTGTCCTAGCACTGTATGTTGAAAACTCTTTCCCCCATTTAATTGTTTTGGTGCCTTTGTTGAGAATTTGCTCAACTTCTTAAATCTGTAGGTTTACATTTTTCATCAAATTTCAGAAGTTTTCAGCCATTATTTCCTTGAGTACTTTTCTGGTCCCTTCCTCTTTCTCCTTCTAGGATTCTGATGACACAAATGTTAGATCTTTTGTCACTCAACTAACTCCAAGAGACTGTTTTCCAATCTGTTTTCTCTCTATTGTTAGGCTGGGTAATTTCTATCATTCTCTCTACAAGTTTACTGATTCTTTCCTCTATTGTATTGTTGAACCTATCCACTGAGGATTTTTTGTTTTTTTTTGTTATTGTATTTTTTAGTTCTAAATTTTCTACTTGGTTCTTTGTATCTTCTATTTCTTTGCTGAGACTTTCTATTTTTTCCTTTGTTCCCAGTGTTTTTGTAATTGCTCACTGAAGCATTTTTATGTCTACTTTAAAATCTTTGTCCAATAATTCTTGTATCTCTATCATCTTGGTTTTGTTACCTATTAATCAACTTTTTTATATAGTTTGAGATCTTCCTGGTTCTTGATATAATGAGCAATTTTTAATTGAAATCTAAACATTTGAAGTAGCATGCTAGGAGACTTTAGATCTTATTTAAAACTTCTATTTTAGCTGGCTTTTCTGACCCAGCACTGGAGGAGAAAGTGATTCCTGTGGGGAACAGGAATCACTCACTGCTGTCAGGTTGGGGGAGAAGTCCAAGTTCTCCTCTTGGCCTCCACTGACACCCAAGATGAGAGGCTCTTCTTACTGGGCAGTGGAGATGAAGGTGTTGGCTCCCCACCTAACCTTCTCTGACAGCAGAGCAGGGGAGGAAGGGTTGGGGCACTACGTAACAGCCTTATTATGGTTAGAAGTCTAGGCTCTCCACTAGGCCTATGCAAATATTTTCTCCCACTCTGTAGGGGTGTCACAGTTTTTTTCTGTAGTTTCTGGCTGGAGGAGAACAGTTATTGTCTAAATGTTTTCTGTCCGTTCTACTGCTCCTTTCCTGGCCCATCAGCTAGGGAGAGCAATGTAGGGGATGTTGTTGTTTGTCTGTACCACTGGCATTTCCAGGTTGCCAGCTTCTTCAGTTTTAAGTCTGGGATATGTGAGGCAAAAAGAAACCCAGGGAATGAAGCATCATGTTGTTCGTTGGGTCTCAAGAGCCCTAGCCGGTCTGTCTTCTTTCACCTTTCAGAGTTTCCTTATATTTGTTTTATATGTAATGTTCAGGGTTTTTCGTTGTACTTAGGGGGAAGAATAGGGAAAAATAGGTCTATTCCATCTTCCCAGAAGTAGAAGTCTAAGTAAACCCTTTTATAAACAGAATTATATTTTAATCACTTGGAGATATTACTAACTAAAGGAATTATGAAGTTAACTCTTTCCCATTTAATAATAATGCAAGTTATCTTTTTTGTACATTCAAACTATATATTGGGTTTGCTTTAAATTGGAAATGCCTATAGATTATTTACCCATTTCTGAATATTGACAATAACTATCCTCTTTCAAAATTTGAATTAAATTCTTCTAAATAATTACTTTTTAAAATGATTTTTCCTTAATGCCAATCTGAAGATGTTTTGATGAAAGGCAATTCCTTAAACTGTCAAGTGTTAAAGAATATAATGAAAATTCCCACATCTTTCCATATATATAAGTTGGGAGACGACACTTCTCTGAATACTCATTTTAGAAGTTTCCTGTATCTTAAAGTTTATTTCACTTCTCTTACTGAGTTTCTATATATTTATCAACAATTGCCTATTAAAGATACTTATTTAACAAGTTTTGGATTTCCAGGCTTATTATTTGTATTAACCATTCCTTCTCAAACATCTGTTCTTTTATATGTACTGGTATCTAATAATACTTTCATTGCCCTCTAACTATCTGCCAGGTGCTCTGCTAATGAGCTTTTAATATTCTTTATCTTAGTTAATCCTGTTTAAGACAAGGGAAGTGAAGCACGGAAGGACTGAACTGAAATCGTTCCTAAGTGGTAAAGCCAGCATCTGCATATAGGTCTTCTGCCCCCAACTCCACGCTTGTTTTAATGATGCTGCATCTGACAGAGTAAGCATCTTTTCCTCCCAAGGTAAAAGCTTTCAGGTATGTTTTCTCCTTTACTGTTATTTTGTAACTTCTACCATTCTTTAATTTGTATCTCAGTCAATTTTTTCACCCAAGAAAAAATTTTAATGCAGAAATTCAAAATATGAGATATCTGAAATAGATTTTGAGATTAAAATCAAAGTTTATTTACTATTTTTAATTTCAGTATATGTTATTTTAAAATACTAGCAATTCTTCAAAGTTTTACCATATGAACATTGCTATACTGTATTTGGGTATAAAGAGAAAATATTCCTGGGTGGCTGCTATTTTATGTGCAAACTGTGCAAACAGAAAACAAATAAGAGGAAAAGTAAAATAAAATAAGCTGCTGTGTTAATAAATCCTTGTCAATGCTAAGATTTACTGTTTAAAATATGTACTTTTAATTTAACTGAGAATATGGAGACAAAGTCTACATGTCTAAGCACCTCTTTATTTAATGCAGAACTATTTTATTCTAAAATTTCAATTCACTTTCATTTAAGTTTTATAAAAGAATGGATATCTGAGTTGACTAATCTCAATTTCACGACATCTGATAATCAACATCTTTTTTCTTTCAAAAGCTTTGGCCAGTAAATCCTCTTACATATACTAAATAATACTTATTTTCAGTTCACTTCAATGATTTGAAACTATTGATCAGGTGAATTCCTTATTAATTTGCTTAGTCAGTAGTTCCTTACATTTGCAAAGTATTCCTATTATTTTTCATTAGCAAAGTAGAAAGTAGATATCAGACATCCCTTAATTTCTACAGATCAGAGGCTCCTTATTCCAAGATGGAACTTTTCAAATGAAGAAATAAGTCCATTTTGTTATGTGGATATAAATTTCCTGCAGCTACACTAACCTACAATTTAGGAGGGTTTACATTGTTTTATTTATTTTTCTTAGTAATCTATTCCTATTGGTAGAGGGGTGGGGGGCTGTTTTTGCCATACACTACTGTATCCATTTGCTATCAAATTAACATTACAAAATGTTGAAATCATAAGTATTTTAGTTTTTTTAAATATTTTTCTTGCTATGTTTAATTTCCTAATGATAAAAATTATCCTTTTATACTTAAAATTTACATTAATTAGTTGGTTTGAAAAATAACTTTTTGCAAATGAAATTTATTAGCGACTTTATTAACAAATAAGCTATCTCAGTATAAATTTTAAAAACACTTTCTAGTGTTGGTACTATAATTTCACATACAATATTCCTGGAAGGCAACAACTGCTACATATTTTCATAACATAATATATACATCACTTGCTAATAGGATGCTCAAAATTGCTGGAACTTTTACACACTGATCATATAAGAAAGAATATGATCACAGATATCATTATCTTAGGAAATAATGATTATTTATGCAATTTTTAAATATTCATATATAGTAAATTTATATATGAGTAATGTGGGGGAAGGAAACGGATATTTACTCACTACCGTCATTATGATTGACTATAAACAGTCTACCTCTCCCTTTTTGAATTATTTTTTGTTCAGAAAATAGAGGACATTTTAATTTCTCATGGTGTCTGGTTACGGAGAAGAGGGCTTGTTATTTCTAGTAGCGAGAAACTACAGTTTTATATTAATACACACCTGAAGACATAAAATTAATTTTATAAATCGTTTAATGTCACCTACATAGCAGTTTATATGCTAGCTACAGCATACACTCAAAAGCCGTTCATGCAATATTAGCAGGCAGCTGTCCGCCCCTATCTACTGAAGCCATTACTGCTTTTTACTAGAGATGTTGGAACTGTACTTTCGTGGGATATGGGCATGTTTTGTGTGAGTCAGGCTCCCCGGGCAGGGCTGTCACTTAGGAGGTTATCCTGGGGTATAGAATTTATGAACGGTTTAGGGTCCTATGCCAGGAGGGCCCTGGGCAGCTCTCATCAACCACACTCACAGGGCCATTTTGGTCGAGGCCCCACGGTGCACGCAGTACAGCGCCCGTGGCGGCAACCCCTGCGAGCCAAAGGCGCGGGCCAGCGCCGGCCCCAGGGGGCGCAAGCGCGTGAGCCCCAAGGCGGGCAGAGACCAGAGCCGGAGGCGGGACGCTGCAGCGTGGGTTTAGAAACCGCTGCCGCGCGCTGCAGGGTGCAAGTCAGCGGGCCTGTCAGGCCGGGGCAGAGGTTTTCCCAGTCCCGCGGCCGTTGCCAAGGCGACCGCCGCCGAACGTTCCCGCGGTGGGCTCCGCCCCCCGGCCAATCGGACCGGCTCTCGCTGGAGTCCCGATTCTCTTTGTTCCGCAGCCATTTCAGGCCGGGGGCAGGAGGCATCGCCGCTTCGGCAGAGGGCCCAAGGCCGGAGGCCTCTGGGATGGTGTGGGACCGGGTAGGTGACGTGAGGGTGCGGCTGGAGGGCGGGAGCAGAGACTATATGTTCTGAAGCTAGCTGACAGGCGGCGGGGAGAGGTGCCTGACTCGCCGCCCTCCGGGTCCCCGCCCGACCGTTTGGAGCCAGGCGGCTGCGGCTGCGTGGTTCCAAGCCCAACAGCTGCCACCCCGCGCGTCTTGCGGAACTAGGGCAGGGAGCAGGCGGCGGCTCTTCAGGCGTCCTAAGTTAAGGCCTGGGGCCCTTCAGGGCGGCGGGGAGGAGAGGGCGAGTCAGCTCCGGAGAGTTTTTGCCTTTGCCCATTAAACGGCGGTGTTTGAGGACCCTGGGTGCCACAGTCGCTTCCGCTAGCCCGCTGGTTCTGGGCACCGTCCAGCGCCGCTGCTATGGCCGGCCTTTGTCCCCGCCCAGCCCGTTCTGCCTGGGAGTCCCAGGCCCGCACAGACCATCGCTTCCACACTCAGCTAGCTGATGGCTTTCTCCAGGCGGTTCTTTCCCCTTGGGGCCTCCTGGTGCAGATTTTCCTTTTTACTCACATGTTTACATAGTTTTAATGTTTATAACTGTATGAGCTTTGCGTGGGTTTGTTTTTTGCCCTTCTACCCTTTTGTACTTCTCCCATGCGAACACGCAACAGGGGACAGCTGCTGAGGAGCAGACCGGCTACCACAATCAACCTGTTTTGGGAATAGCTTTCTTCATTTAAAAATGATCGCCTGTTATTTGTTTACAGATTTTAAAAATCAGCTGGATTTTGCAAGGATTGCTTACAGTTTGTCCGTTATCTTAATCGCTAATCACTTTGGTCCATCAGCAGATGTAAATGTAGAAATTTAAAGTTGGAGGCTATCCACAAATTGTTTTTGACAGTTGTATTAAGAAGCTTAATACCAACCCTGCTTTGAAACAGTGATGACTTCGATGATGAATGCATAAATAGTACTTACTTTTTTAATACCCTAAAGAAAAGATGTTAAGATCCAAGTTGTATCGTGTAATAGACATTCCAAAATGTAAAGCTGTGAAATGGCTGGCCCAATCTGCTAATTTTTAGGATAAGTTCCTTTTGGATTTTATGTTTCCCTATTTTTATACCAAAGCTTTCATGTTGGAATGATAAATAAGTTATCCTGAGTGAAGCAGGGAAAGATTCAGTTTTCCACTTTTACTCTGCCCTGCATCTCATTCTTCTTCAAGAATGGCTCCGTCAAGATGAAAACTTGCAACTGCAAAAGGGAAATACAGTTTAAAGGTGCAGATTTTCTTTTTTAACTCCCTGGCATATGTCATGCATAAATGCATAAATGCATGACATTTGGCAGTGTGGTTTTTACCTCTGTTTTTTTAATACTTTATAATAATTTTACAAACGGAGAATTTTGAAGATTAAAACAGTTAATTTAATATGAACCTAATGAACTATTAGTGCTCCATTTTCTTTTTCCTGAAAGTGGCCTCCCACCTGTATCAGGCTTGATGTGGTTACATCTTTGTCCTAGGTATTCAGGGATTTATTAAATTCTGCCCACTGATATTTCAGTCTATAAAAATAAAGTAATCCAGCTTATTACCATTATATATTGTGAGCAGGATAAGATTTTGGTAAAAATTGTATAATATTCTGATTGTAAATATTTTCATTGTTAACATTTGTTATTGTATTTGTTGTTTTTATGACTAGTTTTTCTTTATATAATGTTAAAGCTGCCACATAAACTTAATTTTTCTAAATACTGTGAATGAACTGCCTTGAAATGTAAACGTACTATATGTAGAAGAATTGGCTTGCATTTAACCATGTTGGGTTTTGCATATATTGTTTTTAAGAAAAGAAGTTTAGTTATAAAGGGAGCTGAACCAACTGACATATGTAAAGAAAAAATTATCAAATGTAAATTGCAGAGGCGCACAGCAGTAAGTGGAAGTTATTTTTATTGTCCAAGGTATAAATTATGAATGTTTCTTCCAAATGGGATTTATATTTGAATATATATTGTTGCCAAAAAGATCTGGTCCCCCCATATACACCAAAAAAGAAAATTTGGTTTACTAGCAAAAGAGTAAGAAAGGAGAATCAAAGGGATTGATTTACTGATGACATTTTCAAAAACAGTTGAGAATAATGCCATCTTCAGAAAGGAAGGATCAGCCCTTGCTGGTGTGGCTCAGTGGACTGAGTGCCAGCTTGCAACCCAAAGGGTTGCCAGTTCAATTCCCAGTCTAGGGCACATGCCTGGGTTGTGGGCCAGGTCCCCAGTGGGGGGCACGTGAGAGGCAACCACACGTCGATGTTTCTCTCCCTCTCTTTCTTGCTCCCTTCCCCTCTCTAAAAATGAATAAATAAAATCTTAACAAAGAAAGGAAGGATCAGAAACAGCAAAATTCTCCAGATGTTGGGGATCTTTCTCAGTTGGTCCGATTCAGCCAGTGCCATGGTAGATATATGGTGAGCATTGGCAGGTGAGAGTGGTCTCCTGGATTGTAGAGGGGCAGATTTTACAATGGAATGTGTTTGCAAGGGTGTAAATTTAGATTTGTAGTTATATGGATGGTTATTAGTGTAGGACAGTTTCTAGAAGCCAGTTTGGTTGCTCCAAGACCTCCTTACTAGAGTTCTTTGAAGTACTGGGAGTAGGTATATTAGAATCTCAATGATCGAGATATGGAACAGGAAATAGGGGTACAGAATTTGTCTTAGAGTTTTCTGGAGTTGATAGAACCCATACAAAAATGGTGGCATCTTATTTCAAAATAGCATCCAATGGCAGAGCAAATATTTGAAATCAAAACAATTAGAGTCGGATTTAGCTCCTTCCATAATTAATTATGTTTGTGACCATGAGTAAGCTATTTAATCTCACTGTGCCTCAATTTTCTCATCTCATTATATTCTGAGGATTGAATTAGTTAATACAATAAGCTCTTTGAATTGCGCCTGCCATGTGGTAAACACTCCCTAAATAATAATTGCTATTATCATCATCATTGTCATGATCATTGGTATTTTAGAAAATAGCCAGAAAAATAATAATCACTCATATCAGGACTATGAAATAACTTCCATAAACTCTTTGGGGCATTTCATTCCAATATTTTTTCTTAGCTTATTTGATGTTTATACAGCCAAGACATTTCTAGATAAATAATTTATGCATTGTGTTTTTCTCACCTAGCACAATAAGCATGTTCTCATGCTATTGAAGTATTTTGTCAGCATCTTTAAATAACCACATAATATCTGTGTGATTTCTCATAATTATAAACATTTTCCTGTTGGACAGTTAGCAAGTTTCTAAATTTTTTTGCAGCTATAAGAAACACTTCAATAACATCCCTGTATTATACAAAAACACAATGTGTTTTACATTATTTCATTAAGATAGATTCCCCAAAGTGAAAATATTGAGTCAAAGTATATGACCTTCCAAGCTTGTAATGCCAAATTTCTTTTACTTAAGGGAATTTAATAATGGATTTAGAATAATTTGAGGAGTACAGCATTTATCACTCTTATTGTTCGAGACTGGAGGGAAGAGGGAGTGAATTAACATGTTTTTCATGTAGTATCCTGGGCAGTATTTTTAGGCATTTAGCATACTTTTACAAATGGTATGCTCATTATCATAGCCCTGTGTTACAGTATGGGAGTTACTTCCATTTTATTGATGACGGGAGAACCGAAGTATAGCTAGGTAAGTACTTTGCCCAAGGTCTCAGCGTGTTCAGGGCTGAATCTGAATCTACAGCTGCCTTTTTGCAAAGATCATGTTCTTTCATTAATAAAGTTTTATGTAATATACATATTCATATCCTTATAATGAATATATACTATATTGAATAAATATGGACTCTTAAATTGAATTTAACTGTAGATCATAGACTACATTGTTAAATGGTGAAACTGAGCTGGGAGTAATAAATGGATAAATTAGTTAACCCAGACAGAGCTTAACTATCCATTTACATTTTAGAATGTAAGGAAAAAGATCCTTACCTGGATAAGATATAATTGGTAGTAAATATAAAAAGCTGGTTTTTAGAATTCATGCAGCAGACATCCGTGGGTGAAACCCTCTTGGTAATGACCTCAACACAAATAGGGGAGAAAAAAGAAATCCATCAAAGTTAGGGGTTAAGAGAAATGACAAAGGCCCATTAAACAACTAAACTGAAAAATACACTTAATAAGACCCTGACAAGGTAAACTAAAATCTTTATAACAGAGATATAAACAAACAAAGATGTTCCAGATAAGGAAAATAATGCTTACTCACAAAGTGTGGGAGATTAAGTTTATCCTGAAAACTAAAGCAAAAAACATTTGAGTTGCATTTTTATAATTGTCTTTGAAGCACCCTGAAGCTATTAGTAAAATAATTATCAGTGGAGCCCCTTAACCCTCAGGTGCAGAAGTTACTGCCATAGATGAAAAGGTTGATCCCAGAAGGTTCAAGATCCCATGGTTTTTGTCTTTACTGAAGAAGGAATTGGGGAGAGAAATATTTCATCAAATCATGAATGTAGTAAATAAGTGCATATATATTATTAGCAATAGATGGTTTCCACCAAAATTGTAAAGAAAATAATATAAAATATTGATCATTATGCTGCCATTAGTAATAATGTTTTTAAAAAATACTTAATGAAGTAATAATATAGCTTATTTTGGTTAGATAACAGGAAAATACTGCAAAAGATGACAAATTATGAAGGACTTTGTGTGCCATGTACTCATTCACCAAACATTTATTAGTGCTGGGATTGTCCCTTGTCCTCAAGAGATTTAAATACTAGTGGAGAGAAAAAATATAAACAAAAAAGTATAGTTACAACTTTTATGATACAAATCTGTGGCACCCAGAAAGGCTCGTAATAGATTTCATGCAGAGAGGGAAAACTGGTACGGGCATTTCAGGGGACTAGGGGCAGCACTCAGGAGTATGTCAGTAAAGGTAAGGACCTGTTGTGTTCTTGAAACTGAGGCAGTTAAAAGGCCCTAAGAGGTATAGAGAAGGAGTCCACACACTTTCTGTAAAGGACCAAACAGTAAGTATTTTCTGCTTTGTGGGCCCTACCAGCTCAGCCATTTTAGTGCAAAAGCAGTCATAGACCTTACTGAAACTAATGGAATAACTGGATTTGAGGAAGAAATAACCAAAGGAACCTGTGTTGCCTTAGTGAGATCTCTTGAATAATTTGAAAGGAATTTATAACATTGATTTGTGTGAATCATTAAGAGCAGAATAAATGTAGAAAATAGATTGTTTTTAAGCATTGCAAAGCCATAAAAGACAACTCAATTTTTTAAATGGGCAAATTCACAGATGAGAAAATACAGCTAGCCAATAAACATAAAATATTATTCTGCCCCATTATAGGGAAATACAAAGTTGTAGGAAAACTCATACATTGAATAAATCAGTACAGCCATTTTAATTTTAAAGTAAAAACATTTTGACCCAGCAATTTCCGTTTCTTAGAAAAACACATGAATATATCAGGAGTCAGTTGTGTTCAGTAAGATGTCAGCAGCAACAGAACCTCCAGACATCCAGGTCACCCTTCATCTCCCACATTCCAGTTCTGAAGTGGGTCTGTATTTGTCTTTTTTTTTTTAACCCCTTCCCAACTCTTCATATTTTTGTATTGTGCCTGCCGGAATTTACAGTCTATCATCTGCAAATCCAGTCTCAATTTATGCTTAAATGTTCCCTTCGCTTTGCTGATCTTACAGAAACCTTTCTGTGCTGTGCAGTTTGGCTATTTTATGTTTTCCATAGCTCTTTTTATCCCTGTTCTTACAGGTGGGAAAGGTGTCTGCCATGCATCTCTGCTGCTTGGCAGACACCTTGTTCTCCCTCCCTTCTTGCTAAAAATCCTCAGTGTTAGGTTATGTCAGCAGATTATATAATCCACTACCCCACACAATTGCTATCAACTACTATCCTTGTCTCTCAATATTTTTAGCTCTTTGCCTCTGTCCCCAATATCACCTCAACCTTTATATTACAATTAAAAAGAGTATACATAACTGATCTTTCCAGTACTCCAGCCTCTCATTTCCTAGACCTTTTTTTCCAGTGTTCTTCCCATCTACCCTACCCCTGCCCATCACTCACATAGTGATACCTTCTTGCATTGTCAATAATTGCAGTCCCTCTGTAGTTACCATTTCATGTATTCTACTGTTTGACCCCACCTCCTATTTTTGTGGTTCACTCCTAGTTAGTATCACAGCCCCAACCATCTTTTGACCCTGATGGAATTTCCAAACCATTCACCCTACTTTCCTGCCACTCACCTCTTGATGTTTTCACTCCTTTTCTTACTCTGCTTAAATTCCATGGTTAATCATTTTAATCTCTTTTTTGGATCCACTCCCTTGCTCTTTGCTGCTTTGGTAAAATCCACAGCCCTAGTTAAACCAATGCTGCTTTCTTTACACCTGCTCCTATGTAACTTAATGTGGCTAGAAGCAAGTACACAACCACACACATGACCACATACCTCAAGTGGGTCCTTAATGCTGCTGGGTTTTTTTAAATTATATTTTGTTGATTATGCTATTATAGTTATCCTGATTTTCCCCCTTTGTCCCCTCCACCCAGCACAGCCCCACCCCACTCCCTCCAGCAGTGCCCCCACCATTGTTCATGTCCATGATCATATGTATAAATTCTTTGGGTACTTCATTTCCTACCCTGTACATTCCCATGACTATTCTATAACTACCTAATGCTCTCCCCCCTTCCATCTGGCAACCGTCAAAAGGCTCTCTGTATCCATGAGCCTGTCTCTGTTCTTGTTTAGTTTGTTTTTTAGATTCAGTTGTTCATAATATATATTTTTGCCATTTTATTGCTCATAATTTTGATCATCTTTTTCTTAAATTTTAAGTCCCTTTAAAATTTCATATAATCATGGTTTTATGATGAACTTTAGTTTTATCTCATCTGGGAAGCTCTTTATCTCCCTTTGATTCTAAATGATAGCTTTGCTAGGTAGAGCAATCTTGGCTATAGGTCCCTACTTTTCATGACTATTTCATGCCGATCCCTTCTAGCCTTCAAAGTTTCTTTTGAGAAATCAGCAGACAGTCTTATGGGAGCTCCTTAGTAGGTAACCACTTTTCTCTTGCTGCTTTTAAGATTCTCTCTTTGTCTTTAAACTTGGGGGTTTTAATTATGATGTGCCTTGGAGTGGGCCTCTTTGCATCCCTCTTACTTGGGACTCTCTGTGCTTCCTGAACTTGCATGATTATTTCCTTCACCAAATTAGGGATGTTTTCTTTCATTATTTTTTTCAAATAGAGTTCCAATATCTTGTTCCTTCCTTCTTCTGGCACCCCTATGATGTGAATGTTGAACTTCTTGAAGTTGTCCCAGAGGCTACTTATACTATCCCCATTTGGGGGGGATTCTTTTTTTGTCTTGTTCTGAGTAGTTGTTTTTGCTTCCTTATGTTTCAAGTCATTGATTTGATTCTTGGCTTCATCCACTGTACTGTTGTTTCATTATAAATTGTTCTTTATTTCAATTAGTGTATTCTTGGTTTCCAACAGTATATTTTTTATGCTGTTGAGGTCCTCACTAAGTTCCTTGAGCATCCTTATAACCAGTGTTTTGAACTCCACATCTGATAGATTGCTTATCTCCATTTTGTTTAGCTCTTTTTCTGGAGTTTTGATCTGTTCTTTCATTTGTACCATGTTTCTTTGTCTTCTCATTTTGGCAGCCTCCCTGTGTTTGTTTCTGTATATTAAGTAGAGCTCTTCTGGATCCATGTTTTGGTAGCATGGCCCAATATAGTAGGTGCCCTCTAGGGTTCAGTGGCACAGCCTCCCCTATCACCCAAACTGGGTACTCAAGGTGCGCCCTTTGTGTGGGCTGAGTACACTGTCCTCTTATAGTTGAGTTCTGGTTGTTGTTGGCAAATCAATGGGAGGGATTTACCCAGGCCAATCGGCAGCAAGAATTGGCTGTGACCACTTACCACCAACCTCTGCCTTCTGTGGAGGATCAGCTGTGCAGGGGCAGGGTGGTGGTGCTTCTTAATGGTCTGTAGCTGTCCACTGGGTGCACTGACCCTGGGGTTTCCTAGGTGGTACAGGCTAAGTTCAGCCCCCACCTGTATTTTGCCCAGCGCCACCCTGCCTGAGCTATGATGCAATCTGAGATGGCTGCTACTTGTGCTGGGCTTGGAGATTCCCAGGTGAAACCAAGCTGTGAATCTAGGCTGGCTGCTGCTAGTGCTGGTTCTGGGGCTCACTGAGGCCAACTGCTACTTGTTTGAGAGGATTTAGGAAGTTGTGCAGCATGAGTCAAGACCAGCCATTTATATGGAAAAGCAGCATGGATGGGCCCGTAAGTTGGGTGGGGCAGAGTCTCTGGGGATTGCAAATAGTGTTAGCTATGTTGATGGAATCTCAGATATGGCACCAACTTGCCAACTCAGTGGCTCTGTAGAGGGAGGGCTCAGAAAAGGAACAATGGCATCTACTCATCTTGATGCCAGACACCCCAGTTTCTCCCAGTAGTCCATTGGTGCCTTTCAAGCTGCTACCCTGGGTGCTGGAGTTCAGAGGGAGTGAGTCTGAGTAGGGGAGTCCATGTATGGGTTCTTTAAGAGGAACTGCTTGGGGTTCCAGCAGTTTCTTCCACCAACTCAATCCCTGCTGGGTTTTGCAGCCAGAAGTTGTGGGGACTTATCTTCCTATCACTGGAATCCTGGGCTGGGGGGCCTGGTGTGGGGCTGCAATTCCTCCCTCCTGAGATCTCCTTCTCAAATTTTTACCCATCACACATGGGTGTGGGATCAGCCTGTTCCATGTCTGCATCCCTCCCACCAGTCTGGATAGATGTGGTTTCTTCTATAGTTGTCAGACTCCTTTCAGCTCAATTTCTGACAGTTTTCAGTGATGGTTTTTCCTAGTGCACTCTCCTAAATGACTATTTCATATCTTATTTTCTTCAAATAACCAGAATCTCTTTTCCCATCCTCACTTTCAGCTCATGACATTCATTCCTACTTTGCTAAGAAAACTGAAGCAAAAAGAAAATTTCCAGATTCCCACCACCCTATGTACCTACCAGCATCTGGTCAATGCATTGTTACCTTAGATGAACTATTCATGTCCCCGAGTCTGCTTTTGTACTAGCTCCCATCCTCTGTCATCTGGTCAAGGACATTGCTTCAGCTTCTCTCCTTCCTCATCAATTATTTTTCTTTATTGGATTTATATCAGCAACAGACATGATAATATTTCTCCTATCTTTTAAAAATGCCAAACCAAAAAAAAAAATGTTGATTCACTCTTCACCACCTGTTCTGTCCTCTTTGTTTTTTGTTTTGTTTTGGTTTTTTATTCCTCCAAAATGTTGTCTATACTTCTTATTACCAAGTTTTCTCCTCCCGTGCTCTATTAAACCCACTTCCAGTCCGGCCTTTGTCTGCACCATTTTCACTGAAACAGCTCAGATTCTCCGTAACTGCCACGTTGCCACGGGCCATATTGTGCATTGATTCTGTCCATCTTGACCTATGCACAACATTTGACACAGCTATTTGCTTCCGTATCTTTGAAACACTTTCTTCTTTGTTTTCCAGGTTGACAAATACTGCCAGTTACTTACTACCTCAGTGCTGGCTCCTTATGGTTCTCCTTTGTCTTCTCACAAACCTCTTAATGTTGGAGAGCCCTGTGGTCAGTCCTTGTTTTTGTTTGTCTGTCTGTTTGTGTGTTTTTTAAATTTTCCTGTCTATACTTATTCCATTGGTAATCTCACTCAGTTTTATGTCTTTAAATATCATTTAAATGCCAGCACTGCTGAAATTTAGGTAGCTTCTCTTCCTAACTTCCACCTCATATATTAAACTAACCGCCCATTTAACATCTCTACCTACATGTCTAATAATACAACACATTAAACTCCTCATGTCCTAATCTAAACTCCTAAATTGCCTGTGCATAGCTATCCCCATTTCTGAACATCAGTGGCAACTCCATCTTCCTGGCAGCTCAGGCTAAAGTCTTAGAGTTATCTTGACCTTACTTTTTCTTTGACTCTTCAAAAAACATTCTCTCAGGACAACCTGTTTTTTTCCCTTTTATAAAAAAAACATAATACATCCAGAATCTTACTATGTCTCACCATCTCCTCAACTGCCACCATGGTTCAAACCGCTACTGTCAGATCTCCTTGGATTACTTAAATAGGTTACTATTTGGTCTCCCCATTCTACCCTAGTCCCTCCCACAGTCTTTTCTCAATATAGTAGCCAAAGCAAGCCCTTTTCAAGTTAAGACAGTTCTTGTCACTTCTCTATTCAAAGCCCTGCAATGACCCCCACTTTCACTCAGAGAAAATCTAGTTCTTAGGATGCCTTACAGGGCTCTGCATAATCTGTCCAACAGCCTCCCCTTCACCTGACCTCATTTCCCATTACCACATTACCTCCTTGCTCCCTGGCCCCCTTGTTATACCATAAACACATCAGTCATGTTCCTACTTTAGGGCCTTTGCTTTAGCTAATTCAGCTGTCTGGATTGTACTTCTTCCAAATATCCACTAGGCTCACTGGCCTTACCTTCATGTCTTTGCTCAGATTTCACTTTCTTTAAGTACCCTATTTAATACAGCATCCTACCCTCTCCCATCCTCTTTATCCTGGACTCTCCATATTTTGCATAGCACATACTTCTTTCTAATATACTTACATTGGGGGTCATCAATCTAGAGCTCCATTGCCCTATGGCCAATTTTTATGTAGCCTGTGAGCTAAGAATGGTTTTTGCATTTTTAAAGGGTTATAAAACAAAGGATACATGCCACATCTGCAAAGCCTAGAATATTTACTGTCTGGCGCTTTGCAGAAAAATTTTGCTCCATATATTCTGTTTATTGCCTTTCCCCTGCAAGAATGTAAGCTCCCAAGAGGGCAAAGATCTCTGTTTTATTTGTTGAAGTAAACTGGAACAGTGTCTAGAACAGGGGTGTCCAACATTTTGGTGTCCCTGGGGCACACTGGAAGACTAAGAGTTGTCTTGGGCCACACATTAACTACACTGCAACACATAATCACAAAAAAATCTCATGTTTTAAGTAAATTTACAGTTTTATGTTGGGCCCCATTCATGGCCATCCTGAGCTACATGCAGCCCGTGGGCGACAGGTTGGATACCTCTGGCCTAGAATATAGTAGGCACTCCATAATTATTTGTTAAACGAATGAATTGCTTATAGTGGTGCAAAATTCTAAAGAGGTCGAGTGTTCATCAATAATCTGTACTGCAGTTAATAATGAAATACAGCTATATGAGGGGAGACAAAAAAAACTGGAATTGTCTTCTGGAGGGCTAGACCTTTGTAGTACAGGCTTCCCCTAGTAGGTGAGTATTCTAGGAACCCATCTGTATCAGTGTACCAGCTGGCCTTGTTGTGAGAGGCTGCATTCAGCTTCAGTGAATTTTTTTTTGAAGACTCTTTCAACATGTTTGCCCATGTCATAATGGGTGATTTACAAGTGCACCTGCCCACACGTGCTGAGTGTTCAGCAGTGTTTGACCAAAAAACAGCATGACCCCCATGCTGCACCCTCCCTATTCACCCAATCTCACCCCATGTGACTTTTTTTGTTCCCCTGATGAAAATAGTCCTCAAAGGGAAACATTTTTGCTGATGTGGAAGAGGTGTAACACAAAAAGGCAAAAGCACTAAAAGGCGTCAAAATCAATGAGTTCAAAAACTGTTTTGAGCAGTGGAAAAATCATCTTGATAGGCATATTGCATCAAATGGAGAGTACTTTGAAGGCAACTGAAGTTTAAACATGTAAAAATAAATATACAATTTTTAGTAAGTAAATTCCAGTTTTGGGGATTTGCCCCTCGTATATAATGAGTAGGAAAGCTAAGACATATTTTGAATGAGTTTTATAGGACAGAAATAAAACTTTATTTTTCCAGAAACATATATATTTAAATGTACAAAAAACAACTCTATATGGTTATGAATCAAAAGGATATTAGAGTACCTTCAGGGAGGTGACTAGGATTAGGAGAGGTACTTGAAGGGAACTTGAATTTCATCTGTATTGTTTACTTTTTTATATACAGTGAGAGACAGTCATATAATAATTTTCCTTTAAAGGTTTTTTTTGAAGAGAAGGGAGAAAGAAAATAAATAGGTTCTAACTAAAGCAACAAGAGGAAACAGAGAATAATGGGGTAGAGCGAGAGGGACGAGAACACTGCCTTTATCATATTTGGCCAGCAATCAGAATGAGAAGGAGTGGACTCTACGAATATTTGAAGAAAGAGTATGTAAAAGTAAAGACTCTTAGGTGGGAACAAGCATAATATCAGAGAACTACAGAAGAAAAACAACAGAATGGAACATAGTGAAAGAGGGGGCTGAAACTGCTAGGAAATTAGTTCAGAGAGATGGGCAGAAGCCTGGATTATGTGCAATTTTGTAAGCTGGTGTAAAGATATGAGGTTATACTTTAAATGTGATGAAAAACCATTGGAAGGTTTTGACAAGAGAGAAGACATGATTTCATTGAAGCTTTAACAGCATCATTTTTGCTACTTTATCTCAGAAATTGAACTATAAGGAACAAAAGAGAAGGCAGGGAAGCCTATTGTGGTAGACCATACTCTTGTAGAACATGGTATCTGGACTAGGATAGAGAGTGGAGGGAGAGAGAAGTGGTCAGAGGGTATATTTTGACAAAACTGGCTGATGGTTTAGATGTGGGATATGGGAGAAATTAAGGATGACCCGCTGGTATTTGACTTGAACAACTGAATATTAGGCATTTAGTGACATTAGGCAACCAGAGGAGGAACAGATTTGAATGGGATGGGGAAGAGAATCAAGAGTTCTGTATTAGCGAGCAACAATTGAAATGCCCATTTAACAAACAAGTGGATATATATGTCTTATAAGATGTTGGGTACTTGAGTCTGGAATTCAGACTGCTATTTAATGGTACATACTTAATGAGATTATGTAGATACAGAAAAGAAAGGGGTTTAGGATATTCAGAGGTGGAGGAACCAGCAAAGGAGACTAAAAAAGGACAGCCAGTGATTAGAGGTAATGACAGTCATATCAAAAACCAGTTTTAAATGTCTGACTAGATCTGGATTAGAACTCTTTGTAATGACAGATCAGGGCTTAATATGTCTCCTGATGGGCATTAGAACAGAAGGGAGAGCAAAAAAAGTGAAGATATTTAAACTTTATATGTAAAATTTACTAGACTTTGGTATAAATATGTTTTCAGAGTTATTGGTGTTGATTGTTTAGAAAGGTAAAATAAAATACCTGGATTAATTGTTTTGTGGCAGAATTTAGTTGGCAATTTGTGGACAAGATCTAGGGATCCTGATCTGTTTCAAAAGAGTTTGCTTCATAAAATGCTGCTTGTCAAACCTTTATTAGAAAATATTATGAAATATTATAAATAAACTTAATTCAGGAAGAGAGCATTAAACAGCGAATCATTGAAGGCACAAGTGCTCTAGAGCAGGAATTGGGGTCTTTAGTTCAGTAATGTTTTATACAGTTTTTTGTTAAACACAGTTTTAGGGGGATAATGGGTAGAGAATTCTGCTGGATACTGAGACCCAAGTTAAGATGAAAATTTTTCTAACATTTTCAATTAAAGATTGTTCTTAATACTGAATGTGGCTTCTGTAAGAAGTGACCTAAGCCTGGTTCAGTACTGTGCCCTTTAACAGGAGCCCAAGTATTTGTTGAAAGAATCAAGTGACATGTAGTCCTCACTTAGGTAACTTAGTAGTCCCAGAACTATATCTGAACAATGGAATTGAATACAAGCTTCCCTGAAGACTTGGAGAATTTCGGTAGCAAGTAAGGAAAAAAAAAGTAAGACTGGCTTTTATATGTGGAATATGACCAGATAAATTATTTACAGTCAACTAAATGTTTTACTTCTTTCTAGAAGCTGAAAGGACCGTAGATAGTGTTTAGTTGCTTTATAGGTGAGGAAATGAACCAAATGAGTGTAAGTGATTTGTATAGGGCTGCCCAGCTAGCTATTCTTCCTGCAGAGAAGAACTGAGACAAGAGCCCCAGATCTCTGACTCTGCTTTTTTACTGATGTTATTTTGGCTCTTTATGGCACAGAAGACTTTAAGGCCTGTGGTCAGAGGCCTTTTGTCCTAAAGCCCTATGAAGTTACACTGCGCTTGTTATCTTCAGAAAGACTGTGGCAGAGACCTGAAGTGTCTGCGTTTCTTCCCCGGAACATCCTTCCCTTGGTGTGACACTCCCCCTCCACCCACCAGTTAGTCAAGAATGAAACAGTGGAGAAACTATAAAGGTAGAAGGTTTTTCCAGAGTCTTGTAAGCTCAGAAACGAGAGAGAGGTAGAGTTGTCTAAGATTTAATGTAGGAATTTGGAGGGGAACCTTAAATAAACAGCTGAGGCATAGAAAGGCAAAGCCTCCTGTAAAACCCTAGCTTTATTTTAACCTTACAGCTTAGTGGGGTAAAGGCTTTGTTTTGATGTTGGGACTTGCCAATCAGGTGCACAGCAGGCAATTTTTATTTATAAAATACCATCTACCCATTCACACTGCAGTCAAATTCTAGTAGAGCTTAAAAACTGCTCAGCAGCCAGGACAAAATTGTGATTTCAGGTAAAATGATCATTTTCTGATTCTGGGAATTATAAGCACCTATGCATCTCGAATGCTTTCAAGCTGTTTATCAAATGCCCAGCCACATATTGAATTAGTGAATCTAGCAACAAAGAGATCGTAGGAATTTCCTCGTTCATCCCTCTCCTTCCAGACTTTTATTGTAGTTGTAGTTTTCCAGCTGTAAAATTGTGCGTATACAAGTGCCTAATAAATGTTTGCTAATTGATTTAATTTCTGGAGTTTCTTCCTTCTAGAATATGCATGCAACTCTTATAAGAATTATAATGACAAGTTGACTGGAGAATGTATTTTACTATTTATAATAGTGATTAGTTACTGTATGAAATTTTTTTAATTGGAATATTATTTCATGTGACTGTAGAGAAAGATTTGCTTTTTGTGTCTCTAACCCTACTCCAGAAAAATGATTAGAAAAGTTTATTTAATAATAAATGAATTTATTTTTCTTTCTAAGAATCAATTCAGTGTCATGGAAACAGTGTGTGCTGTTGAGGCAGTTTATTACACTCCTGTGTCCACCAGTTTTAAGTGTAGTCCTAGATGGCATCTACCGCATAGACTCAATAGGCACACAAACTGTACCATTTGTTTCAAGATAATATGTAAGCATGTATTTTCTTTCCATCTCTTCTTAGTTATTGTACTAGCTTCCTTAGTCAGAAAAATATATTTAGAAGACTCTATTGACAATTTTAACAGAATTTTTTATCTTAAACAGCTTTTATTTCCTATTTTATAAACCTCTTAATTTTAAATCACTTAAATGATTTATGAGTTATTTTCTTAGAAAGTAATATAGCATATTATACAGATGATTGATTCACAAAATGAAAAGTGCTAGAACTCTAACCTTTTCAGTTCAGGATGTGTTAAGTGACAAATTTAAGTTATTTGTAGTATGCTTATTTATTTTTGCAGTTGGAATTTTCTTATACATTAGTAATTTTTGCTTAAAATATTTAGTTATTGAGAAACTCTATAGAACTTCTTATTTCAGAAGTCTTAAGAACCATTGTAGATGAATTATAGAACCTCGTTTCTAAGCTAAAATTCGTTTTAATTTGTTGTTGGCTTTTTTACATTTTTATGGGATTTTTTTCTAGTTCCATATATAATTTAACTGAATATTTAATTATTTTTTCTTGATGATGTTTCTATAATTGTGCATCACGGTTTTGAAAAATTAGGTAGTTGATGAGAGATGCTTGGAAAAAATTCTTAAGTTATATGTTTAGTTATAAATAGATTATTTCAAAATATTTTTCAAAACAGTTATACTAATTTAGAAATTTTTTATATTAAAGTAAATAGTGATATTCTTGTTTTAAATTTTGTAGTGTTTCAATGTGTTTATATATCTTAATATTTTGTTTAAACATTTAAATGTTTTAACATTAACTTGTTATTATAGCATTATTAAAAATTATTTCCAGCTTGTCTGTCTCTCTCTCTTTCTTATTTTAGGACAGCCTTTTTTCTCTAATGCTAGGTCTCTGGAATTATAAAATAACTTTTCTGGTATAATTCTGCTTTGAGTCTTTTTTTTTATTACTATTAAGATTTTTTCTTTATTTTCAAAATTTTCTTTATATCATTGTCATTTATATTCATTTTAATGGTATAATCTGGGCAAAAGTTGCTATAATTATATCAGTTTTCTGTAACTAAAACTTAACCTTTTAAGTACCATAACCTGTAAGCATTTTTACAAAAAAACTTAACTATGTTTCACACCTTCTTGCTATCTTAAAAAGTAAAATAAAAGGTGTAATTTAAGCTTTTGATGGTTCTGTCACTATTATGAGTAGCAAGCATTGTAACATATTAAATTCTCCAGGGTCTTTTTCTCTCCCCTATTTATGACTTCAAACAATTATACTGTTGGAGATGTTCATTATTTTTTTTATAAAGGTAACAAATCTACAATATTGAAAAAATTTTTAAGAGAAAATAAAAAAGGGCTCATAATCCTAACACCTTAATACACTGCTAACTTTTCATTATTTCATTCCAGTCTTTTTCATTTAATAATTTTGCCTTTATCTTATACATATAATTTTTACTTATTTGTAGTTATTCTCTATGCACAACTTTTTAAGTCATTTTTTTACTTTCTATTAATAAACATTTTTCATGTCATTATAGAAGTTACTTAATGATTTATGAATTATTTTCTTAGTAGCCCAGCAGTTGAATGTTGTGTTATTTACCCATATGTTTATTGTTGCATTAGAAATAATCTTGGGATAAAAATCTTTGAAATAACACTTTTTTTTTCTGTATTTAGGATTCTTAAGTTACAGTCTCAGAAGTGTAATCATGAGGACCAAGGATATAGAAAGGCATATGGCTCCCAATATAGATTGCTGAGTTAATTTCCAATAGGTTGCATTAGTTTATATTATTATCAATAATTTGTTAAAAGTTGATTCATCATATCTTTGATGAATATGATATATTATTATTGTAAAATTATCTTTGCTAATTAGTCTGACAACATTACCTCATTATTACATTTATTACTGGCAAGGTTCAGCATGTTGTCATGTTTGTTTACTGTTGTGTTTCCTCTGGTGAATTTTTTCATGTGTTATCTCTTGGTTCTCAATTAGTTTTCCAGATAAGTAAAGTTACTGATGTATCATGTTGTATTGTCTGACTCTGTATTGTCATAATATGCCAGGAGCTCCCTTTTATCTTTGTCCAAATAAAGAATGTGTTTGTCCACCATGTATGTAAATAGTGGTGTCTCCTGGAAATGCATGACAAGGATGTTGTAGGTCCTGTGAGATGTGGACTGTCTGACTCTTGGGAAACAAGTACTACCTGAAAGCTGTCATAGTGAGGCTAAATTGCCACTGTTCCTACATCTCCCACTCGCATAAAATGTTCATAAAATAAATATTGTGAGCTTTTCTTTCCCTTGATGGCAGCAGGGGCAGTGATTGCAATTGTTTAGAAGCAAAATAGGATAATTGGAAAGGGGAAGGGAGAGGAGCAGTACAAGTATAATAGATGAGTAAGGAATTGTGTTGTCTATAAAGAGAGTGCACACCTGACCTGGCAGCTGGCTTTATTCTTGGTTTTCTCTATTCTTCCTACTCAGTTTATTCTCCACCATCTGGGTATATTCATTAAACTCAGTGCCTCTCAGAGACTTCCATGTCAGCTCTCAAATTTATTCTGCTGTTCATTTTAAGGAAATTGATTTCCATGATAACCAGCAGCCCTCATTGTACCAACCTCACACACAGTTCCCAGAGAACTCCCTAAAATGTTCAGTTCCTTTCACTTAAAGCAAATACATTTTGGGAATAGTTTGTTGTAATATACATAATCACATGATTATATATTTAAATAGTTATTTACTATTTCTATTCTGATTTAGCTTTTTTGCTACCGAGGAAGAACAACTCATTCATACTGTCTGAAGAGAAGGAGATAGGTTTGTTTGAAGGCGTTTGTGGAAATGGCTATCAGGAAACAAGGCAGCACCCGGGAGCAGTTACTCTGGTTCTGCTGGACCATGTAGCCTTTCTCAGAGCTTCCTTGATTGTCTCTGTGCTGGTGCATGCTCTTCTCTGTTTGCTTAGAGTTCCTGCCCCTTTATACTTTAGTTTTGCACATGGAATCTAATGAGGGCCACATGTCTACCACATCATGACCTTCTAGATTCTGGAAAAAAAAAAAGATTCTGCTTTGAGGTACATGGTAAATGATCCTACTATGTCTTGTTCATATTTCCTAGAAAAGAAATCCAGTTGATTAAGCTAACCTTTTTGTGCCAGGACTCATCATATGGAGGGTAAGTGCCCAATCCTGGTTTAATCAATTGTATTTAGAATATGTGGTCATGAAGCACCAACCTTGCCTTTAGACCCATCACTTAGACATGGGCTGTAGGCTACCCAATTCCCTTCAGAAAAGGCCTTGGGGTTTACTGCTAGATACCTATAAGAAAATCAGTGCACTATACCCCTCCGAAAAAAAAGTGGGGAGGAAAGAACCTCATAATGCAGAACTGGATGTTCTAACAATGTTTTTAAAAATAGAAATCAAATCCTTCCCCTTAATTAATTTGTAATGTTGATTTCTTTGTCATGAATTCCAAGTTTATTTTAAATAAAAGGATTGGATTAATGTCTAATTCTAGTTTTACTCTAAAGATGAGATGTTTATTTCTAGTTATAGTTAGTTTAAATTGACAAATTCCATTTGTATGGGATGAGAGGGATAGATAGTGATAAGGACATGATATTCAATTAACTGATTAGCTGATATCTGTTTGCATCTCTATTTGCAATAGGACAATAAGCCAAGATTAGGTTTTAAGGATATATTCTTATAAACTGAATAATTTCTTAGTGTGCAGTAGATTAGTGTTATCCTTCCTGTGCGGAATAATTTCAGATTTCTTTACCATCTCCCATTCTAGGTTTTCATTAATTTTTTTTTATGTCTTGACCTTGGTTGAGTCTCATTGTTTTTTTGTTATAGTAATAGAAAAACAGATTTGATCACTAACAGAATACATGCTATTATTGTTTTTGTATTAAACTGTTAGTTGCATAGTACCATCTGTTGAAGAACATTATTTCCTGCTTTTTTTTTCCATTTGCGGACTATATAGAATTTACCTTCTGGTATTCTTCCCTTATCTTTTTTGCACACTATGAGGACTACCCTCAATCAACTACTTAGTTTTCACACTTGGAAAATTTTTATAGATTGTTATATTCATATCTGATTTAATATTTACCACTTGATTTCTGATTCTTTTCTTTGTTCCTCCTATTTCTCCAGTATTTCTTTTGATTGTTCTATTCCTTTAGAATATTATTTCATTTAAATGACAGATCAAACAGCCCATTTTGATGCACATTCTTTGATCATACAAAAATAATTTATTTTTCATCTTTATCTGAGACTACAAACTGCCATCAGTAAATCTGGGTTTTAATGATAATTTCAGTGATAGGTAGTGAAGTGTGAAGGGAATGAACATTAAGTATCTACTATTGCAGCACTTTACATTCTGATTTAATCTTTTCATCAACCCCATCGCACAGATGACTAAACTGGCACAGAACGTTAATCCACTTTCCTAAATATAAATTTAGAAAATTGGAATTTGAACCCATGTGTATATAACATTTGGAAACCTTGCTTCCTCTACTGTATCTTCCTGCTTACCAGAAATAAACAATGTAGAACCCAGGATCTAAAATTGTAAAACTTGATTTTCTTTTATAAGTTTTTCCTGCTGTCTTTCCACTACTGAAATCTAAATATGTACCCATTATGTGTGAGTGAGATTTCAATGCACAAAGGAAAGATTACATGAATGCTAGTGGTAATTAGCTTACTGACCGTTTGACCATTTATCCCCTTTCTACTTCACTGTCTAAACTGCTCTGACGCTTTTCCAAGTCAGCCCTTGCCAGTGAACATAGTACTATATTTCTTCTCTTTTTACACTTGAAAATGTGGGCTGTTGAATCAACATTAACAATCAAGAATAGTTTGGGGCATGAATTAGAAATTCCTAGGGCCCTCACACTTCAGAACTTGAAGAGCAATCTAACAGCAATGAAACAGTATACTTATTAGTTACCAAAATGATCTGTAATGGTTGTTCCCATGTGTTATCTGATTTTTCAAAATATTATCAGCTTAGCCCCCTGTCAAGTTTACAGGCATGTCTCACTTTATAAATATGTAGATTCTAAGATAGTAAATCATAGCCACTCTTTTGTTTTGTGAATTAAAGAAGCAGTTTGGAGTAGAAGAAACATTGGACCAGAAATAGGAAGACAGACATTGCAACTCAACATTTTTTTGAGAAGTAATAGCAAAACTTTCTTCTTTCTTTATTTTAAAAATGTTTTTTCACATTTGAGATATAAATGACATGTATAAGTTTAAAATGTACAACATAATGATTTAATTTTTTTAATTTTATTTATTTTTAGAGAGAGGGGAAGGGAGGAAGAAAGAGAAGGAGAGAAACATCAATGTGTGGTTGCCTCTTGTACACCGCCTACTGGGGACCAGGCCTGCAACCCAGGCATGTGCCCTGACTGGGAATTGAACTGGCGACCTTTTGGTTCCCAGGCTGGCACTCAATCCACTGAGCCACACCAGCCAGGGCCAGAATGATTTTATATATATATATGTATTGTGAAATGATTACCATACAAGGTTAGTTAATACATTTGTCATTTTACAAAGTTACAATTTTTTTTAAAGAATGAGGGGTATGTGTGAGAACTTTTATTCTCTCAGCAACTTTCAAATATATGATACAATGTTATTATAGTTACATGCTGTAGTTACATCCCTAGAACTTACTCATAACTGGAAGTTTGTACCCTTTGACCATCTTCACCTTTTGTCCCCCTTCTGCCCTTGGGAAATGCCAATCTGCTCTCCATTTCTATGAGTTTGGGGTTGTATTCTGTGTTTTTTGCGGGGGATCACAAAAAAAAGTGAGATCACACAGTATTAGTCTTTCTCTGTCTGAATTATTTCACTTAGCACAATTCCTCAAGGTTCATCCATGTTGTCACAAAGGGCAGGATTTCCTTCTGTTTATGGCTGAATAATATTCCATTGTATATGCATATGTATATACCACATTTTCTTTATTCATTCTTCAGTGGACATGTACATTGTCTCCAATGCTTGGCTCTTGTAAATAATATTGCAGTGAACATCAGGGTGCAGATATCTCTTGGACATAGTGATTTTATTTCCTTATAATATACACCCAGAGTGGAATTGCTGGATCATGTAGTAGTTCTATTTTAATTTTTTGAGGAACCGCCATCCTCTTTTCCTTGGTGGCTGCACCAATTTATATTTCCACCAACAATGCACAAGAGTTCCCTTTCTCCTCATTCCCCCCAGCACTTGTTATCTCTGTTCTTTTCAATATTAGCCATTCTAACAGGTTTGAGGTGTTACTTCATTGTGGTTTTGATTTGCATTTCCTTAATGATTAGTCATGTTCAGCACCTTTTCATATACCGGTTGGTCTTTGAATATCTTCTTTGGAAAAATATCTATTCCAGTCTTTTGCCTATATTTTAATTAGATTGTTTATTTGGTCTTTTTTGTTGTTGTTGTTGTTAGTGAGTTGTACAGATTCTTCATATATTTGGATATTAACTCCTTATCAGTGGCTTGCAAATTTTTCTCCTGTTCCATAGGTTGCCTTTTTATTGTGTTTCTTTGGCTGTGCAGAAGACTTTTAGTTGATATAATCCCACTTGTTTATTTTTGCATTTACTGCTGGTGCTTTGGTGTCATATTTATGAAGTCATTGCCAAGACCAATAACAAGGAACTTTTCCCCTATCCTTTCTTCTAGGAATTTCTTGGTTTCAAGTCTTACATTCAAGTCTTTAATCCATTTTGAGTTCATTTTTGAGTAGTGTAAGATAAGGGTCCAGTTTTGTTCTTTTGCATATGAATATCCAGTTTTCCTAGCACCATTTATTGAAGAGACTATATTTTCCCCATTGAGTATTATTGGCTCCTTTGTAAAATATTAGTTGACTGTATATGTACATAGGTTTATGTCTGGGTTCTCAATTGTGTTCTGTTGTCTTTTTTTATGCCCATACATTCTGTTTTTATTGCTACAGCTTTGTAATATAGTTTAAAATCACAAAGCGTGGTGCCTCTGCTTTTGTTCTTCTTTCTTAGGATTGCTTTGGCTATTTGGGGTCTTTTGTGGTTCCATGTTAATTTGAGGATTGTTTTTTCTATTTCTGTAAAAAAAAAAAAAAAGCCCATTGTACTCTTTTTTTTTTTTTAACAGTTCTTCTTTTTTTTTTAAGATTTTATTTATTTATCTTCAGAGGGGAAGGGAAGGAGAGAGGGAGAGAAATATCAATGTATGGTTGCCTCCTGTGCATTCCCCGCTGGAAACTGGCCCGCAACCCAGGCATGTGCCCTGACTGGGAATCGAACCGTGATCTCTTGGTTCACAGGCCCGCGCTTAATCCACTAAGCTACACCAGCCAGGGCGCCCATTGTACTCTTGATAGAGATTGCATTATCACTGGATGGCTTTGGGTAGTATGGACATTTTAATAATATTAATTTTTCCAATATGTGGAATATCTTTCCATTTGCATTATCTTCATTTATTTCATCAATGTCTTATAGTTTTCAATGTACTGATCTTTAATCTCCGTGGTTAAATTTATTGCTAAGTATTGTATTCTTTTTGATGTTATTGTAAATCTGATTGTGTTACTTGTTTGTTTGTTTTTTTTCAGGTAATTTGTTGTTAGCATACAGAAACACAACTGATTTTTGTATGTTGTTTTTATATCCTGCAACTTTACTGAATTCATTTATTAGTGTCTTCGAAGAGTCTTTAGGATTTTCTATGAGATCACAACATCTGCAAATAGAGATCATTTTAGTTCTTAATTTCTGAGTTGGACACATTTTATTTCCTTTTTCTTGCCTTATTGCTTTGATTAGGAGTTCAAGTGCTTAAATAGGAATGGTGAGAACAGGTACCTTATCTTGTTCCTGATCTTAGAGGAAAAGTTTTCAACCTTTTCCTCTCCTCTAAGGAGTATGATACTACCTATGGCTTTGTCATCTATGGCCTTTATTGTGTTGAGGTGTGTTCTTTCTATACCATTAATTGAGAGAGTTTATCATGAATGGCTATTGAGTTTCGGCAAATGCTTTTTCTGCATCTATTGAGATGACCATATGATTTGTACCTTTCTTTCTATTAATGTGATATATCACATTGATTTATATATGTTGAATCATTCTTGCATCCCAGGGATTAATCCCACTTGATCATGGTGTCTGATCCTTATAATGTGCTTTTGAATTTGGTTTTCTAATAATTTGTTCAGAATTTTTGCATCTGTATCAGGGATATTGGCCTGTGCTTTTCTTCTAGTGTCCTTATCTGGCTTTGCTATCAGGGAAATGCCTCATAAATGAATTTGGAAGTGTTCCCTTTTCTTCAATTTTTGGTTCAGAGTTTAAAAAAAGAATTGATGTTAATTCTTCATTATGTGTTTGGTACAATTCAACATCTGTTCCTGAGCTTTGCTTTGTTGGGATACAATCTGATTTAATTTCCTTACTCATTATTGGTCTTTTCAGGTTTTCTGTTTCTTTATGATTCAGTTTTGGTCAGTTGTGTGCTTCTACGAACTTATCCACTTCTGATAGGTTGTCCAGTTTGTTGGTGCATGATTGTTCGTAGCAGTCTCTTATAAATCTTTGTATATTTGTGTTATCAATTGTAATGTCTCCCTTTCATTTATAATTTTATTTGGGTCCTCTCTTTTTTCTGGTTTATTTATCTTTTCACAGAATCAACACTTAGTGTTATTGATCTTTCATATTGTTTTTTATTCCATATTTCATATATTTCTGCTCTGATCTTTATTATGTCCATTTGCTAACCCTAGACTTAGCTGTTCTTTGTCCAGTTCCTTGGGTTGTAAAATTAGGTTGTTTATTTGATATTTTTCTTTTTCTTGATGTCTGTGCTTATGACTATAAACTTTCATATTAGAACTGCTTTTGCTATATTCCATACATTTTGGTACATTGTATATTGTTTCCATTTCCATTACTCTCAAGATATTTTTTAAACTTTTCTTTTGATTTCTTCTTTGTTCCTCTGGCTATTAAAGATTGTGTTGTTAATTTCCATTTATTTGTAAATTTTCTAGCTTTTCTCCTGTTATTGATTTATAGTTTCATACCATTGAGATCAGAAAGATAATATAATGCTATCTTGAATTTCTTGAGAATTATTTTGTTGCCTAAGAGATGCTCTACTCTTGAAAATGTTCTGTGTGTACCTGAGAGGAATATGTAATCTGCTGCTGTTGGTTGGATGGATGGTTCTCTGTATGGTAGGTCCATTTGCTGTATAGTGTTATGTGCAAGTCTGTTTGCTTATTGCTTCTCTGCCCAGATGATCTCTCCAATGTTGCGAGTGGGGTATTAAAGTCCCAAGCAATTCCTGTTTGCTGTTTATGTCTCCTTTTAGTTCTGTTAATATTTGCTTTGTGTATTTAGGCGCTTCAATGTTGGGTGCATAAATATTTACAATTATTAAATTTTTTTGATATATTGACTCTTTTTTAAAGATTTTATTTATTTATTTCTAGAGAGAGGGAAGTGAGGGTGAAAGAGAGGGTGAGAGAGATCAATATTAATGTGAGAGAGAAACATTGATCTGTTGCCTCTTGTACACACCCAGATCAGGACCAGACCTGCAACCCAAGCATGTGCTCTGACCAGGAATTGTACTGGAAACCTTTTACTTTGTGGGATGACACCCAGACAACTGAGCCACAATGGCCAGGGCTAGGTTGACTCCTTAATCATAATACAATGAGATTTTTGTCTCTTTAGACCATTTTTACCTTCAAGTCTGTTTTGTCTGATACAAGTATAGCTACCCTCTGCTTTCTTTTGGTTACCATTTGCTTGAAATATCTTTATCCATCTTTTCACACTCAGTCTGTACATGTCTTTAAAGCTAAAATGAGTCTCTTGTAGGCAGCATACCATTGGATTTATATTGTATTTCATTCATTCTGCCATTCTCTGTGTTTGGTTGGAGAATTTATCTGTTTAAATTTAAAGTAACTATTTGTAGGTAAAGACTTACTATTGTCATTTTGATCATTGTTTTCTGACTGTTTTGTAGATCCTCTCTTCCTTTCTTCCTGTCTTGCTGTTGTCCTTTGTGATTTGATGGCTTTTTATGGTGACATGCTCTGACTCTTTTATCATAATCTTTTGTGTATTCACTACAGATTTCTCCCTTGTGGTTACCCTGAGGCTTACATAAAATATATTTCTATCCTCCAGTTTTAAGCTGATAAAGGACTTCATAATATAAAGAAACTTTATACTTTTACTTCTCCCACCATCACATTTTAGGCTATTGATATCACAATTTACATCTTTTTTATATTTTTTTATCTAATAACAAAGTATTGTGGCTATGGTTATTTTTAGCATGTTTATTTTTTTAACTTTTAAACTAGAGTTGCAAGTGAATTACATACCACCATTACAATGTTATAGAATCTGTTTTGCTATGTATTTACCATCACCAGTGATTTCTACAAACTTATATGTCTTTATGATATTAATTAGCATTCTTTTATGTCAGCTTGAAAAATGCCCTTATCATTTCTTATAAGGCAGGTCAAGTAGTGATGAAATCACTCACCTTTTATTTGTTCAAAAATGTCTTTTTGTCTCCTTCATTTCTGAAGGACAGCTTTCCTGGATATAATTTTTTTTTCAATATTTTGAATATATCATCCCACTCTCTCCTGGCCTGCAAAGTTTCTATTGAGAAATATCCTGAGAGTCTTACAGGGGCCCCTTGTATGTTACAAGTTGGTTTTCTCTTGCTGCTTTCAAAATTCTCTCTGTCTTTGACTTTTAACCATTTAATTATAGTATCTTGGTGTACCCCTTTTAGAGTTTAACATATTTGGGGTCCTTTGGCCTTCTTGAATCTGGATGTTCATCTCTCCCCTCAAGTTTGGGAAGTTATCAGCCATCTAACACAACTCTTAACATTTACCAGCCAAGTGACTTCTAGCAAGTTAACACCACTGAAACTCTCCTCAACTCACAGTGTGGTTTTGAGTATTAAATGAGACAAAGTAGGAAAGTACTTTGAAAATTATTAAACACTTTATATTTACCTGAAGCCACTTGGCAATGATCAGTCAACATTCTGACTGATCATGAAATCTATA
Organism: Trachops cirrhosus; assembly: GCA_028533065.1. Lineage (NCBI taxonomy): Eukaryota > Metazoa > Chordata > Mammalia > Chiroptera > Phyllostomidae > Trachops > Trachops cirrhosus. The sequence continues at coordinate 152,495,847 of CM052540.1, read as the reverse complement.
ATCTTGAAATTTATAATCATGTTATGATACTTAAGAACACTTCTAAAAGAGTATTTTCTTTTTCTTAAATTGTTATCCCTGAAATGAAAACTGCTGGAATAAGATTGACATATTCAATGATAATAGTCAATTAAATGTAACAGTAGGAAGATCTCTAATAAGGCTAATTAATGAATCTACAATGCTGAAAGAATCAGGGACCTCATCTTCTTATTTTGTATATTTGTATTTTAATGTGTGGGCTTATTATTTAGAAAGGTGTACTTTCAGTTTTATGAATGACTTAATATTGCCATTTGAAGAAAGATGTGGTTATTACTTGCAATATAAGTTGATTTGGTACATGAATTTAATCATATATGGCAAATCAAGGACCATACTTACCTAGTAAGTTTTACTTTTATTTACTTAACATATTTAATAACAACAACTTACGTTATTTCCCATGTTTTGACTTTTCCCAAATTTCCTTTTCGAAGAACTTAATTGAAACTCCTTACCCAGCCTCTGTAAATTACAAAGTAAATGAACATTGCATTAATAACTTTCACACATGCTGTCTTTACTAATGTATTACAAATTATGGTGTGACTTTAAATTGCACATGCTAATGTTTAGGTTTTCATTAAAGATATTTTTCTAGTGATTAGTAATGTTTTCATATTAGTCAACACAGTCTACATTGTATTTCTCTTTTTCCTATTTTCTGTCATTTCTAGCGTAACTAGAACACTGATGCTCATTAGAGTATGAAACTAGTGAAAATGTCCAGGAGCAGATTTATCAAGTTAACACAATGATCCTCACTGGCTTTTTATTAGAACTACCTGGGAGTTGTTTAACACTACCAGCGTCCAGGTGCCTGGGTCCCACCCCTGTATTGACTCAGTTGGGAGACATAGTGCATGGGCCTAATTTTTTTTTTCTCCAATGAGTATAATGTGCAGTCACGGTTGAGAACCACTGGTTTAAATAGCTTGACATACATGGAGAGTGAAATCAATTCTAATAGTTAAATATGTTGTAGAAATCATCAGAGAATTGGTGTTTTGATGATGCAAATTATGTGATCAGAAGTTGAATATATGGGAAATATTACTCCTATTAGTCTTGTACTTTAGTTAAAAATGAAAAGCTTAAACTCTGAAAGGCTAAGTGCAGTTTTCACACCTGAACTGAGGAAACAGACACTAATCAAGAGAGCTGTTGAATTCTTGGTGAAGCATAGAATAGAAAGGAAAAGAAAAGTATACCTAAGAAGTATACCCAAGAGTTCTGTTGAAGGTTAGTCACCTGTTAATAGAAATAGCAGAATAAGAATTATGGCAACACGGGTGTATCTTGAGTCAGGTGCATCATGGTTTGAGTCCTGCCTTTGCTCATTACCATCTCTGTGACTTTGGACATATTACTTTTCCTTTCTATAAATGAAGATATTAATAGTCTCTATTCATGGAATTAAATGAGATTGTACATTTAAAGCCCTTTGTGTAATAACACACAGAGGAGCACTGTATAAATGATAACAGGGTTGCCATTACCACTGGGCGCAGTCCAGACTTGGAGTCACACAGATTTGATTTCGAATGCCCAATCCGCCATTTACTGGCTAGGCAAGGTATTTCACCTCTTTGAACCTCAGCTGATATAAAATAGAGTTAATATCTACCTTGTAGTGGTTTATGAATATTAAGTGAGCTGAAGTGTTTAGGAAGTAACGTGGTTTTAGATTGGGTTGACTTTTAAGATCAAGTTTTCCTTCTTATCACCTGCTGACTTTGTTACTAGACTTTTTTTTAATGTTTGTTTATAAATTTTAGCATTTGAGTCACATGTTAGTCATCTTCAAAGTTCATCCTGAAAGACAGCTTTAAAAATACATTGATTTACATTTTCCTTAGTACTTATATTTTATTTTTTCCTTAATCTCAGCTTTTAAATGACAATAAGTTTTAATGCCAGAGGATTATAATTTTTCTCTCTTAGCATAATTCTTCCAAGAGGTGAACAAGATCATTTACCTTAATAAATCAATCAAGGACGATTTAAACACTTCTTTGTGCCCGGCATCAGATAACATCGGAAGGTCTGTGCACTGTGGACCCCGCCCTTTAATCCAGTAGAGACCATTTGCTCACGTAGCTTAGGCTCAACAGTTGGTTTTGCTTTTTTTCATTTTTCTTTTTGATCCTTTACCTCTGATTACCTTATAGAATCTCTTAAAGGACTTTCTTGTTCCACTGATAGCTGTAATTTTACAAGCCTGTTGACATTTTGATTCTTTGACATTAAAAAACCTCATATTTTAAAAGTAGGTAATCAGTTGCCTTTAGACTTTTCCTTCTTTCCCTTCATTCCTGAACTTTGGTTAAAATTCTCATAAAACTTTTACTAAATAACTTAAAAAAAACATGCTCTTTTTAGCCCTTTGAATATCTCTGATTTTTTAAAAAAATTATTTTATTGACTCTAGAGAGAGGTGAAGGGAGTGAGAAAGAGAAAAAACCGTTGATCAGTTGCCTCATGCATATACCCCAGTTGGAGACTGAAAGTGCATCTCAGACGTGTGCTCTGGCTGGAAATTGAACTTGCAACCTTCTAGTTTGCAGGACAATGCCCAACTAACTAAGCCACACCGGCCAGGGCTGATTTTTTCTTTCTTGTTTATTATAGCATCTTTTTGTGAAAAACCAGCATAGGAGACATTGGAAGTCTACAGATCTGATTCATAGTCAGCAAATGATTCAGCAAATTACTTAAGCCATATTTTGATTTTGTCTGCTTATCAAAAGAAGATAATACTTGCCCCTACTTACAACAAAGGGATATTGTGAAGATTAGATTTAGAGTATTTGAACTCATTTACCCAGTGCTCTTGAAATATCTCATTTCAATATATTTTCACATATATATTGCTTTTAAGATTTATTATAATTTTTACAACAGTAAAATATGATTTTTACTTTTTACCTCACTACAAAGGTTCCAAAAACATGTTATTTCTTTAGTATACAAATGGTTTTACTGATTAGTTCCATTTTACAGAAATTGAAAGACAGTATATAAAAAACTTAGAGACTGGACTCTGGAGCCAGATTAGTTGGGTTTTTGAACAACGGCTCTGTCACTTATGATTTGCCTAATGCAGAACAAGTAACTTCTCTGTGCCCCAATTTACTTAATACATTGTGTTCTGGGGTATAAATTAGTTAACATATGTAAGTACTTAGAACACTACCTGGTACTTGAAAAATATTAGCTATCACTATTGACAAAATAGTAGATATGTTTAAATACCTAATATTTAAATTTTTGGTAGTATTTTTGGCTAAGAAACATGACAGTCTTTTCCCTAACAAGCTAAAACTTTATTTTAAATGCATGTTGGACTATTAGGTCTTCCAATGGCTCTTCCTGTCCCTCCAGTGATTTCCTGCATTGCAGCCTGATGGGGTTTTTTTTTAAGATTGTATTGAGTTATTGATTTTTAAAGAGAGAAGAAGGGCAGGAGAAAGTAGGAGAGAAACATCTGTGAGAGAAACATTCTCTTTCTCCTTCTATTCCTCTCTCTCTAAAAATAAATAAATAAAATCTTTAAAGAAAAAGAAAATTAACACAATACTGAACATGAGTAGATGAACCTCCTCTTCCCATGTGTACTTCCTAGGAGGAATACTTCTTTTCCTTATCTTTTTCGCTCATAGATTTTATCAGTTTATAACCCCCTTCACAGGTTTTCTGTTAGCCTTAGGATAAAGTCCAGACATCCTAACACGGCCTATGAGGTCTTCCTGGCCGTTGTCTTCCTCTCACTTTCACTTTTTGGTAATTCCTGCTACATGCCAGGTAAAAAGTCACTTTCTCAAGGAAGTCCCTTCCTGATCTCCTAACTGTTAGCATAATGTCCCCACTGCCTCTTGTACTTTCCCTACCACAGCCCTTCTGCACTGAGGCAGTGTCCCTCTGTGGGTAGTGATCTACTCATTAGGAGGTACTATAGTCATTCAGTGTGTAGGACTGAGGGTGCTAGACGTTTACCATTAAGAATTGTCTTAGCACTACATGACTTTTGCATGTCCCACCAGATGGTCACATGGGTGACCAGAAAAACCCTGTTTTTAACTTTTAAAGACCCTGTTTTTAACTAGACAGAACCTAGATTCTAATACAATTTTACATATGTACGTGGAATTTTTTTAGTATTTTTAATTAAATGCTGAGTCTTCCAGGAACAAAACTACTGTATTATTGAAGGAAGATTGTACCTTGTTTTTTTTTTTTTTTTTTTGAATTCTACCAAGAGTTGTTCATCATTATAGGAAATCACTTAACTGATGGCAACATTTATCACATTCATAGTGATTCAACATATAGGTAAAAACATCTGACTTCTCAGTAAATATTTGTTTGAATTTAATTGAAATGAAAAAAAAAACAAAACTCTGAACCAGATGGGGGAAAGGCACTTCTCTCTTTCCTGGCAGAATATATTTTCTTTTCTCCCTCCTCCTATTGTACTTCATTCACGTACTTCATAGACAGAGCATCTATCTGACTCACTAAATGAGAACTTAGTGAGGGCAAGAATGATATTTTATGGACCTTTGAACACTCACTGAGCACATGGTAGTTGCTCAACTTAATATTTACTCAGTTGAATTCACAGCGGCAACAATAGTATTTATTCAACAACTATTGAGTCAAATTCTGGTAGGCAACAAAGGCAAACGGACACTGTCCCTGCTTTCAAAGAACATAAGAACTAATACTAAAAACAGACCTGGAAATAATTATAATACAATATCACTTTCTAAGGTGGAAAAAGCTATAAACTACAGATACATAATGGAAAAAAAACACACACACACTTTAGTCTTGTGGGGAGGTCCTGAAATAATATCACAGAAGAGAAATAGTATCTAGTATCAATTATAGTGCCAAGGAAGACTTGTAGTAAATAGTTGGAAATTGAACAATGGAGCATAACTGAAGAATAAGAGGAGTTTGCCAAAAGGCCGCATTTAATGAGGGCATTCCAGATCAGCTGCCCCTATTCAAATGCTCAGAGGAATAAAAGGTGAGGTTGATATTGCTACTGGAGCATGAAGTTGGAGGTTGAGTGGTAAGATATTAAATCTGTACCTGGAGGTGATGTACTAGATCGTGAAGAGCCTCTTCCATAGAATAGAAGTTAGATTTTATCTTGCAGGTGGTAGAAGCCATTGATGTAACAACTAAAACTACTATATTTTAAATCATACTATATGCCAAGCAGGTGCCTATAATCCTATTGCAGAGTTGATATATTCTCATTTTATAGCTGGGGAACAGCTCCGAGAGATGAACTGTTTAGGTTTTCACAGTTACTAAGTGGAAGAACTAGGGTTTAAACTTAGGTGGGTTGGGTCCAGACCTCCTGCCTGCTTTTTAAACTATATTTCACAGCCTCTTCAGTAGGGAAGAAACTAGATTATTTTTACATTTATCAATCAGTCTGGAGTCTTTATTTCACATCATTTTCAAGTAAGTCCGTTTTTTATGTGAATTTAAACTCTTAACAGTTTGGACACTAAATTTTAGTGTTCTGATGGCCAAAAATGATATCTTACAGTAATTTACCTTTTGCAGGATACTTTTTATTTCTGGTGCCATTTTCTATCTAGATAGTTCAAATAACTCTTGGCTTATTGAAATACTTTTTGAGGTGGGGGAGTGTCACCCTTGAATGTTATAGACCAATCAGCATGACTTAAGTACTCTAAAAGAGAAAAATTTGAAATGCTACTGCCCCCGCTTTTGAAACATTTGGATCTGTCTTCAGCATGCAAAAAGAATATTTTAAGAAAATCCATATTAATCTTGATAGTCTACTTAACTAATATATAGTTTACTACTTAAATTATTTCTGCCTCATAGTTCCTGGTGTGCCTAGTTGGCTTGAAGTACTTCAGACATTCTCTAAATAAATGCGTGATCACTTGGATACCCTAAAATAAGATTCTTCCTAATTTTAAAGATTATTAAAATGTAAATTATAGAGATATGGGTGATGATGGTTGCACAACAAGAATGTACTGAATGCCACTGAACTATATGATTAAAAAATGTTAAAATGCCAAGTTTTATAATTAATAATATTTTGCCACAATTAAAAAAAAACGTGGTATAGAAGTGCAAAGTGGCCTGACATCTCTTTCCAAGACATTACCAACCAAATATTTTTGAGAGCCTTTTGTTGCAGATAATTTGAGTAAGATGTGAGGGAACAGTTTATCTCAATTTTCCTTATCTCATCACCATAAGCTGATCAAATTATATATTCTTAATACTAAGCTATTTAAAAAGAAAAAAGAATTCTGTTTATTTGCATGCAGGGATAAAGAAGGAAGCAGGGTAAGGATGTTATGGGACAGTCATCACGAGGATGGATATGGTAAAGATACCCTTGACTGCTACTGACCCCTCACTTTAGTTTCTTGTTCAAAAAGGAGACTAAAGAGTTAAATAAGCTTTCCAGTGTCACCTCCACAGGTGTGATGTGCATGTAGCAACTCCAACTCATAACTAAGGCTCAGACTTTAGGTTCCCCACCCTTCCCTATCCCAGTGCCAGGAGAAATTAAATTTTTACCCATTAGATTTGCCAAAAAATAATTAATGTGCTAGTGGAGATGTGAGGAACATATTATTGGTGAATGTGAACTGTGTGACTTTTTGGAAAGTAATCTGATAATAACTTCAAAATTTTTTAGTAGACATACTTTTGACCTAATAATTCCACTGTGTTGCCCCTACTGTGTAGGGATATTAGTACAAGAATGTTTTTTGCTGTGTTGTTAGTTGTGGCAAAAAAAAAAAAGTAAAAGCAACCTGGAAGCCAATCAGAAAATGGTTGAATAAATTATGTTTTATCAATTCTAAAGACCAATGTGATCTGTTAAAATGTGAGTTAAATCTTTATGCATTGGCTTGGAATGCTGGCTTTGTTATATTATTTATGTTAAAAAATTATACAGTTAATAATGTAGTATGATCTTTAAAAAAACTACAACTATGTGTGTGTTTGAAAAATAGAGAAAGGTGTGAAAGGATTTTAAAGCTTTCTAAAGTTAAAAAGGAGAAAAGAGGGAGGGGAGACCTCTGTAATGATAGAAATTACAGAGATTACTGTGGGGGTGGGTTGATGACAGAATGGGTACAAGAAAACCCTGGGTACAGGTAATCTGTATCTTGATGTGGGCATTGGTTACCCAGGTGTGTTCACTTTATAAAAATCCATCTGGATGTATGCTTATGATACAGGTTTGTGTATATATTATGCCAATAAAATTTATTAAAATTATGTCACAGCAATACAATGGAATACTATTATGTTTTTTAAATACTTTAAATAAATATTTACTAAAGTTGGGCAAGAAACAGGACAATCCTATTATAAAATATAATGTATATATAAACACACAAAAAGACAACTGGATAGAAACACTACAATGTTATTAATAAATATTATGTTCAGGTGATTTTTTTAAAGGATAGTTTTAAATAAGGACAGTTTTAAATAAGGACAGTTGTGGGGGGGTTCAGTCGTTTAGGAAGGTTGTAGAAGGTAGTAAGCAAAGCTGGATTACAGAGTCTTAAGCAGAAAATAAGAGTGAAGAAGAGGGGGGAATGTTAAAAGAAAGAAAAATAATGCTAATGAGAAAGGTGTAGTAAGGTCAGGTAATTTTTTTTAACCCCTACCAAGAAGGTACTTATATAACTAGGAAGGGACTAATTTCAGCTGTCAAACCATCCGGCTGTAGTAGGGCCACATGAAAAATCCTCTCCTTCAGCAGACTTAGTTTGGTTTTTGCAAATAATTAATATTTTACATTTAAGTTTTGTTTTTGTTTAAGCATTTAGTTTTAATGAAACCGTCATTGATATAATAGTATCAATTGATTATGCAACTCATAGTAGCTTAAAAACCTATATTCTCCTAATCTTTTTACTGTACTTAGGATAAGTGGCTCATATCTTTTTGTCTTGTAGTTGCACATGGAGCAAATAATACCTCCCCAGTGAGAGAATCAAATTTTAAAAATGTATATGAAAACACGTTAATCAAATTAAACACTATCAGTTGTATATTTCAGTATTTTTCTTGTTTTTCCTTCAGCCCTAATCCCTTAGGTATGAAAAGCGATTATTTCAGATGGAATTTATTTCACTTTATGAGTTCAAAAGTTGAAGTTTAGGAAAGAATGCATTTTTAAAATCAAGTTCTGAAAATGGAAATGCAACATTTAGTGTTAAGATGTGGGTTGTAATTATAATGAAATTTTTATATTTTAGACCAAATATTAGTATTTAGTGACTTTATATCAAATTGAAATGTAAACGTTTTTATTTCTTCTAAGTATTGTTGAGCGATCAGGGGAATTATTAGGGTTTTCTTTTTATTTCTATCCAGTTTTCACCATATAGGCTTTTTTTTTTCCTATTTGAACCATACTTCCTTTTTCACCATGTTAAAACTTAAAATGCCTAATAACCAAAGCTAGATCTTTTCAGGTGTTTCGCGGGGAGTGATAAAGATTTAACTTTTAATTAGCCTTTAAATCAGTAATAATCTGAAAAGAACTCGAATTGGATTGGGTTGGAGAAAACTGCGTGGCATTAGGACCCAGGGGGCTCCCTTGAGCGGATCTAGGGGCCAGATTGCAAATTCGCGGTGACTCAGTCTGGTCGGCTTCTCGCGCTCGGCGGCCGCGGCGGCAGGAGCAGCAGACATTGGCGGCTGAGCCGCAGGGATCAGTTCCCCGGGTTTCGTGGTCCGAGACTTCCTTCAGGGTGTCCAGAAAGGTCCGAGGCGTTTGGGGTGCGCAGGGGCCGTTCAGGCGGGGAGAAAGGCGTTGCTGGGCGCGGGGAGCCCTCGGGCCTGTGCATGGGGAGTAACATTTGCTCCGTCTCTTCCTGTGTCTGGCTTTATTTGCAGCAAACCAAAATGGAGTATGAGTGGAAACCTGACGAGCAAGGGCTTCAGCAAATCCTGCAGCTGCTGAAAGAGTCCCAGTCTCCAGACACCACCATCCAGAGAACCGTGCAACAAGTATCCTTTCCGAGGCCTCGCCGCCGCCCGCGCAGCTCACCCCGCGCGGGCCCGCTCCTCCGGCGGGGTGGCTCCCCGCCGCCCCTCCCCCTCCTCTGCTCCCCGGATCCCTCCGCCCTCCGTCGTCCTGCGGGGAGAGGCGCGCCCGCCGCTGCCCCTGCCCGTAGACTCGCGCACGCGGCCCTGGTGCTCCGTCCCGGGCGCCGCGGCCGCCGGCTTCCGGCCCGCGCGAGGTAGGGGCTGCGGGCCGACGCCCGTGATCACGACATGTGCACCCATCGGCTGGCCACGTCCCTGCCCGCCCACTGCTGACTTGCCAAGGGGGTGGGGAGTGGCGGGGGCGGCGTGGCCGGCACGGCCCGGGTTCAGACCCCCGGGGCCCCGGCCCACACAATGCGCTCGGCGCGGTGGGGCCTGCGGGCTGAGCGAGAGGCCAGGTGGAGGGCGTTGTGTGAGTGGCGGGGCTCGACCGCGCAGCGTCGGGCCAGAAATGGGGTGGAGCTGGCGCGGGGTTTGAACTGCCGTCGTGTTGGGCCTGGGGTTACTTCCATGCGCTTCTCCTAAAAGGGTTGGAGACCTAGAATTAGGGAGTTTCAGGCCTCATCCCTGGCCTGTTCATGCTGACACCTGTTGCAAGCTTCCTAGCTCCCAAATTAGATTTTCTTTTTAAATCTTTGGCTCAAGGCTGTTCAATTATACAAGCTTTTACGGAGTTTGCTGGTGTAGCGGTCCTATTGCTACGGTTTTGGACACAGAAAAAGTTAAGAGAAGAAGGGAAACCTTCCTTAGGTGCTTTTTGTCATGCCCTAAACTGGGTGAACTCTTGGAGCCAATAAAGGAAACAAATTTGTTCACCTGACATAAATAACCTTTTTATCTCTGTTATTTAACACCAAAGAAGTTAATTCTCAAAAAAAATCTCCAAAACCCAAAACCCTTAAGGCGGCTCTCTTTTTTTTTTGCAGAAAAAGCCTCTTGATTTAATAGGAATTTGGTAAGTCAGCTCTCTCAGTGTAATTTGGGCCTATTTACGTTTTAAACATGTAAAGGGGAAGTTATGTATATATACACACTTATATACCGAGCAAGTATATATATCAATTACATGAAAAGAAAGCACCGGTAAATTTCTAAGTAGTACTGCATTGCTGTAATTTAAAATCTTCTGTAGATAAGTAAGTACTTAGCTTCTTGGTTAATATGGTGCCCATTTAAAAATGAAGGTCTGCTTGAAATTTTTATAAAGCCATTTCTTTTGAATACTGTTAATACCAAGAGAAGAATAGTTTTGGGGTGTATTGGAGCTTGTATACTAATCCTATTATGGCTCAGTCTTAATCTGTGTTATAGCTCTGGGAATGATAGAAGTTGATACTTAATGACAATTATATGATAGTTATTAAGTTAGACAAGCCCAAAACCATACTGTAATTCCTAATATAGCACTGAATATCAAAATTTCTTGTTTTAGTATGTATTTGTTAATACTTTTTATACGCCTGTGCTTGGGCTAACAATAAAATTTAATGTTTATTCTGTGTGCCCGGAGCATTGTATGCCCTCTACCTACGGGACAAGTTAAATTTCAGTAAGTAGAGGCGATCAGTTTGTAAAATCTGCGCTACTTTATATTTTCAAAGTGCCTAATGATGGCCTTGTTTCTTTGTGTCTTTACAAAAGAATGCATTAGTGTTTTTATTCAGGTTTGAGCACTTTTTGAAAGATCATTATCATAATAGTATGGATAGATAGTGCCAGTTGTGAGAAAGGAAACCTTAGCAGGTATTTATGAAAAATTTATTAGCCTGTCAGCACGCTATCAGTCTTGGCCATTCACTAAAAAAAGAAATCATTGGGATTTTCTTGGTCAGAGAAAGTAATCACACTGTGGAATTTTTCTAGCTAGTGATTTTGGTAGTTAATTCACATTTTGACCACCAAACATTGAGTATATTCTAGTATGTAATAAATAGATAATACAGTGTACCTTGTGTTTATATCATGGGTTTAATTTGAAAAAAAAAACAGGTCCATTGAGTAAAAACATTTGAATATTTCTGTCCATTAAAACACAATCAGGGATGTTATTAAAAAGTATATTAGAGGTTGAGAGGGCACGAAGAGAGATAAGACAATGTCATGTCACTGTTGTGTGCCAACAGAATAAAATCCCTGCAGGCTTGTGTCACTGGAAGTGTTAGGTCTTGGTGGTAAACAATTGTAAAATTATTGCAGTGTGGTACTTTCATAACACTAGCTTTATTTTATGTAATAAAATTGGATATGTAGGCTTGTGTATACATGACATTTTATCTTAACGTTTGAATTCTAAAGAACAAAAGCACTTTTTAAGTTAAAAATCTGGTTAGGATTTTTAAAGTTCAAGGAAATTCTATTTTGAAAAATATTTTTGCAATTATGAGCATACTGAAAGTGGAATTTGACTTATGTTGTAATGGGTATAACTGATACAAAATATTGTTTGATGTTTCAGCCAAAAAAGCACCTAAGAGGCTTAACACAACTACTAAGTGTATTCTTGGAATAGCGTATTGATGATTTTAATGAGATGCTGAAAAAAGCAAGGCTAAAAATACCACAAAAAGAAATTTTTGATTTTACATTAAAAATGCTAAATTTTTTCCTAAGATTACACTGAGAAGTTTCCTTAACTACTGTTTGTTCTAGAAACTGGAACAACTCAATCAATATCCAGATTTTAACAACTACCTAATTTTTGTTCTGACAAAATTAAAATCTGAAGGTAAGTAGGGTCTGTGTTAATAACTACTAAACGTGTTTTAAAGGCCTGTTAAAATATACTGGGAATTATTCATTTCAAAGGATTTTGTCTTGTAGTAACCACCTGCTTTACAGATGTGGAATAAACAGAGACTTGAGTTACTACCACTCTAAGCGCTTAGATAGTTATTAACAAGCATTCAGTTGTTAATCGAGTGTTTTTATAATAAATTTCCTGATTCTTGCAGATGAAAAGAGTGTTGCAAAGTCTATTTTGGGGTTTAGCTTCAATCCTTGTATAAGAATATCATAGAGATTTACTCCTTTTAACATACAGAATGAATGCAGGATTTACTAATTGACTGAATATACGTGTATTCAAAGAAATGATTTGAAAGTTCATAAAACCAAGATGAAAAAATGAAATATCACTTAATCACATCACCCAGAGATAGTAATTGTTAACCTCTTATTCTACCCTTTTATATAGCTATATACTTTTAAAATTTAACAATGAAATGGGAACACTTTATTCATAGACAGTGGTAACTTTTTAAAAACTTACAACATTATACCTTAAACTTTTTCATTAACTGTTCTACAAGTTTTAAACTTACTTCTATGACAGTTTAAAGCCTGAGAACTTGTGTGATTTTTAAATGACGGTCATTTGATTTTTTTTTCCCTAATACACCTCTTTGCCAGGCAGTATTTAGGCTTAGGGGCAGTAAGCAAGGATCTCTGCCCTCATGGAGCTTACATTGTAGTGAGAGGTGTTCATACAGTTATTTGAGTTTTGAGTATTTCCTTTTTGGAACATTGTCAGATATAGAAGGCACTCAAATATGTATTGAGCAACTGACTGGCCTATAAATACTATAGTATCCTATCCAGTGATGAGTGTTTCAGAAGCCATAGTGTGGTTAGTAAAAACACTGCACTTGGAGTTGGGAAGTAAGTCTCAGACTCAGACACTCTTTTCACCTCTCTTTCTTCAACTCCAAAATGCCTGTGTTAGACTACCAGACCATCTGTAAGGTTTGAGCTCCAAGCTCTAGTTGGTTAATGGCCTAAATGTGTGGTAAAATCTCACTAATGGTATCCAGATTTTGATTACCCATGCACAGCAGAGTGACTTATTTTGGATTGTTTTCAAATAATTTTCTAGTTAATTGTAGGGGTTTTAATTGCTGAGGAGGGATGTAATAGAAACTTTCAAACTTTCTAAATCTACATTTTAAGAAATTAGAAATTCCATCAGCATATCTTTAAATTCAGCGATTAATATTTCTAGTTTAAGCATATTTATGATATTGTTTCTTAATACAGAAAGTTTATTTTCCTTACATACTACAGTAGTTTGTAATTAAATCAGGGCTATTTGGTTTTAAAAGAACTTATTTAGTAAATAAATTTTTCTAAACTATCATTGTTTTTACTTGAAAATTTTAAGTTTATTTCACCAACTGTCTACTCTCATGTTCTCATCCTAAATTCCAAATAATTAAGATGGCTAAAATATTATACTCTTTCTTAAAGCTTTCTTGGGGTATAAAGGTACGTCAAAAGTATGTGAAAAAGCAGACAAACTTATTCAAGTAGCAAGAGAAGTTGGTGTGACTGCCTTAAAAAATACCTCTTAGCTCCAAACCACAAAATTTTGGAAAGGATTTTATTCAGATTTTCCTGACACTGACTAAAATGTATTTCCTCTGTTCATTAGTCCCTTTCTCGAAGGACATAGTAGGAGCTTTATGTTTGTATAATTGATGTTTCTTCTTCGTTTACTCACTTATTTCGGACAAGTTAATTATATATAGTTTTCTATTTAAAAAGTTGTGACCATCATATTAGAGAAGAAACATAAGTAACATCTTAAAATGAAAATACTTAGTAATCTTCACAATTCCTCATGTGTATCTGTTTACATTGCATCATGTAGTAATATTTTAAATCTGGAGGAGACCTCAGAAATGAGCTCATCTAATTCCTCACTTTACAGATGAGCAAATTGAGGCCCAGTGAAGTAAAGCCTTACTTTCTTTACAAAAAGGAAGTGGTTCTCTGGCTGGTGTGGGTTAGTTGGTTGGAGCATCATCCCAACACCAAAAGGTTGCGGGTTCGATTCCTAGTCGTGGCACATACCCAGGTTGCAAATTTGATCCCTGGTTGGGGTGTGTAGGGGAGGCAGTCAGTTGATGTTTCTCACATCAGTGCTTCTCTCTCATCCTTGGGTGAGGATTTAAAAAAAAAGGAAGTGGTTACTTCATGGCTCCTTTAAATAGATTTTAGAGAGGATATTTTTAATTTTAATTAAAATGAATATTTTAATGTAAAATATTTTAAATAATTTTACTTTTATTGAAACTCCTCATCTTGTAACTTTTATTGTGAAAACAATAGTGTATTTCTTGTAAACAAATAGGCCATTTAAAATAAAATTACATGACTGAATTAATGGGCTAACTTAAGGCAAAAAGTTTATTGCTTGAGGAAGTTAAATATCTGGCTATTACTTTATGGCAGTTTTAAACTGAAGAGAAGTTAGAACTGTTTTTGTTTCATTTTAATCTACTCATTGGAATGGGTTATAATTGAAACTGGGAAGAAGTTTTTAAATGGTGACGAAACCTCTTAGGCTATTTTGCTGCGATGGCCTGAATGGGGTTTATATGCAAAGAAACTGCTATCTTTTTGCCTCTTCATGTGTCTTACCATTGAAGATTTCGGTGCCAGTCAGACTTTAGGAGCATACTACTAATTAGAACAACCATGGGGTATTTTATTTTTTAATAAGGTATGTGAACTAGTAGTGCTGTAACAGCATATTCTGTGTAATGCACCTGCTCTTCATGTCCTCCAGGCTTTCGAGGAGGGTGAAACTATACAGTGCATCAAGCATAGTCTCTGGAGCCAGACTCCTGAGGCTGATATTTTGGCTTCCCCTCTTAGCAGCCTTGTGGGGCTTTGGCAGAGGTCTCAGTTTCTTTATTTGTGCAGTGGGAATAATTTTTGTCTCATGAGGTTGTGAGAATTAAATACAAACTACTTGGAAAGCAAAAGCACTTATCGGTGTTTACTACCTGATAAACATTCAGAAGATGTTTGCTATTGTTTGTATTGTTGATGGTGATGCCAGTTGGCAATGAATCACTTACATTCTATGCGTATCAAATTGTTCACACAATCTATGGATTAAATTTTTTCTGAAGTCAATTTTGTTTTTAAACTTGGAAAATTTTAAACTTGTTTTACCCTTTTTTTTTAAGCTCAGAGGCAAGTGAAAAACATAATAAATGAACAGCAATTATTTGTATTGGAAGGTGATCCCATATATTCTTTGTCCACTTAATTTTTTAATGGGATGTTAGTGACTAATACTTCAGATCTTTAATTTGATGTTTATATCAGGTTTCAATAATGCTTGAGTACAGAGGCCAAATATAAACTAAATTAACTCTTAAACTGAATCAGTGGTTCTCAACCCAGTGCAATTAATTCCTCTCCCTTAACACCCGTTCCATTTCCCCCAGAATTCAACATTACCTGGAAACATTTTAGGTTGTCACAACTTGGAGAGATGATGCTGGCATCTATGGCCAGTAATACTGCTAAACCACCTCACAGTGCACAGGACAGCACCTCCACCACAAAGAATTAATTATCTGGCGCAAAATGTCACTAGTGCCAAGGTTGAGAAACCCTGAACTGTAAATCATGTAGCTAATCTTTTGAAATCATTTGTGATATTTTTTTCCTGGTTATAGCAAAATTACTGGAATGTTACAATCAACTTTTGAATATTTTTAAAGTCACTGTTCATGGTACATTTTAAAATGAAAACTACTTTAAAACTCAGTACTATTGTTATTTTACTACAGATGAACCCACGAGATCATTGAGTGGTCTCATTTTGAAGAATAACGTTAAAGCACATTTTCAGAACTTCCCAAATGGTGTAACAGACTTTATTAAAAGCGAATGTTTAAACAATATTGGTGACTCCTCTCCTTTGATTAGAGCCACTGTAGGTAAGTTATAATTTTATCATTTTATTTCTCTCGTTTGTAACTGGGTTTTTTAATATGAATTTTTCTCATCCATTCCAAATTGAATTGTGATGGGGTGAAATTTCTTATTGCTGCTCTTAAATGTTTTAACAATGTTTGTAATTACAATAAAAGTTCTCACTGGATAAGACAAGGGTCTCACTGGATAAGAGACCTGGTAGTTGCTTAATCAAAGTTGGTTAAAATGGGGTGTTACGAAATGATATTGAAAACCACTGCCTTTTCCTTGAGTTCCTTATTACCACCTATCTTCCTGTGTAATACATGGGGTATAAATTTCAGTTTCACTTTCTTTTACATGGAAAGAAAAATTTCTTGGTAAAACAACTGTAATACAGGACCTTAGATTTTGACTATTTTTCCCTTGTTCTTAACATTTGACTTGTCTACATCTCATTATAGCAGATGGTCAGTAATTTCGTTTCGTCCACCATGGTTTTGTTTTAACATTAATGAGACACCATAGGAGCCCACTTTTGTTTATGTAATTAGCCTGGGGTAAAATTGGTTTTGTTACGTTATTTCACTTAAAATCACAGAATGTGTCAATGACACTGAGGAGTTAATGTACAGCAGTTTTGAGCATTCAGAATGTTTGACTCGTTTTCTGTGAGAGAATGATTTTAATGATAATAACTGGTATGAGTAGGTCTGGAAGCAAACACAGCTAACTTGGTAAGCACACACATCCCCTGGTGGAAGTAGAAGTAGGCAGGTGTGCTGTAGTGTAGCCCACTAACGGGCGGCATTCAGTATGCCATGGGGCTTAAGCAGTTAATTTTACAAGGATCTTGAATTTCTCTTAATCTGACAGATTGGCTAAATGGAAGTCAGTTAACCTTCAAAAGGAGTCAGTTGTTTTCATTAAAAGGTCTTTACTTTTTTATATTTTGTCTCATGGTGGGTTCAAAAAGTACCCAGTTAATCTCTTAAAAAGCAGAGGTTCCCCCTCTAAATATTCACGTATTAAATACTGCCATAATTAACACTGATTTTAAATGGGATGGGTAGAGGGCATTTGTAATTTTAGAAAAAGGGCTCCATAAGCTTTCTGATTAGACTATCTATCATGTACCCTCCTAATGCTCTGCCAACTCTTGACACTGGTAAAAAGGGTATGCTAGTCTTTTTTTTAAAATGTTTTAATCTTAACAGTACATTTTGAGAATTTTGCCAGAAAACAGCCACATTTCAGTGACTGTGTGGTAGTTTATTAGATAAATATAAAATTGTTTCTCCTGTTAAAGTTATATGGTTGGTTTGTAATTTTATTATTTCAGTGAACAATGTCCTTTTATGTGTGTTTGTGCACTTATGGGAAATTTTCTGTAGAATTAATTCATAGAAGTGACATTACTTGGTCAAAGTGTGTTGTTTAAACATTTAAAATTTTGATAAGTAATATCAGCACACCAGTTTTCAGTGCCATCTTTTTTGTACACAGAAAATCATAATTGTTTACTTTTTGCCAACTACGTTAGGCATTAGAGGACTTTTCAGGAGCGGGTGAGATTATATGAAGCCAGATGAATCTGAATTAGTCTGTCAACATTCTTTAATGCTTTCCCAGCAGAAGTAGTGGATATCAGGGGTCTCTTAGTACCAGGGTGTTACTTATGTTTATTTCCTTTTATCGTTGCTCCTATTAAGACAGAGGTCCCTGACCTTTTTGGCACCACAGACTGGATTTATGGCAAACAGTGAGGGGCAGGGTGGGGGCAGCCAGGAAGCGGAGCTCAAGCAAGCTTTGCTTCTTGCCCCATTCCTAACAGACCGCAGACCACTGGACCACTATTGGTTCACAGTCTAGGGTTGGGGACCCCTGTTTTAAATCATGCTTGGTTTCCTTTAGGAAGATTCAGGGCTTTCTCTTTCCCTTAATTCCTTTATATTTTAACTTTGGGAAAGAATAGTTGGCCAGAGGAACAGATCTATTTTTAGTCTTGCTGCTTTTTTATCTTACTAGAAATCTATTTTATTGTAAAGGTGCTATCTTAAAAATGCTGTCCATACCGTAACCTTTACCATATAATTTACTTTTTCTGGCGAAGAGTAAATATTGGCCAACAACTTGACATTTTTAACCCTTTACTATTGGGAACAACCTTCTCAAGACTAACAGTGGAAAATTCAAAGAGAATTTATACTCACAAACAGTGGAATTTCTTATTTAATAATAATCATTAAGCATTTACTATATAACAAGCATTTTGTGTGTATATCTCACTGAATTCTCAAAATAACTAAGGAAGCACTTTTTAAAAATTTTACAGGTTAGTATTTCGAAGCTTAGAGTTCATATAATATGCCTATCAGATTATATACTCTTAATGATACTAAAAGACCTATGATTGCCAAGTATCTTACTTTATGTTACTAATCCTAAATTTACTAAGGCAGAGAAAAACATTAACACAAAGTTTTTGTGTTATTACTCCACTTGTATTAACACAAAATTTTGTTTTACATATTTGTGTAACAATTACAAGTAAGCTGCACTCCACAGTTGAAATAATCCAGGGTGACATAGTCAGTCAGCATGTGCCACTCGATTCTCCAAGATCACCTTGCCAGTGATTTGTTCTTGATCCAGCAAACTTTGTAGGAGTGTGTCCACACTAGAGGGATTGTTGCAAACAGAGTATGTAGGATTGTTCTCCATTAATGGTTTATCTACTTTCCCTCCCCATGCCTAGACGCTTCTGTGGCTGTGATCCTAGGTTAAGTCAGGGAGCTCTTCTTAGCTTCTTGGTGTATTTTTATTTGAACCTCACAGGCTCTTGCTCATCACCCAGCGATAAGTGATATTAATATTTTCATGTATTTCCTTTCTAATATTTGTATGTAATTCCTACAAAACAGTGGTTTAATTAGTGGAACTATGCTTGGTATATTCTTGAAAAAGGGCAGGTTGTAGTCTTCTGTACAGATGATTGTTAAAAATTAAAAAAGATGATGAAGTGTTAAAAAACAAGATTAAACACAGACCTGATTTATGCTGTGGTTCTTCCACTAACATGCTGGGGTGACATGGGGGTCCTTGATGACTGTTAGTGGTTTGGACATCTCAGGCTGATTCGGGACATCTAGGTAAGTGTGTGTGGTTGTGCACATGTTTGTGTGCACATTTTCACGTGGCAGTATCTAACGTAATGCATTCAGATTTCCTAAAGGTGTGTTTTCTTTCCAGGTATTTTGATTACAACCATCGCCTCCAAAGGAGAATTGCAGAATTGGCCTGACCTCTTACCAAAACTCTGTAGCTTACTGGATTCTGAAGATTACAACACTTGTGAGGTAAACATACTTGCTTTGTTATATAATTTTTCTTGCCATATTGTGTATTAATAACCTTTGAAAGTTTTTCTTTGAAAATATTTCAAAACTTAAAAGCCTAACGTTATCTTTTTGTTTTAAATTAGTGATAATTTGTCTTACAGTTTTCGGAAGGCTTAAGTTTTAAAACCTCTCAGCTATATTTTCTATAAGGAAATGTCTTCTGTTTTTGTATTTGAAAACTTTTCTTGGCTGTGATATATATGTAATAAACAAAGCTGTTGTCAAGCTTAATCAGTTAATATGGTATTTTTTGAAGATAGACTTAAAACCTACCAAATTCCCAGACCATGAGTATTTATTTGTTCAGCTTCTCTAAATTATTTTTGTGCCTCTTACTATATGACATGTCTAGTTTAGTATTAATCCTGCATTAATTGTAATCTCTCATTGTTTGCCACTGATCAAATCCGTACCAATCTTTCTGTTTGGGGAAGTGAAGGAATCTGTATTTCTTCTACAATTTCTCACTGTTAATGAGTACTTTTAAGAATTTCTTCCATTATCTGGGCTTCCAGTTTGGGTAGAAATCTGTTTTAAATTGAAACCATTTTAGGTATTTTGCATAAGGCAATGGCCGCTCTTCCTCTCAGAAAAGAGAAAGGCTTGGCAGGGCAATCCCAGGAGTAACCTACATTAGGAAATCAGGGGGTCTTCTGACACAGTAGTGTGTTGCCCAGGTCTGACGTTGGGAACGGGGAGACTAGGGAGAAGGACAGGACAGGAAAGGAATGTTTTTGAAAAGAGTCTAAGAAAAAAATCTTGCATTCTCATATATATGTGTGTGTGTGTTTTCCTATAATGCCTTAGAAATACACTGATAAGATTACAGAAAAACTAAAATAGTATTTAGCCATCAGGAAACCATTGATTTAGCCCTGGCTGGTGTAGCTCAGTGGATTGAGCGCAGGCCTGCGAACCAAAGAATCAAGGTTCGATTCCCAGTCAGGGCACATGCCTGGGTTGCAGGCCAGTTCCCAGCAGGGGATGCATGAGAAGCAAGCACACATTGATATTTCTCTCCCTCTCTCCTTCCCTTCACCTCTAAAGATAAAAAGTAAAAATAAATTAAAAAAAAAAAAAAGGAAACCATTGATTAAAATTTAAATAGTGCTTTGGTTAATGGTAATAACTTAAAAGGGTATCAAAATTTTAAGCAAGCACTTTCCAAATATAAAAAAAATTTAAACTGTTGTAGTCATGAAATTGTGGAGGAGCTACTATGTAAGTCATTTAAAGAGACAGTATTTATAAATTAACTGTACTATGGAGAATAAGTTCCAAGCTGCTGCTTGTGGAATTAAAAGCAGTAAAGTATGTAAGTGGACAAGCTAACTAATAGGTTATATATAGTGCACAAGAGCTCTGCATTAGCTCATTGGTGTACAAATGGCTATACAGAAATGGTAGCTAATTTGAAGTGCCTGCCATTTTAACAGATTTTTGTCACCATTACCCAATGAATAGTTTACATACAAGTAATATTTTAACAGATTAAAACCTGTTTATCTACCTCAAAAAGAGAAGTGGTATAGTGGTTAAATTAATACGTAAGTATAGAGTTTTACAAACAGATACTATTTAAAAGAGAAAAATTAATGTTGACTTAAATATGGCAAGAATATTTGAGGAGGAGTTAGGTTTTTGAATTAGATATTACAATCCCCGCCAACCAAAACATCTTCTTATTCTAAGTTATTTAATGCTAAAATTAAAATGTATTGCTATATTTAAACTGAGATTTTAGATAACCAATGGCATAATAATTTGTCTTATAATTGATTAAATTTATAGATTCTATAAGGAAGCATTTTATGTGGGCTGAGAACGTGAATTCAAACAATGTTCTTCAGTCTGCTTTTAAAATGGCTTTATTTTTCTAATAATTTAAATATCGTTTACAGGGAGCATTTGGTGCCCTTCAGAAGATATGTGAAGATTCTGCTGAGATTTTAGATAGCGATGTTTTAGATCGTCCTCTCAACATCATGATTCCGAAATTCTTACAGTTCTTCAAGCACAGTAGTCCAAAAATAAGGTATCTGTATAGCCAATATTAAATTAATTTATAAACTCTGATATAAACTTGACCACTTTCTTATTTTTGTTTTTCCTAATATTTTTGTGCTAGCACAATACATTAGATATTCCACAAAGGTGGATTTCGATAATTGAAATTTGGTCCTTTGAAAACAAAGCCCATGAAATGTTGACCTTTTCTGATGAAATTGTCATTTAATATGATAGTTCTTTACCTTCTACATGTTTAAGTACATTTATAATGGTTAACAGTCATGCTTTTAAGGTCCTTTATGAAAGGCTAAAACTCAGTGGGGTTTTGGGGGGGGGGTTCTTTTTGTTTGTTTGTTTGTTTGTTTAATTTATGAATCTTGCCAAGTACACATACCTCCATTTGCCACCTATGTACTAAAAGTTCCTCCAGTATGACATCTAAATTATTAAGTAATTTTAGTTTAAGGAGCTTACATCTACTTATAAAAACATTTTAATCCTGAAGGAAGGATTTTTGAGTACACTCTGACATCACATAGTGGGGCTGGTTGGCTAGTCCTGAAGTTAAACTGGTCTGTTTTGTTTTTTTCCCTTTAGATCCCTAGTTCCTTGAACACTACCTTGCATACAGTTTTTGAAATATCATTATTTTTAGAATATTAAATTAACCTTTGATTATTTTGTTATCAATTGCATCACGCTGTAATTATCATGATACCTCTTATATTGTTGAAGTGTTTGAGGCTTTGTAACTTCACCAAAAGTTTTCCAGTCTGCTGTACTTTTTTCCCCTCCAGTTATGTATATTTTTTAACTTAAACCTTGCTTATTATTTCTGTGGAAAAGTCATTATTCTTTCTTCTGCTTGTCATTTGATTTTTGTTTTTTTATAGTTGTTAGTGCTTCATGCTTTTATGTAGAATAATTAAATATATTACTATGTAAAGTAGAAATTATGTAGTTTCTACAGACTTCAGGGATATTCAACTGAATGAATGAATGTTAGTGTATAGGCTATACCTGTTAAGTTTAGATGCCTGTTGGGGCTTACCTCAAGATTCCACGCTGTACTCCAGAGGATTTTGGTTTCAACAGTGTGACCAGAGGGTAAATCCGGAATCTTTTTCTTGCTTAAATTCTTTATTTAGTTCTTACTCTTGCACCTTGATTTAATTTTACTTTTTCTCTTAAGTGGTACTTAATCCAGTATTAAATTCACAATGGAAACGTAAGAGATGCTTATTTGTGGTAGTGTTGTGCAAATAAACATTTTCAAAATAAAATTTTACTCTTCTGGCATAAGTAACTAGATAAAGGATTTCGTGTTCTCTAGGTAGTCTCCCCCCTTTAAACATTTCGCCTAAGGTGTGAAAGAAAGTGATGATTTGCATATTTCTAAGAAAGTTACTTTTCATGAGCAATTTTCAGCAATTAAAAGAAAAAAATTCCAGGTAATTGGAACACCATTAGTGGATATAAAAATTTCTTTTGTAACTTTAATACATATGTTTAAAACTTAACAGGGTAGAATTCAGCAATACAGAAATGTTTCTATTTGGTGAATGTTCATTTTTGGCCATTTGAGATTTGGTTGAACATATCGTTAAAATATTTTAATGTATATTTGGGTAAATGACTATCTGTTAGGTATTTTAGCTTTGCACTAAACATGTCTTTCATCTTTTTGTAGTTTTATTCTATGTATTTTTTAACACCTTATTAGTACAGTTTAACTAGCATTTACTATGAATGGTTTTCCCTTTCGCTATAACTGTTGAACTTTGAGAAGGTTAAAACAAGGCAAACACATACAGTTTTATTCATCACATGACTAAGCAATTTAAAAATCAGATCCATTTTATTTTTTTAATCACACTTAGAGGTACACAAATTGGGTTATATTTATTAGCTTATGACACATTCTCATTTCCCACTTCCATTCAGTCTTTGAATAATCACTTAAATCCACCACCCATAATAAAAACAAAAGACCTTGAAAACAACCTATATCTAATACCAATTTTATCCTTTTCTTAGAATTTTAAAAAATAAATTTATTGATCTTTGTTTTTAACTTTATAAAAAGTATTGTACTGAATTTAAGCTTTGACTTACATGATTATGTTGCTAAGATTTATCCATATTGTGTCACTTTAAGTCATTTGTTTTCACTATATATTATTCCTTTGCATGACAGTTACACAATTTATTCCTCTCTCTCTCCCACCACCACCACCACCCCACTCCTCCAAACCCCGCCAGTGGCCTTTAGGTGGCTTCCAGGTTTTTGCTGTTATGGGTACTGCTCCTGAAAACATTTTATGCTTGTCTCCCCTTGTCTATTTGCAAGATTTTCTCTTAAGACAAAATCTTGACAAGGAATTTCTAAGATAAGAGGCATGTCCATGAATAACTGGAAATAACACCAAACTTTTTCAGAATGATTGCATCTATTATACTCTTTATTAATAAAGTGAGGGATTTCATGGGTACACATATTCAGCCTTTAGTACTGTCACACATTTTAATTTTTGCCAGTCAAATAGATAAAAAGTGATATTTCATTATGGTCTTGATGGTTTACTGCTCTGTCATTAATCACATCAAACATATTGTCATGTTTGTTAGCTGTACATGGTGACTTTCTCTTCTGTTTTCCGTTTTTTTTTTCTATTGGGTTACTGGAAGAAGCACACAGGATAGATCATTGATAAACAATATAGTTTATGGTAAATACTGTGGAAAAAAGAGAATAAGGTGTTAGAGATTCAGAAGATTTTGTATAGAAGGTTTTCTGTAAAGGGTAACTAACATTCATGCAGACCCTGAACAAAGTAAAGTAGTCTTTGCAAGATCAAGGTGCAGATCAGGGAACAGCAAGTAGAAAGGCACTGGAGTTAGGAGCAGGCCATTTAGAATGACAGAAGAAAAACAGTTTTGTAGCATAGTAGGAAATGAAGTTAGGGAGTAGCCATGTTACAGAGTAATGTCTAAGCCAGTAGGCAGCAAACTGACCCGTGGGGCCAAATGCAACCATGGCTGTGACCTGTGAGCTGAGAATGATTTTTAGGTAGTGTCATTAAGAATTGCTGTGGAATTGATGGGGTATGTCAGAACACATAGACTGTAGACTACTCTGTTTTTAGCTTCAAAAGGAATGCATACTCTTTATTTTTAAGTCTGTAAGAAAGTAAAATAAGCTCCCATTATGCCCCTATCCAACCTCCATTCTACTATTAAAAATGTGCACGTCCTTTTCAGACACCTTTCACTTTCATAGAAGCAGTAATAGATTGCTCTGCAATGTGCATTTTCCACTTACTATATTACTCGTATTCTTTCTGTGTTGTTATATAAAGAAATCTGACTCAATTCTTTTTTGGCAGGGAGGGGGTCTATGGCTATACATAAGCCATAATGTTTTTATAGAGGAATGTTTAAATTTTGTTTCCAGATCCCATGCTGTTGCATGTGTCAATCAGTTTATCATCAGTAGGACCCAAGCTCTGATGTTGCACATTGACTCTTTTATCGAGGTAAGATTTCTCACCCTTCCCCTTTGTTTTTGAGAGGGTTAGAAAATGTTCATCCTATGTACATTTAGAACTACTTATTTTTCCACTTGTATCATAAACATTGATTATGGTGTGTTTAATATCTTCAGTATACAAATTTCTTCTTCAATATACAAATTTCTCCTTCAATATACTGTTCAATTACATGTGGAAGGTAAATCTCCCCTTACTTGCAATATTTGAAACATTGGTGAAGTCGAACAAACTTGATAAAGAACTGAAGGCACAGACTAAAAGGAATACAGTGAATCTTCAGTTTACGTTGTGAATATGTTCTGTGACTTGAAATGAAACAAAATATAATGAAACCAGTTTCACCATAGGCTAATTGATACACACGAGTCAAATTCCTACCACATCTAATCAATGTGATAAGGAAATGACGTTATTTGAGGATTGCCTGTACTTCTGGTTTTCTTTTGGTTTCCATTTATGAAATTAAAAGTGTCAGGGAAAAAACTGGCTCTTAAATTTTAAGCAAGCATTTCTAACAACACTTTATGATAAAAGCAGAAAGATAAGAGCATAATTTTTTGGTCATGAACCCTAAGCAATAGAATTCCTTTTCAGAACTTTCTCTACTTGATAACAGCAATTATGAAAGAATCATTTAAGTTCCTTAACCCATTTAACTTTTATTTTCATCCAATAAAATTAATGAAATAGTCTATTTCTTCTCAGCTGTTCTTATCAATTTTTGTTTTATTTCGGAGAGACAGGAAGGGAGGGAGAAAGGGGGAGACATCGACCAGTTGCCTCTCACACACCCCCAGCCTGAGAATTGGCCCATATCCCAGGCTTGTGCCCCAAGTGCGAATCAACCCACAACCCCTTGGTTTACTGGCCAATGTGCAACCAACTGAGCCACGCTGGCCAGGGCTCAACTGTTCCTTTAAAAAGTCCTTCAGAGGCCATATTTCTGTTGGAAAATTGTAAGAGGAGGTGGAAATTCATGTGTTCTGGGTTTTTTTCCCCTCATTTGCTGAGTACCTACTATAAATCGGGCACTGTGCTTGGTGCTAGGGTTATATAAATAAATTTTATGCCTCAAGGTGTTTTCAGTGTAGTTTGATATAGAGGTAATATTAGAGGTCCACAGTAAGACTGCCTGGATTCAAATCTCAGCTGGGTTAGTAGCTGTTAACCTTGGGCACGTTAATGAAGTAATGTTTTCTGTTTCATCATCTGTAAAATGAGGCTAATCATAGACATAGCTTGTTGGATTGTTATACAGCTGCTATAAATAAATTGGAACAGTGCCTGCCACAAAGTAAGCACTCTACATGTTAACTACTGCTATAACTACTTTTAGAAGTTGTAGTTATAATAGTATTTCCTCTTAGTATTAATTCAATACCTTAAGGGAACTGTGATGGACATACCAGCATCTTATACAGAAATTAATATAGAATAAAGGAAATTAAGTTATCTGTAAAAGTAAAAATTGTGTAAGACCATTTGCGGAGCAAGAATAAGAACGTGTCCTACCATTTTAAAATATTTTCTATTAGTGCCATATGCCATGTTAACATTTCTCTGCTACAGGCTAACGATAAGAGTTTTCCATCCTATAAGAACAGTAACCTCCAGAGGAGATGCCTGATACATAGCAGGCCCTCAATAACTATTTGCTGCATGAATAAATGAATTAATTGTTCTCTTCAATTATCAGTGTTTTCATCAGGAGCTGATGTCGTGTGCTAGGTTTTCCATTATTGGTGAAAGTGTATTAGTTTCTAATATACAACTATAACCTACCTTGGCAAAGCTGGGTATTCCTATTAAGACAACATCAAATTTAATGAAAGAAGTATATCTAACATACAAAGCAGCGCCTGATGGGTAAACAGTATTCTTCTCTGACCTTGTAAAATATGTCTATTAAAAAAGGAACTACAGAGTTTTGAAAGCATTGGGGACTTGGGGAAATCACAGATTTTAAAATACTAGAAACAGCCCTGACCAGGTAGCTCAGTTGGTTTGCAGGGCCTGTTAGGAACTGGGCCGCACAGCCAGGGGTGGGCTTCAATGCAGTGCGCTTGAATCATCCCACATCCATTCCCCCCACCCCTCCCTGGTCCGTGGGAAAAGTGTCTCCCACAGAACCCCCCCCCCCCCGGTGCCAGAAAGGTTGGTGATCACTGGGTCAGAGCGTCATCCAATATGCCCAAGCTGCGGGTTTGATCTCCAGTCAGGGCTCAGAGCATCGTCCAATATGCCCAAGTTGCGGGTTTGGTCCCCAGTCAGGGCTCAGAGCATTGTCCAATATGCCCAAGTTGCGGGTTTGATCCCCAGTCAGGGCAAATAGAAGAATTCATCGGTGAATGTGTACGTAAGTAGAACAACAAAAATCAATGTTTCTCTAAAATCAATAAAATGCTAGAAACAGTACTTCAAATACTGTCATTTTTGATATTTGAACTTCTTTATTATCACTTTCTTGTTAGGAGATTTTAGGTTCATCTATTTGGAAACATTTTTGTAATTTCCTGGGAAAAGACAATGAGGCACATTGGATTTTTATTTTTTTATGATGTTTTTACTGCTTTAAATGTATGCGTGTTTTCGTACTTAAAGTAGAATTTCAGGAGTGAGATGGGGAGGTTTATTGTTCGTTCTTCTCACATCCCTATTTGTAAGCTCTATATGAGACAACCTGTTCTGCTAGTGGGGCTTGTTGGTAAAGTGAATGTGGGCTTATTCATGATTCTGTGAAAATCAAATTCACATTCTCCCCACTGGCTAGCAAGTTACTTCAGACAATTTTTTTAAACCTTGTAGGGAAACTTATTAAAAACAATATAAGATTGATTGCTCATATTTTTTTTTCAGGAGTCGACCTGGTGAACATTGGCGGTTTAGGGTTAAGTTTTAGAAACTCGGTATATATAATTACTCAATTATTGATGCTTTTATAGAACTTGCACCTGTTACCTCCTTAAGAATCAGAGTTGGTAGGACTAATCTCTTGATAGACGGTAATTTTGAAGGATAAATCAGATTTTATTTTAATGATTACCTCTATTTCTAGATCAGCTGGAGGAGTGTCCCTGTGTCCTAATGACATGGTTTTATTCTCACTAAAAATGACCTCAAAACACAACCAGTCATACTTGTATCAGAAAGAATGGTTTTTAGATCATTTACCAAAATCATAATTTTTGGCAGTAATCATTCTATGTTTGTCTTATTTTATAACCTAATATTGTAGGCCAGTTCATTCTTTATTTGTACTTCATCTTAGCATTTTTTAATTTTAGCAACTTGGAGATTACTGATTACTATTTATAAACTTTTCTAATATATTAGAATACCTAACTAGAAAAAAATGTTCCTTGTGCAATAGAATCTCTTTGCATTGGCTGGGGATGAAGAACCAGAGGTACGGAAAAATGTGTGCCGGGCACTTGTGATGTTGCTTGAAGTTCGAATGGATCGCCTGCTTCCTCACATGCATAATATAGTTGAGGTAACTTAAAGGCTCACTCATTGTCTTACCCTCAGAAATCTTGGGCATACAATGTATAATGTGAAACCACTGTTTTCTAGTATTATTTAACTCATTTGTGGGGACTACAAAACAGTTATGATTGTCTTAAAACGATAAATTCTCTTTATGGTTACTTTCCTTTCATGAGATTTAAGATATTTTAAGATGGATTGCTTTTATTAAGATGTGTTAAAGAGAAAAAATTATTTAAAGTAGTAGGTAGCTTTTAACCAGGTTAACTAGAAAATACTTAGTTTGATTGTGTTTACTATGTATGAGTTAGGATAAATAATCAATAAACTATGGTAAAATAACAAGGTGTAACTATTACTAGAACAAAATAATTTGCAAGTGGGTTAAATCGTGTGTATCTAGTTCCTCTCTTTCACTTCCAGAGGTCCATATGGTATGGAGAAGGGAATATCTCCTTTTCTAAAACATTAGAAAAGATCATTGTAAAGATAAGGATATGTAGCAGCATAATATGGGGATAAATGACAGTTTCTCTGAGGAGCCTATTCCCTCCATGAAGTGTTTAGAAGAAGCAGGTGGAATTGGTTGAGAAAGTTTAACTGCAGAGTTTGTAGTTACCCAGAAAGTTAAAGACATTTTATCATTTGCTAAGGCCATGTCACAGCTGGGGAGCCTAATTTGTAATGCTGCAGTTCTTCAGCAGTCTTCAGCGAGTGGTAGGGTGTGCTGTGGAATGTAATAGGGGTGTGCGTGCCACACCTGTTGTGTTGTCACATTTTGCCATGCAAGGTGTTTCAGTGGGGCAGAGGATGTATATGAAGGATTTATCACTTAACTCCAACTCAAATTCCAAGGTACTTTGGGAAATCATTTGTAACTTTATGTTCGGTTTTTGCACATAAGGGTTTTTTAAACAGGGTAGACAGCACACCTTTGGGCAGATTTAGGGTCAGGTGTTCTTCCAACTAAGAGTGAATTTTGAATTTGGCTTGCTATGTTCAGAGAACATGATAAACCTATTTTGTTGGAAACTACAAATTATAATTACACTGAGAAATGTCATTACTTCTTTCAAATTAAAAAAATTAACTTCTGTAATTGTATTTATATATGTATCTCCTTAAATATGTGAAGTATGTACTTGCGAGAGACAGCTTGAGTAGTTATGTTATAAAAAGATTTCATTTTAAGAAGTTTAATGGAGTTTTTTTATTTTGCTGATTTTACAAAGACTTAAAGTTTGATTATTAATGCTCACATTTTAAAACATGTCAGTGGTTTTATAGAACAAAATACATCCATACAGAAGCACCTAAACAATGCATGCATTACATACTTCACTGGGCAGTATTCTAAAGCAGCAGTTCTTAAATTTGGCTGCATTTTAGAATTAACTAGGAAGCTTTTGTGGTTGTTGTTAATTTAAACCCTAGGTTGAAAATTAATATAAAGTGCAAGGTCATAGCAAAGGACTATTAACCTGCTGAAATAGTGTGAAGTTTATTTTAATTGTATTATTTTAACTGATTAACATTAAGGCTCCTTTGTTTACAGTACATGCTGCAGAGGACCCAAGATCAAGATGAAAATGTTGCTCTAGAAGCCTGTGAATTTTGGCTCACTTTGGCAGAGCAACCAATATGCAAAGATGTACTTGTAAGGCACCTTCCTAAGTAAGTGTTGCATCTTATGAACGCTTCCTTGTTCTTAAATTTAACAGCGATTCCTCATTTTCATATTTTTAGGTTGCTTGCTTCTATCATCAAGGAGTTAAAGTTCTAAAGAAGTCCAATTTAATTTTATTGTTGGTATAAGTAAAGAGGTTTCCAAGAAGTAACTACATTTTCTTAAATTACATGAGCATGGTTTATTCTAAATCATGCTTGCTTTTGGATAACTTCTGTCACAGTTACCTTTTTTTATAATCCTTGTAATTGGATCATGGACTCTGGTGGGTAGTTTTCCCACAAAGAAAATGATTGCCCACTGGTTGTGATGCTGTGAAATTGGTTAACCTATTGTTAAGGCTATTTTTAACCCGGCGAATGCTGTTTGATCATTAAAAAAAAATATTCAGTTTTATTGACATAATTGTCATAAATATTGTATTGGTTTTAGGTTTACAATGTAATGATTTAACATGCATTAAGATCAGTTACTTAAAAGTAATGCTTGTTAACTTTTGAAAAGTGATACAGTCTCGTGGACGCAAATTAAAATGCAGAAAACTTAAAATCGCTTGGAATTTCACCACTTTGAGTAATCACTGTTAGTATTTTTGGTGTGTTGTTACCATACACCAAATACTGTATGTTCAGTGTTTTGGGAAGAATTAAATTTGATAGTATGTACAACACTTAATGTAGCATCTAGCTATAGGTAGTGCTTAAAATTCTGATTGGACGGTTTTGTGGTTTGCTCTTTTCAGTTACTTGAATGTTGTGTACTTCCTCTTTAAACTCTTGAATACTGATGCATCGTAGGGTGTGTACTGTGTATATGTGATTAACTGTCCTTCTGCTGTTGAATATTGCTCTAAGTTGTTTGTCCCTTTTTTGAAAGCAAATAATCCTGGAGTAAACATCTTTCTTTGCCCACAAGTGGTTGCTTCTTTCAGGTAGAATTTCTAGAAATGATTTTTTACCAAAGTAAAAGGGCTGAGCATTTGAGGATTCTTCATAACTGTCCCCATTTGTTCCCTACTGAGTAACGCAGATTTACACCCCGCCAGCAGTGGTCCGTCCAGTCGCAACTTCTACCAGCCGTTGGTTGTAACTTCCCTAATCTTAGCCATCTGAATGGGCAAAGGTCATAACCACTTATTGTAATATATTGTAGTATTGGAGTTTGGGTTTTTTAGATGTTTACAGTACTTGGATGTTCTTATTTTCATATAGTTAGTTAACTTCTTTTTCTTTTTCAATAAATTCTTTCCCAACCAAGAAAGCAGCAATTCCACCTGTTTTATTCTAGTCTGTCTGAAATTTATTTGGATTTTGTTTTCTTTAGAAAAATCTATATATTACTCTCCCTTTCCCTAACTTATACTACTTTTATGATATGCTTTTTCTTAATGTAGGATTATCTAACTCTAAGAGTCATATAAACCAATATTACTTTTTATAGAAACTAAAGAGCTATTAATGTAACATTGGGAGATCATCATAATACACAGTTACAGCAAGGTGCTCTGCCATTATACTAATAAGATCTAAACATTTTCTAAAGCAATCAGGGCTCTAAACAATCAGCACTTCAAACATTAAACAACTCAGCCAGTCATAACTGGGTTTGACTTAATATGGCTGCTTTCATTTTTAATTGAAATAATGCATTGTGAGGGTGGAGAGCATCCATGTCCATGGGATGCTAAGATAAAGAACATGATAAAAGAACTTGTGTTTCCTGTCTCCGTTAACCAGACTCTTCTTAAGTATGAGCAAAAAATTTTTGGTTCAGAATCAAAATCATATATGTAATGATACATTTTGTATTGATATGAGCTCACATAGAAAGCACTAATGTAACAAGGGATGGATGGCGTAAAATTCTTTTAGTTGTTTCTGGACTATATCTGTTTCCTTTTAACCAGCACTGTACTCTCAATTATTGCACATTTAATAATATATTTTGTTCTCTGCTAAAGCAGATCTTCATTTCTTTTCTGACTTCTCCCACATTTGTTCTTGTACATTAGTATCTCTTGAGGCGAAAACATTTAACCCACTGCCCAAAGCATATTTAAGTAAACATTCATACCATCATTGCTTTTCTGTGATACTGTATTAAAAATATTTTTTTGTTTTTAAGGGCTACTTGAAGCTTCAGGAGAGAAAGCATCTTAACAATAGGCGTGTTCAAAAATCATGGGCTGCCTTGCATGATTAGAGTCGGCAGACACGTCATATTTTACATCGTCACTTTGAACTCCGTGTCTCACTCTCCAACCTCATTTTTTTGCTTGCTTAGCTTTAACAGTCCCTTATTTTCTGCACATCTTTTTATTCTTTTATCTAGCACAAAGATCATGATCTACAAATTAATTGTACTGACTGAAAACTCCAACTACGCTGAATCTCCCCTGCTCTGAATTAATTTAACCTTTTGTTAAATACTGCTGGAAAAATTACTCTGCCGGGACTAGTGATGTCTATAGAAATCCATGATCTTCAGACCATTCACACTATCTGTCAATTTTTCTTACTCTAGGTCAACTTTTATTTTCCATTCACAAGACCAACTACTTTCAAACCTTTTTCACTCTCTGTAGTTCTCTTCATTCATTTTGAGCATTCTGCTTTATTGGGAAAACAGATGACTTCATCTTGCCCCAAAACTTACAGATGTATTTTAATGAGCTGTCCTCTTCCTAACCAGTCTTCTTATTTATATGGTCTTGGATTGCTTTTTTTTTTTTCTCTTTTAATCCTCCAAGACCTCATTCTATCAGGTAGATATATTCTCTCTTTTAACTTTCTCTTCTCTGTTGCCTCTTTCTCCATAACTTTTTAACTTGCCATAGTTGTTCTTCCATCTTAAAAAGATTCAAAGAATAGATGGAGCTCACTGTCTTCACTTCTTTACCTTACATAACTCCTCAGTATTTTTACAGTCTTCCATCTGTCCTCTCCATTTTTCTGAATTGTTGACAGAGATCATAAAGGATTTTACTGTTGGTGATCCAAATGAACCCAGCTCTGCAAAACGTCTGTGGCTTACAAAATATGATTGTGTATTGTAAATTCTATCTGGGTATGTTGTACATTTATAATGTTAAGTTACTTTTAATCTTTCTATTTTAAACTTAGAAGGACTTTGAACCTACATGAAAGTTTGGCTAGTACGCATTTTACAGCTATCCAGGAAATTTTAAAGCCCGCTGCTTCTGTCTCCCTGTTAGTATTCCTTTAGTTAATGAGGACTTAGGACATCATCTCATTGGTCGTAGAGTTCTACTCAAAATCGTTTTCATACATATTTGAAGTAAGGCCTCAACAAAAACCAAAGACATTATAGAGTGAGAGTTGCTTACATGTGATACGGGGAAAGAAAATTGTAGTCAGACCAAACTGATTTTGAATTCTCACTCTCTGTTTACCTAAAACTCAGGACCTTGTGGAAATAATGTAACCCTGAGCTTTGGTGTACTTGTATGGAAAATGGAGATCATAATACTTTACTCATTAGTTATAAGGAGGGTGCTTACTACAAGCCCACAGTGGGCAGTCATGAGTATGGAGTTCTTTGCCTATTCATACTTTTCCCAAGCCACCCAGAACAATTAAGGTAGAAATTGGATGCAGAGGACTGTGGACATTGTTAAATAGTTTCAAAGTGTTCTCATTCCTTTTGTCCTCAGTGGGCTCTTTTAGGTGTATGTAATGGACCAGTGAGAAAACAGATCATCAAAGCTTAAGAAAACCTGTGAAAGCTTAAAATTGGCATGGCTACAAGAGGAACTGATGTTACTGCTTTGACCTTCACTTACGTGTTTTGATTTTTTTAAAATTAGATATCATAAATATTCCAGTGTACCTGGAATTCCATGTTTACAAACATCATGGTTCTGTTTTAGTGACTACCTAATACTTAAGATTGGATATGATACCCTGATTATTTTCTTAGTGAGAATTTAAATTTCATTTTTATCAAAGGCTATAATAACTTTGTCGATAGAACTTTTCCTTTTTGCATTATTTCTTTTGGCTAACTAAATTCCTTTAGACTTAGGTCTTTATATTTTAAACACTCTCATCTCTTCTATTAAGAGGAATACAGATATAAATGAATTTTCCCAGTTGAAAATGGCCCTTCAGCTGCCATTAAATAAATTTTCTCAACCTATGTGAAAAAAAGTTGGTAGTTGTCATTATAAGCAAACATATAAAGTAATATATAGCATCATCTACATTGCTCCTTACAACACAGACTTTCAAAGAACCAGAGATAGATGCTTTATAGAAGTTTAGTAGTTTTTGAAGAAGTACATGGGTGTGGGTTTGTGGTTTGGGTTTTTTGATTTTACATTCTACAAGGTGTGCCGCCACCACTGTGTTTCTGTTGCAGAGATGACATCTGTGACTGTCAGAGCAAGCTAAACTTTGCACAGTATTGATGCACATTTCTTCATGCAGTCTTGTATTTCCTATACAGGGTGGGGCAAAAGTAGGGGTACAGTTGGGAGTGTGTGAAACAATTTATATTCTTGTTATTATTTATTAATTGTTATTTTCCGTATGAACAACTATAAACCTACTTTTGCCTCACCCAGGATACTCAGTTTTCTGACATGCATTAGAATACATAATGCTTGAATTCTAGTGATTTCATAGATTTTACAATATGAAAAAAAATTTGAGGAAGGACATGACTTGGGAAAGAGAAGGGAGAGAGCCCTTACCACAATGAAAACAGATACATTCGAACCCAACTTTATAAGAATATATATAATCCATTTAAGTTTCCAGAAATACACTTCTCAAAACTTCCCATTCACTTTTGGGAAACATCCCTCCTCTGTGGCATTAAGTGAGAGGGGAAATAAGTTTGTTTCAGTGGAAACAGATCAGCACAACAGGAAAGGTTAACTTTGGTCCATTTGTCATTAGCTCAAGGACAGTCTCATTGCAGCCCAATACTTAAATTTAAAACTATATTTATTTGTTACATTATTCTAAAACTGGCATAGATGTTCTGTTTTCATTTCCTGCACTTTCAGCTTGAGAGTCCACCATTGGTTTGACTCTCTCAAACCTCAGCATCTTTGTGATTTTCCCTGGCAGTCTCAGCAGCAGCATCTTGGCTAGGCTCCCTCTCCTGGTTCATAATGTCAGGGGTCACCTGATCCAAATCTGCTTCTAGAAGCTCAGTTTGTACTTCCATTGGCATAGTATTTTTATCATTGTTACTTGGAAAACAAAATATAACAACCTCCTCCTGCTATCTCCGCAAAAAAAAAAAAAAAAGGAATACAAATACTAAATGCAGGCTTATTGTAACAATGTCAGGCCATTTAGAAATAAAAGAAAAGATGAATTTTGTCCCTGTTTCGCCTACTCACTTTCCAAAGATACCAGTTTCTTTTTTTAAAAAAATATATTTTATTGATTATGCTATTACAGTTGTCCCATTACCCCCCCTTCATTCCCCTCCACCCTGAACACCCTCTCCCACCCACATTCCCCCCTTTAGTTCATGTCCATGTGTCATAAGTTC
>CM052540.1:152424548-152459843 GCA_028533065.1 Trachops cirrhosus | reverse complement strand
GATGAACTCCTTTAACTTGACCTTATCTGAGAAACACTTGATCTGCCCTTCCATTCTAAATGAAAGCTTTGCTGGATAGAGCAATCTGGGATGTAGGTCCTTGCCTTTCATGACTTGGAATACTTCTTTCCAGCCCCTTCTTGCCTGTAAGGTCTCTTTTGGGAAATCAGCTGACAGTCTGATGGGAACTCCTTTGTAGGTTACTGTCCCTTTATCTCTTGCTGCTTTTAAGATTCTCTCATCTTTCATCTTGGGTAATGTAATTATGATGTGCCTTGGTGTGTTCCTCCTTGGGTCCAACTTCTTTGGGACCCTCTGAGCTTCCTGGAAGTCTATTTCCTTTGCCAGATTGGGGAAATTCTCCTTTACTATTTGTTCAAATAACTTTTCCACTTGTTGTTCTTCCTCTTCTCCTTCTGGAACCCCTGTAATTCGGATGTTGGAACGTTTAAAGGTATCCTGGAGGTTCCTAAGCCTCTCCTCATTTTTTTGAATTCTTATTTCTTCATTCTTTTCTGGTTGTATGTTTTTTTTCTTCCTTCTAGTCCACTCCATTGATATGAGATCCATTCTTCATTCCACCACTATTGGTTCCCTGTGCATTTTTCTTCATTTCACTTATTGTAGCCTTCATTTTTTCATGTAGTCTGCAACCAAAATCAACCAATTCTGTGAGCATCCTGAACACCAGTGCTTTGAACTGTGCATCTGATAGGTTGGCTATCTCTTGATCACTTAAAAGGATTGGTTCTGGGACTTTCATTTGTTCTTCTGTTTGAGCCATCTTTTTTGGGGGGGGTCTTGTCGCACCTGTTATGTATGAGGGGCACAGAGCCTTAGGTGTTCACCAGGGCAGGTCAACCCAGTGGCTGGGTTGTGACACTGTATGTGGGGGCGGGGTCCAAGAGAGAACTCTCAGCTCTCTGGGAACTTCAGTCCCTTCCGCCACTTCCCCCAAACTGTATCTTTCTGGTGCTGATTCCTGTGTGGATGGGCTTGTGCACCCTGTGGGTCTTTCCAAAGACCACTCCTGTGAGATTGGGAGTCTCTCCCCGTGCCTCAACCCCCACAGGTGTTTCCAGTCATTGCCCCAAGGCTGTATTACCCAGTGCTGGGACACTGGGTTGGGTGCAGTGCCTTGCTTCACAGTTGCCACCTCGCTGGGTCAGCTGGTTGCCAATCCCTTGGCCAGAGTCTGCCAGCCGCCACTTGTGCGCCCACGGTCCGCCTGCTGCAGTCTTACACTCCAGGTCCCAAGCTCTTTGTGTCGTGATCCCTCGCCACCCGGCTGCCCTACTCCACCCTTCCTACTGGTCTGGATGAACATGTCTGTTTTAACTCCTTCGTTGTCCAGCTTCCATACAATTCAATTTTCTGTCAGTTCTGGTTGTTATTCTGTTTCTAAATTGTTGTTGTCTCTATCTTGGTTGTGCGAGGAAGCATGGCGTATCTACCTATGCTTCCATCTTGACCGGAAGTCTCCTAGTTTCTTATATATCCTGCCTAGAGAGCCGATATGTAAAGTCTGTGTTTATAAATAATTACATGGGAAATCTCACTATTTTAACACAAATGAAAATGTGCTGTGTGTGCTTTACACCTGGGTTTTTTTGTTTGTTGTTACCTTTACTGTAATTTAGTTTAACCAAGTCTCAAATGATGAACATTTAGATTTTTTTAATGTTTTTGTTATTGTATTGAGGAACATTGGTCTTTAAAAAATGAAAATGATCATTGGTATGTTTGGGATAAATTCTTAGGAAAGAAATTGCTGTCTTTTTATTATCTTTGTTTCCAAGCACTGTTAATCTTACCTCCACTAAGACTCTTATCTGGTGGAGCTCACGCATGAATTGTGAAAAGACTACAATACATATTAGGAACACTCATCATTTGAGAAGGGCATACAGCACAAATGTGCTCTAAGACAATATTAGTGGTGCTTGTCTCATTGGTGTTACTGGTATATAAAAGTTTGTTAAGACTTCTTAATTTTATTGGTCTTTAGATCTTTGTTTCATGAATTTTTTTGTTTGAAATAGGTTGATTCCTGTGTTAGTGAATGGCATGAAGTACTCAGATATAGATATTATCCTACTTAAGGTAAGGAAACTATTTTCTGGTGAATAGGGAATATTATTTTTATTGACTTAGTAAATTTTTGAATTCAACCAATAGAATATTTATTTAGAATAGATCCTGTATAAATGAGCTCCTGTTATATGTACTATGCTACACAGTTTAAAGATACAAGCATTAAAATAGCTGGAATAGGATCTGAATGGGATTCAGCTACTCCAGGTTGTGCTAGCCTAATGGAAGGCAATATAATGTGTTTTAAAGTACCTGATAGTTAACAGGTCTTATGTAATCTATTCTTTCCTTCACAAAGAAAAGTATATTTCAGAACCCTGTGCCTGGCCCCATCTGGATAGTCTGATCCTTTCACTCGTGTACATAGTATCCTGTAATGAGTATCGCCAAAATTCCCCCTTTAAAAAAAATACAGGGTGACGTTGAAGAAGATGAAACGATTCCTGATAGTGAACAGGATATAAGGCCACGTTTTCATCGATCAAGGACAGTGGCTCAGCAGCATGATGAAGATGGCATTGAAGAGGAAGACGACGACGACGATGAAATTGATGATGATGATACAATTTCTGACTGGAATCTAAGTAAGTCGGAGAGGGAAAAGACAGTTGCCTGCTTTGAGAACTACTTTATTGGGAAATAATTTATATAGCATACAGTTCACCCATTAAACAGTACAGTTCAGTGGCTTTTAATGTATTCACAGATGTGCATCCATTTCCACAGTAAATTCTGGAACATTCCATCACCCCAGAAAAGAACCCCATTCTCATTATCAGTTATTCCCATTTTCTTGCAGTCCCCCAGCCCTAAGCAACTACTAGTCTATATTCTGTATTTGATTTTGCCTATTCTGGACATTTCCTATAAATGGAATCATACAGTATAAGGTCCTTTATGGCTGGCTTCTTTCACTTAGCCTGTTTCAAGATATATCCATGTTGTGGCATGTATCCTTTTTGTTGCAGAAAAATAATCCATTGTATGGATTTACCACATCTTACTTATTCATTTATCAGTTGATGGACAGTTTGTTGATATTTTGTTGTTTCCCCCTTTTGGCTGTTGTGAGTAATGATGCTGTGAACGTTTCTGCAAAATGTATGTGTGGACATACGTTTTCAGTCTCTTAGGTATGTGCCTGGGAGTGGGATTACTGGGTCAGGCTAACTCTCTGTTTAACCTTTTGAGAAACTACCGGGCTGTCTTCCAAAGCGGCTGCACCCCTTACTTTCCCACCAGCAGTGCCTTAGATTGCAGGTTCTTGCTTGCCAACAGTTGTTAACCTTTTTTATTATAGCCATCCTAGTATATCAGAAGTATATTCCATTTTGGTTTGCATTTTTCTGATGCACCTCTTTTTATATTTACTATTCATTATATTTTTTAAAGATAGCTCAGGCTGTCATTTCTCAAAAGCTATATGTTTTTTGTTTAATACTATTAAATAGGCAGGTTGGCCATAAACTTTTTCTGTTTTCCTTACATAAACTTACATTGTGATAATTTGTGTGCGAATTGATTGATTATCATGGATAATTCTAAAATAATACAAATTGCTTTGTGATATTCAGACTTACAAAATACTTTTTTAAAATCTCTGTTAATTTTCAATCTTAGCTGCAAATACACATCATCTTCTGAGCCAGAATTTTGGGCTGCACTGTAATTAAATAACTCTGGGGAGGAACCTAGACACCTGTGTTTTGCTTGTTTGCTTACTGTTCTTTAAAGCTCCATTGCTCTAGTTCAGGATTACTCAGACTCAACAGTAACGACATTTTGGGCCACATGATTTTTTTTGTTGTTGTTGTGGGGGCTATTCTGCACATTATAGGATGTTGAGCAACCTTGCCTCTACCCAGTAGATGCCAGCAGCAGCAACACACACACGATAACCAATAGTCTCCAGACAGTGCCAGATGTCCCCTGGGAAACAAAACCACAAGCTTTCTAGTTTCTGTGAAGTCGTTAAGGACATGAATCATCAACCTGTACTGTGTAATTCATTTGGTTAAATGATGCTAATTCCTCTGCTGCCCATTTAGTTTCCTACAACTACCAGTTACTTAGCATTCCTAATGTGCCCAGCTCTAGGCCAAGGACTTGGCATGCATATCACATTTAATCTTTCCAACAGCTTTATATAGGTAAGGAAACTGCAAAAAGAGAAACTTGCCCAAGGTCAACATAGCTAGGAGGGCACATCTGTTATTGGAACCCAAATCTCACTACTATCACAAATTATCTCCCACTGTAT
The DNA here is from genome assembly GCA_028533065.1 of Trachops cirrhosus. Taxonomy (NCBI): domain Eukaryota; kingdom Metazoa; phylum Chordata; class Mammalia; order Chiroptera; family Phyllostomidae; genus Trachops; species Trachops cirrhosus. The sequence continues at coordinate 152,455,489 of CM052540.1, read as the reverse complement.
CCCTACTTTCAGGCTGAGGACAGGGTGGATTAACATAATATAATGTAGATACCTTTTCAAAAGTAATAATGTACATTGGTTGCGTTATTGGGGGGGCACTTTCTCTTTTTACATATTACCCATCTTTATATCCTTCCAGAAGTTTTTCTGTGTACATACAGAAAAACATATGTATATCTTCTTTTTGTTTGTTTTTATTCTCACCTGAGAAAATACAGGGTCCAGCACAAATAATGCCCCCTTTTTATTACAAAATCATAAGCATGTAATTCCGTAACACAACAATATCACACTCAAGCACACCATATGACATTTTAGGTGAAATACTCAGATTAAAACTATAAAGTATTACACCCATATAATTACCCTACCCACACTCAAGGAAGCCTTAGTTCTGCCGGACCCTGTATTTATTGATTTTAGAGAGAGAGATACATTAATCGGTTGCCTCCTACACATGCCCCAACCAGGGATTGAGCCCACAACCTTTCTGGTGTATGGGATGATGCTCCAACCAACTGAGCCACTCAGCCAAAGCTGTATCATCTTTTTTGGAGAGGAGGCTGACTTTACAAAAGTGAAATCAGATTATATGTACTCTGATGGTTCTTTTCTATATATAACTCATTCTGTATAAGTACATAGAGATTTCATTCTGTTTTGTGGCAGTATAGTGTTCATTTCTGTGGACCTGCTGTACCGTATAATTTAAGAGCCTTATCGGTAAGTGTTACTTCTGGCCAGTGTAACAGCGTTTTTTAAAAAAAAAAAAAAGGATTTTACTATTGTCTGATTGTATGTGATTAACCATTGTGCCTAGTTCACATTGGGAAAAATTTGGATGCTTAATTATATTATTGTTCTTTTCTAGATTATGTTAAATGAAATTTGAATTGATACATAGTCTGATACTTAATGGTGCCTTACTCTGTAAAGAAAGTTTTCCAGGGTATTTATGTGTCGTGTACTTTGGTGACTTTTGATTCCAATTTATAATTAGTTTGCTAATTTTCAGTCATAGAAAAAGTACTTTTGTGAACAGAATTTTTTCATGTGACAAGACTGCTTATTTAATTGGATTCTTTGAAACTAGAAGTATGAACAAAATGTACATACAACAAATACATTTTACATAACTATAAGATAATAGAGGTTAATATACTATTTTTGATAAATATATTTTCTTAGGAAAATGTTCTGCTGCTGCCCTAGATGTTCTTGCAAATGTGTATCGTGATGAGCTTTTGCCACATATTTTGCCCCTTTTGAAAGAATTACTTTTTCATCATGAATGGGTCGTTAAAGAATCAGGCATCTTGGTTTTAGGAGCAATTGCTGAAGGTAAGTCAAAGTCACATTTGAACTGTAAAGCCCTTAATAATTAGCACTAATATGGCTAGGCTACTTTAATGCATTGTTACTCTGTGCGGAAAGAGTGTTTACTCCTGAATTTATACACTTTGCTCTTGTGTTGCTGCTGTGGGTTTGAGAAGATGATGTGATGCACATTAACCTTGAAAAGGATGTTTGAATCCAAAAGCCATCTTAGAATAAGTGTTTACTTTGAACTGATTAACAATTATTAACTAAACAACCATAGGCCTGCTTCTAACCCCAGCCAGATATTTTGCAAATGCTTCTGTTATGATAAAGGGAGCAGAATGAGAGGACAAGGGCTCAGATGTCAGAAGCACTCCCATTGCTAGAAAAATAACTGTTCTATACGTTAAGTGTAAGAAATGTGATTAAGTCAAGAGTGTCTTCATTCTCTATAGGTTATTCTTTCCTAACTGTAATCATCTATCTAGAAGAAATGAAGCATATTAAAGGCATCTCTAAAAGTCCTAATTTGTGTAGCAGAAGTAAAATGAACTTTCCTAATCCTGCTGGAAGATGCTTAGGGGTAGTTAGGTCTTGTTTCAGTTTTTGATATTTTAGATCAGATTATTTTTTACAGCATATTTAGTACAGTGAAGATAATCTGAATACTTTTCATGAACACATGTGTCAGTTTAATATTCAGCTGAAATGGTTTTGTTTTAACTATATTTTAGCAGTTTCTGAAAGATGTCTGTTGTGTTTTTTTTTTTCTAGGTTGTATGCAAGGCATGATTCCATACTTGCCTGAGCTCATTCCTCACCTTATTCAGTGCCTCTCTGATAAAAAGGCTCTTGTGCGTTCCATAACATGCTGGACTCTGAGCCGTTACGCACACTGGGTAGTCAGCCAGCCCCCAGACACGTACCTGAAGCCATTAATGACAGAATTGCTAAAGCGTATCCTGGATAGCAACAAGAGAGTACAAGAAGCTGCCTGCAGGTGGGACAGACTCATAACAAAATGTTCACTGTGCTGGAGAGGAGTGGGTATTTCAATGAGAAACTACTTTTCAGCCTTGTGTTGGGATATTGGTATTAAACCATTAATGGACTTTCTATTATCTGTAGCTTTCACCTTACGATTTTGTAAATCCAAATGGGACTAATAGACATCAACCTTTGCTGTTTCTTAAATGTTTTCTTTTCTCAGTGGCTATGATAACAGTAGAGTTATCTTTTACACTAATTCCCACAGGCATCTGGAGAGGTGAGGACAAAGGTCCTACCCTTGCACCAATAGCAAGGCTGGAGCAGACTCCCCCTAGCCTGCAGGGCCACTACCATAACTCCACAGAAAGCCCCACAGCAAGCTGTTGTCTGTCATTTAGTGTATCTGCTTAAGTAGCTGTTCTGTCCGTTTGGGGCTGTTTTGTTTTTATATAAGACCAGCAGTTGCAGTTAAATAATATTCCAGTTTGGGGAACAAGAGAAAAAACAGAGTTGGACTTTTCCAGATCAGAAGCAAAATTTGAGTTTTTAATTCTTTTTTTTTTTTTTTTTTTTTAAGATTTTATTTATTTATCTTCAGAGGGGAAGGGAAGGAGAGAGGGAGAGAAATATCAATGTATGGTTGCTTCCTGTGCATTCCCTGCTGGGAACTGGCCTGCAACCCAGGCATGTGCCCTGACTGGGAATCGAACCGTGATCTCCCGGTTCACAGGCCCGCGCTTAATCCACTAAGCTACACCAGCCAGGGCAGAGTTTTTAATTCTTAATAACATGAAAGTTGAACAAGGTGGCTTTGATGATTAATAGCACAAAAGTTTTTTTTTTTTTTATGGGGACGGAATACAGATTATGTTTGGTTTCCTGTAGTTTATTTATTTGGTACTTTTTTTTAGCTCTCTACTAATTGTTAGACGTATTCTAAATGCTGGGCTTACATTCTTGCCATCCTTAAACTTACAGTCTGACAGGGAGTACTAAACAACTATATAATTTATGGCAAGTGCTGCGAACAAAATAACTAGTGCATACTGCTAAGGAGCAGGACTTTCATTAACAAGTGGCTTAATAAGCCTGTTATCTTTTGGAAATTCCTGGCTTGGTAGAACAGAATATAATACAAACCTTAATTTTAGAAATAAAGAGCCAGGACAAATTTAGGTCTAAATTGAAGTCATTACATTGAGACTCAAGATTTTTTTTTTCCTTTCTTGCACATTTGTTCTAATAGAATGTAGCCATACATAAGGCAAATTTGTAATAACTAGTATTTTGTACTCTTAACGTAGTGTGGGCTGAAACATTTTTTAACCTTATTGAGGAATAATTGGCAAATACTGCATATATTTAAAGTATACAGCATGATTTGATATGCATATATACATTGTAGAACAATTACCGAAATCAGGGTAACACATTCATCACCTCATATAGGTAACTTTCTTGTGGTGACAATGCTCAAGTGCTCTCGGCAGTTTTCAAGTATGCAATACATATTGTTTGTTTGCATTTTGTAAGAGAAAGTTTATTTAGAGAGAACAGTCTTAAGTGTTAAATGTGTCATTTTGTGACCCTTGGTATGCATGTGAAGGAAAAAGTATAAATGAGAGTTCATTTCTCTGAGAATGCAACATTATTTTGTTCATTGCTATGTCCTATCGCTCAGTGACTAAATAGTAAACACCAAGTAAATTTGTTGAATGAGTGAATAAATGTAAGAACCAACGTATTTTAGTTTTAGATTTTAGCATTGTAGTTAAATAGATGCCCCTAGGTGACAGTCTCTTTGAAAGAGGTAATAAGGAATGGGAAAGAAATAATAAAAATAAACATCAGGTGTGATGCTGCAGGAGATGGGCATGTAAAGTGGGAATAGGTATTCTTTAAAGCATTAGTTTTCTCTATTACAACTGTTCCTTTTCTACAACACTGTTCTCTCTCTCTCTCTTTAATTACAGTGCCTTTGCTACCCTAGAAGAGGAGGCTTGTACAGAACTTGTTCCTTACCTTGCTTATATACTTGATACTTTGGTCTTCGCATTTAGCAAATACCAGCATAAGAACTTGCTCATTCTTTATGATGCCATAGGAACGTTAGCAGATTCAGTAGGACATCATTTAAACAAACCCGTAAGTATTATGGGGAAAAAGTATGTAGCATGGTTACAATCAATAGGTTAACATGTATTTGGAAATTAAAATTTTGGGGAGATATCAACACAGTGTTTACTACTTTAAGAAGGCAGCAAAGTGTATTAACTTCTTAAGTAGTATTTAAAAAATAAATAATGTACTTGGTGAGGTAATTGCATAGCACTTTGTAAAGTAACTAAAGGAAAAAGGGGTAGAGGTTATATACTCTGTAAAGTTTTTGTAACTTTTACTTAATTTCAAGGTGTGGGGTTTTTTTTTATCTACCACTTTATAAACACTGTAGCATTAGACTACCACATCTGGACATCTTTGTTTTCTCACTGGAACTTACAACTATGGGGAATAATACACTAGGTAAAACTACTAGGAATTGGGGTAATAGCGTACAAATGTAAATAGCGGTGGAGCAGAAGTATGACTGGGGAGCTGAACTCTGTCTCTGGTAGTGTTCAGAGGAGAAGAGGATGGGATTGGATTTGTAATATTAAAATTTTAATATGGTTCAAAATTCCCAGCTGAAGAGTAGATTTTGTTTGTGAATGCTATATGGAAAGTCCTAAGAAATTGTCTGTTCATTAGTTATACTTAAAATTTGATGCAGTGGTGTGCAAAACTTGGTTAATGGGTTTGCTTTGTGATGTTAGTTGGTTTGGTTTGGTTTGGTTTGGTTTGGTTTGGTTTGGTGGTGTTTTTCTGAATATCTTAGATGAGACCTTTTAGCATCGGTGCCTCTTGTTCACATTATTACATTTATTTATTCGATTTTACGGGTTATTTAGTTTAAATAAGGACACTTAAATGATTATGAACTTTTTCTACAAATGCTTCTGTAAGGTAAACCTGTCTTTTATGACATAATGTACAAGTAGAACCATTTTATGTGTTACAGGCCCCAGAACTAAAAAATTCAGATACTAAAGAGTAAAATTATATGAATCATCCCTGATTGTGATCAAGTAATTTTTATATATTTGTGTAAATTTTGTTTCAAAAAGGATATAAGATGACTTAAAAATAGAATAAAATTGTGTAAGTTAAAAAGATAGGCAAAAAATTTTAAAGGTGCAAAGAGGGTCTCAAAATACATTCTGTAATGATTTTACAGTTACTCTAAGTGGATTTTAATTTTCATAGACTCAAAGTGGGCTTGTTTACATATAATGGTGGAGCTTTATGTGTTTTTCATCATTGTAAATAGGAATATATTCAGATGCTAATGCCTCCGCTGATCCAGAAATGGAACATGTTAAAGGATGAAGATAAAGATCTCTTCCCCTTACTTGAGGTATGCTATATATGTTTTCCAACCTGCTCTTCTTAACTGATAATAAATTATGGAGGTCTTTTTATATCATGTACCTCTGTCTCTACTTAATTATATTTCTTGATATAAATATATAGCTAAACCATGGCTAAACCTTGAGTAATGCGGGTTCGAACCATGAGGTTCCACTTACATGCAGATTTTTTCCCATAAATGCCCGTACTGTTTCTGATTTACGTTTGGAAGTCTGGATGTCGAGGGGTGACTAGATACACTGATCTGCCCCATTTTATATAAGGAACTTGAGCACCCTAGGCTTTTTCTAGGGTGTGACCTGGAACCAATCTTCTGCAGACCGAGAGACAACTTAAGTTTGGGGGGAGCCAAAGTTATATGCAAGATATTCAGTTGTTCCAGGGGTGTGGTTCCGCGAACTCCCACATAGTTCAAAGGTCAACTATAGTTTAATATTCTAATATATATTACATTAGACACATATACTCACATGTAGGTGAATCAGCATTGGGACTCGATGTTAGTAAGGACAGACTTCACTTTATATCCTTTATGTCTAGTTTGAAATTTTAGTCTATGTGTACTAAATAGTTTTTTAACCAAAAAGAAATTTTATGTGATATTTCAATAACTGAACACACTACCAGATGTGGTGACTTAAGCCTAAATGACTTTGTATTGGTAGAGCCAGGTCAGTCCTTGTCATTCTTGTTCCTCCTGTCATTTCAGGGGTCACCACCTCTGCCATGGATTGTCCCTAGCCAGAGAAGTAAAAACTTCTGTGACCAAGAAAATGACTAATTCTGGGCCTAACAACATAAGAAGAGTTATTATGGCTAAATGTTTTTTTCAGGCAGGGGTTCAGGATGTGCCCAGTAAAGTTCACCTACATGGCAGGTGGCAAACACAAGGCCAGTGGGCCAAATCCGGCCCTGCACCTTGTTTTATCCGCCCGGCACCTTGTTTCTACCCGGCAGCAGCACTGAGCTCCTTGCCCCTAGTTAAGAAGTAGTTACATTTACACAGTCCTAAAAATACATTCAGCCCTTTGAAGGCAACTGCAAGGCTGATGTGGCCCCTGGTGAAAATGAGTTTGACACCCCTGACCTCTACAGCATTGACAAGGATGGGGGGAGGAATGAGGACACTTAATCTCTTCTCGAAAGATAACAATCATTATAGAAACATTTTTACTTTTTTTTTCTGAGGAAACCTCCCCTGACCAGCCAGCCAGACAGCAGTAGGTGGCACGCAAAGGAGAGATTTGAAAAGAAACTGCTGCTGTAGCCTCGTAGAGCAAGCCCAGAAATAACCCGAGTCTTAATTAGTACACATAGAAGCATTTCTTACAATGTTAACTACACCCAGAAATTTCACACATGCACTTTATTGTTTTCTAGTGCCTGTCTTCAGTTGCCACAGCCCTGCAGTCTGGCTTCCTTCCATACTGTGAACCTGTATATCAGCGATGTGTAAACCTAGTACAGAAGACTCTTGCACAAGCCATGGTATTTAAAAATTTTTGTATCTCTCCCTTCTTGGCATCGTAAATGTTTTTCTAAGGACAGATATAATGTATGCAAACTATTTCAATAATTGATTTAAAGGAAGTTTTTAAAAGTAAATTGTGTCTAATTTCAGCTGAACAATGCTCAACCAGAACAATATGAAGCTCCAGATAAAGATTTTATGATTGTGGCTCTTGATTTACTTAGTGGCCTGGCTGAAGGACTTGGAGGCAACATTGAACAGCTAGTGGCCCGAAGTAACATTCTAACACTAATGTATCAGTGCATGCAGGTGAGACTGGTTCAATTATAATGAATTGAAACCTGGTTCTCTGGGTCACATTGGGGTTAATTTCTTCTTATTTCTTGTAGGATAAAATGCCAGAAGTTCGACAGAGTTCCTTCGCCCTGTTAGGTGATCTGACAAAAGCTTGCTTTCAGCATGTTAAGCCTTGTATAGGTATGAATATTTTCTACTGCTATGATACGATTTTTAACACCAGCTATATTTTTTATTATTAAATTATGATTTCATGGAATCCCAACATTTATAAATGTACTTTGATTGTTAAAAATGCTCTAGTTGAAGCAGGCAGGATGGGAACTTTGTTCTCTTGAAGTCACTCTTTAGGCAGCAGCTTGTTAGGCAGTCACGTGACTGGAGAAGAGTTGGGAAAACATTAAAGGACAATCCTGCCTTTGAAGCCCCAGTGTACTGTGTGTGTAGTTCATGGATACTTTTTAAATAGTTTCTTTTTTCTTTTTTTTTTCAGTAGAGGTGCCCAGAAATAATAAGTTTTCTCATGATAAAGCAACATATGTTTTCAGATATCATGGGAAACTTTTCAGTTTACCTAAAAAGTAAATGATTTATTTCTGTTTTAATAGCATAACATTTGTCTTGGCCTTCTGTGAAGATGATAAGGGATTCCTTGAATAATGTAACCTGAATTGCATCAAAACTCGTGAATTAAATGGGACTTTGGGGTTTTTTCCCCATTTCTGTATCCCATCATTTTGGATGATAATTGAAGATTTTATTTATTCATTGTTGGGGGCTGGGAGGAAGAGAAACGTTGATTGGTTTGCAAGGTGATGCCCAAGCCATTGAGCCACACCAGGCAGCACTAAAAAGTTTTTTCATTTGATACAGTTGCTTTAGGGTTTTTCTTGACCAGTTTTATTGAGATATAAATGACAGAACATTCTGTAAGTTTAAGGTACACTACATAATGATTTACTGTGTTCTACACCTTGTGTGTGTATTGTGAAATGATTACCATGACATGTTTAGTTACCATCTATCCCCTCACATAGTTACAAAGATTGCTTTTCCTTATGATAAGAACTTTCACTGTCTGCTCTCTTAGCAACTTGAAAACATACAATACAGAATTATTAACTATAGTCATAATGTCATATGTTATACCCCCAAACTTATTCTTCACCCAATTCCCAGTTGTACTTTTGAATAACTAACTGTATTTCTGAGCTTTGAGTAATAACACTAATTAATGATGTATTAAAGCAAGTTGTCAAGTTCAAGCCTGACTACCCTAAGTGAAAGTGTGATGAATTCTTGTTTTACAAGACTTGATTAGTCGTGTGTCCCCTCTGTAGAAGGTACACAGTGTCTAGTTTTTTCTTTTTTTGTTGTTATCAACCATGATGATTATTTTCTAGATTATCAGTTCTCAACCAGGGCCATTTTTTGTTCAGCCTCCTCCCACAGAACATTTGCATTTTGTTTTAACACTAGGGGTGTGTTAACTGCTTCGTAGTTAGTGTACAGAGGCAAAGGATGTTGCTGAACATCGTACAATGCGTGCAGCAGCCCCCCCACACAACACCAGAATGAGGTGGCCCAAATTATCAGTATTGCTAAAATTGAGAAACCCTGGTTTTAGATCCACTAATTAAGGGTTTTTAAAAATGCTATTCTAATTCTTCATTTAATAGTGAAAATACATCTATCGAGACATTTTCCATACCAATTTATTATCTTGAAGTATGCATCATATATGAGAGGCAGGTAATTGCTGGATATTTTTTTCTTTACCAGTTTTCAAAATAATGAATTGATTCCCAGCATGCTCCACAGGTATCTATTTGATGTTTCAGAGTTTAGTTTTTGTGTTTGATTTTTGAGTGGCAGTGTGAACTCAGTGATAGTCAGATTTTCCTACCTGTAGGCATTGGGACCTTAAGTTGGCTTCTGCGTTTTCTCTGGAGTGATGGAATAGCCTAGGTTTGTTTAGTGCATTTGCTGCCTTTCACCTGCAATGAAACATTGCTCTGAGAGCCCTCATTCCTGTTAGGTGGGAAATGATGTTTAGAGACCACAGTCTGAGCACTAGGGTACAGGTTATTTTAAAAACTAAAATTACTGATTTTTTTTTAAATTGTGCATGTGAAAAACTAGATTTTGAAGAAAGTTCTAATGTATCATGCTTTTCTTACTTTTGAGTTTTCTCAGTCTGGTGACAAGAGAGAGTACTCTGACCACCTCCTTTTAATGAGATCTGAAATGTTTTCTGGTCTACTTCACATGAGAGTTCAGATACTGCCTCTCTCAGTTTCTTAAGATAAATATTTATCAACACCTTTAAAATACTGCTATTTCTTGCCTACATTTCAGTTTCCGCTTAGTAGATTTTCTTGAAACCACAGTACACTGCTGTTGATAAGTTTACTACATAGTTTTTAAAACATTTTTTTTCTAGCTGATTTCATGCCAATATTGGGAACCAACCTAAATCCAGAGTTCATTTCAGTCTGCAATAATGCCACTTGGGCAATTGGAGAAATCTCTATTCAAATGGGTAAGATTTTTTTTCTTCCTTAAAAATGTAAATTTTTAGATACTTTTTTTTGTGTTTTGTTTTTAAATTGAAATGAGTTAATATATTTATAAATAGCTTGTGTCACCGTTAATAAAGCAAGCAAAATTGCTATTTTAACATTGGAATTTTTCTTTTGTTTTTCTCTTTCGGGGATGATCTAGGTATAGAGATGCAGCCTTATATTCCTATGGTGTTGCACCAGCTTGTAGAAATCATTAACAGACCCAACACACCAAAGACGTTGTTAGAGAATACAGGTACCATATGACTGAACTGTTTTGGTGAAGAGCAAATTAGTTGCCTTTGAATTTTAAATTAAGATGCGTAGAGAAACCAAAGCTAGCTTTAGAAACCTAGTTTATTATTAACAGCTATTTTGGATTCTCATTAATGAAATGTACTGTTTCAGTTGCATTCCATAACACTTTTCTCCCCTGTTTTTGTGTTTTAATACGTCTTATAATGGACCCCAGCTAACATAACTTTGAAACAATGTGAATTTTACTTTTACATTAATTCCAGGAGTAACTGGGAGCTGGGAAGTAATGATTTTTTTTTCATCTGTAAAAATGTGACCAAAAGTAGATTGCAGTGTAGTAACTAATTGGTTTACAATGGCACATATACATACATATTTTCTATTTTGCTGTATACTTTCCTTCAAATTGGGAACTTAAGCAGTACCTTGTGGGGTTTTTATTCAGGAGACTTGTTTCTCTTTTGCATTTGTTGAGAGCATGTTTATATTAAAGAGTACCTTCCATACTATAGAACACATTTCAGGGTGATTTCTTTCCACCTTCTTCAACTTTTGCTAATAATGATAAAAGAGGTAAATTTTGTTTTCTATCAGACACACCTTTTTCTTTATGCACTAAGATAATTCCAGTAAATATTCATAGTCTTTGAGGGTCTTACCAAATACTGGACAAAGATTAAAAAAAGGTTTTCTAAATAAGAAAATTTGTTTTCAAGAGCATTTTTATTTATATTTTTTAGTTATGGGAAGTTTATTGTATCCTAATATGATTAAAATTGACATGTTTATTGGTATGGAAGGAAATCTTTTAATTATGAAACAGTTATATGGCTGTTTGGCTGTATGGGTACTGTTTACATCATAAAGTAAGTTAGATTTTCTTGCTGAAAAGTACAAAAATCTATGTGTAGGACAGTTATGGAATCATGTCAGGTTTTTGTCTCTTTAGAATGCAGTACCTATACATGACATTCAGATTTGGAACACTTGCCGTTATAAAATTACTGTTGAACCTAAAGAAACTTCCTATTTATTTTTAAATGTGAATGCATAATTGCAAATAAATGTTGAGTGTAATGTATATTAAAGTTTCTTGTGGGATATCAGCTGGTAAATTTGTTATAGTTCCTTTAAAAAATTGGCTTCATCTGTAAGATTATATTCTAAGTATGATTCTGCCCTAAGTAAATTGGAAGGTAGTTGATAATACTCTTCAGATTAGTTGAATTGATATGACTAAGAAACACACTTGGCATTCACTGGATTACTCTTAATACAAGTGACTGCAGAAAATGTTTTTTTTATTCCTTACCCAAAAGGGGAGGAGGTAATTATTAATTAAAATCATTGTCAATGGCTAATATCTATAGATTTTAGCAACTTAATTACCATTATCTTAATATTTCATAAAGCCATTTCCTTGGTGTCTGCAGTTACTTGCTTTTTTTCCTAATTAGTATATCCTACACTGAACTTTTTCAATGGACCATCATCTGCTTTATTGCATGTTTCATTGGATTGTTCATACTTGCCTGTTTAATGAGAATGTTGCGTAGTTTGTGTCTTTTGAACATAGGTTTTCTTTCTCTTGCTTCATATGAATCTGCTGGATTTTAGTATTATCTGTGTAGTTTGCTTCAAGTAATCCTTAAACATTTTTCTTTACCCCCCACCCTTTTTTTATGAAAGGTTAACCTGTAAGTTTTTGAGAGAACACCATTAAAGCACTTCATGGTTTGTTTTCTGTTTGTATTTTTTTTCCCGTTGTGTATAAATGTATTTATATGTATGTACCTTTGAATTGCAGAATGCAGTTCTGAGTTGCACTTTAGCCCTTTTAAGTTTAAGGACTTCCTGAATTTTGATGGTGAATATATGTTTGATTAATTCCCATTTTACATAGAATATTAGCATGTAATCAGTACAGTGTTTATTTTGTGCTGTGTCTTTTATAGCAAGGAGAGAGTATTTGTTCCTTTGGTCCCGTATCACATGTCATCACAGTGGACTGTCTGAATTTCCTTTATGTCAAATGTGGTATGAAATTAGCAATTTTTGAATCCATTCAGTGTGCACCATAACACCTAAAATTTGACAGTTGATTTTGATAACAGGCAACAAATAGTCCACTGGATTTTTTTTTTTTTTTTTTTTTTTGGAAATGTTAACAAACAAAAAGACTTCACCAAAATTTGGATTCAATTTCTAGATAATTTTCAAAGAATAGAAATCACTTATAAAAACGTGGAGAAGTGAGAAAGAAATTTTAATGGTTTTAACTGAAAAGTGTGTTTGAATAGACAATTCAGAAATGTAGTCATTCACTTTTACTAGTATTTCCTGGGGGGAAACATAGATTTCATTATTAAATTCTGAAATTTGAACTATCTTTGAAGAACGTCTAAATCATCCATTTAATCGCTCATCTTTTTATTACCAGAAAATATGCTATATTGACACTTCATTGAGCGAGAAAAGCAATTCATCATGGTTTTTGGTGTTCTCTCAATCTTTAAAGTTTTTTTAATTCCTTTTGTTTTTCCTTTTTCAAGAGTATGCCATATATGTTGCTGCCCCTTATTTTAGGGGGTGGTAATAAACAGCACTGGTGAAATCTTATGTTTATTATCATACACAAATTCTGTTGGTTTCTGTTTCTGAGTTATTTGTTGTTTTTTCTTTATTTTTTCTCCTTCCCCCTCATTTGCTCATGTCTTGGTTGGCGTTTGGTGGTGTATAACCGTGATTGCGTTACCTTAGCAATAACAATTGGTCGTCTTGGTTACGTTTGTCCTCAAGAGGTGGCCCCCATGCTACAGCAGTTTATAAGACCCTGGTGTGTATTATTCAATCTTTTTTTTTAATTCATTTTTCTTCACTCTTTCTTTCTCTTTCTATCTCACTTTTAGATATATTTTCAGTTGGTTACAAAAATCACAATCCTTAATCATTGCCAACCATGTGACTAATCTTGTCCTATCAGGTTTGTGAGGTTTTCAGTAGCATCGTCATGTATATTTATTTTATGTTGTGGCTAACGACTAATTGATGCATGGGATAAGATTGTCACATGCTTGCTGTGTTACAAAGCTTGATTATATATATAAAGCATTTAAATATCCACCAATAAAATAAAAATGCATGCAAATTCTATAAATTTAGGTTTTTGCATTGTTTCTTTCTTAGAATTAATTTGAAAACTTGGATTGCATTAAGAAATACATGTTTAAAATTTGTAATGTATAAAAATCTTGCTTGATAATATAAAAATCGAACATCTACACCATAAGTTCTGAAATAATACTTTATATTGTGGCAGTATATCCTATATTCTGCTTCTTTCAGTTGATAATCTTTCAATTCAAGTCATTTATAGTAGTGTTTAATGGAATACAAGTGATAATGCAGTTTTTTTAATTGGTAATTTACTCTTAGCTAAAGCTCATTAATAGTTTAAATGGGAGATTAAAATCAGTTGTCCATTTCATAGATGCAATCTGTTAATAAGAAAATGTGAATATCAAGGCTTTCACTATTTGGGATTAGATGGGCCCACATACAGGAAGTGTGAGAAACTTAAGCTTTATGAAAATTCTTCGAATATAAACATTACACTGTGGTGCTTATTCCATTAAATACTGTCCATTAGTATTGTAATTGAACCTGCTTCTTACTTAAATGCTAAACTGCACTCTATAATTTAATAGGTGCACCTCTCTGAGAAACATAAGGGACAATGAGGAAAAGGATTCAGCATTCCGTGGCATTTGTACCATGATCAGTGTGAATCCCAGCGGAGTAATCCAAGTAAGACCTTCACCAGATTTGGGTCTTAATTTGTAATGTTCTGAATAATGAAGCTTTGAAGGGAAGGAATGTTTTAACACTTTTATTACTAAATGTTACATATATTTACATACTTTTCAAAGATATTAAAACAAATTATATATTTAAAATGTGTATTTCCTAATATCTTGAAATGACAATGCCTGTTTTTTATTCTCTTAAATCTTTTTTTTTTTGTCATGAAACATAGAAGATTGGGAGATAAAATTGCATTCTTGTATTGAATTAAGCCAAAGCTTCTTTCATTCACATTTAGACCTCATTTATTTACTTTGTGTATGTTTCCCATCCCTGAATATCAGTTTGTTTAGTTTGAGGATATCTACACTTTAAAGAGTGAGCAAATAGTACTCTTTTTGTTACTGGGAATCAAGCTTAAGAAATCACTTAGTAATGAATAAAATAGAATACCGAATCAACCATTGAAACCGCTTTGTTTTTGAGAGCTTGTAATTTATCTTATTTTGTTTTGTTTCCTGTCTTAATTCTTACTATATTTAGACAGTTTTGGCATTTAAGAAATATTTGGCAATAGTATCAAGCATGAGTCTGATCAAACCCCTGGATTCAGCTGCCAATTTGCAACATACAAAGTAGGGACATGGTGACTGATACCATGTATATGATCCACAAATTACAACCCCCAGGTTCCTTAACAGATCATTGTAAAGGGGGAAAGTATAAGCAGGGTTTTCAAGAAAACGACCCCCCACTTGAAAGAGATGGCTGCTTTGACCATTTTTTAATTGAGACCTTTTGCTATTTCCTGCCTGGTACTAATTACTGTGTTGTTTAATTCAGATTTAGCATTACCAACTTTTAAATTTTACATTAATGTAGGTGTTAGGCATTGAAAACTTAGAAATTAGAACTGGAAAACTTTTTTTGACTAATTTCACATTTGTAAAAACATTAATAACTTACTATTAAAATAAGCTAATACTATCTTTAGAGATGGCCCCTAGCTGCAAAATAACCTCCTAGTATTAAGGGGGTATTTTTGTCCAATATTTAAGAACTTCGTGTCACCTTGTATGTATTTTAGAGGTATTATATCATGTGTACCATGTTAAAAAGGAGCATTTTCCCACAGGGGTTTTAGTCACCTTTTTTTGAGTTGTGTGTGGAGTAACACGTGTATATGGTCATGGGATCACTACCAACTTCAGAATTGGTAGAAATTTCTGCTTTTTACATGTGTATTTGGATATGGTTAAAAGAAAACATCTAAAGGGTTTTCTGTTTAAATTTTTAATTACAAATTCTAGAAGTGTGTATATTTTTTAACATCATACTTTGCTATTTGGAAGACATAATTTGAATAAACCATAAACTTTAGGTACATGGGATTTTATTTGCCTCAGTAGGTGTTTTATACACATAGTTTAGTGTTAATAAATTTTGAAATTAATGAGGTTTTCCAAATTTAATAATAAAATTTAGAGTAGTTGACATGTCACTACATCAGCCATATCTTGAATTTTTTCAGTATGATAGTCTATACTTAAAAATATTTCAGTGAAATATTTAAAGCCTTTTTGAAATATATACCTTTTGTCACCTTGTTCTTAATAGTCAGAATAACCTGATTATCTTTTAAGCATTTGGCATTAGGTTTTTTATTTTTTTTGTTTCGGTTGGGTTGAGTTGGGTTAGTTGTTACTTGAAGGTACGTAATTAGTTTTTCTAACTTTGGTCATGCCATTTAAGTTTCTACCTGAAGATGGGTCTGGAAATTTATATCTAGTAATTTCTATTCTTCAAGCTTACTTGGTGTGTGCTTTCAACTAACGTTACATTATTTTTAGGCTACTCAGAACTGAGTAGATTATTGGATTTATATAATCCTTTAATCTGAGAAATGAAGGCTTTTTAAATTGATGCTTTCAGTCCATTGCTGATGTTAAACATTTACTAAACAAATTTTGTTTTATGATATAAAATAGACTACAAAAGGGCATTAAGTATAAGCTGAATTAGCAGAGGTTTATTCATGATGGAGGTAATAAAAACAGTCATTAAGTAATGGCTTACAATTTTTCTGATCACAGTTGACTTTTTTTTAAGTTTTAGCTAGGATTCTATCATGATATATATTCTGAAGCTTACATTTTTTTCACTTGCTTGACACACATAAATCAATCTAAAATATATTTATTGGTTGTTACAGGATTTTATATTTTTTTGTGATGCTGTTGCATCATGGATTAACCCAAAAGATGATCTGAGAGACATGTTCTGTAAGGTAACTAAAAAGGCTTTATGATACATATCTTGGGATTGTTACTGTCCTAGTTGGAAAGTTTAAGTTGTTTTTATGTTTCATACGAAACTAGGCTCTTCAAATCAATTTTAGTAGACTTATAACCTATAATGTTTGTAATTGGCTTGATCTTTCCTTAAGATACAATGACTGTCAGTAGAAAGTACACTTTGAAAATATTTTCCCAAGCAGGCCATTATCCCACCTGTGCAAATTAGCATATGTATTTTCAAAGATGGCTGGCTGGGATTTAGAGTATAATGTAAACTGTTGAACAAAGAAAATCTAAGTGGTCTGCACAGAGATTAAACCTGTGTTGTAGTTCTTTATTTTAGTAGTGCCCTCCTTTTGATTAACTGTAGCTGGCACTCAGCTGTAACAATGCAAGAAGTAAAATACTGTTACAGATTTTAATCACCTAATAATAAAATTAGTGACCTATATTCGCAGCCAGGAAGCCAAAGCTTTGTATATTTCCAACTTGAAAAACTTAGTATGGCACAGAAATTTTATTTTTTGGGTGAATTTTATCCTTTTTTGTTTGTGTTTCATAAGTATAATGTCAGAGATTGCTTAGTGAACAAACGTCTGTTACTAGGACACTTGCTCAGTTCTAAAGCTCTCAGAACAAAGTGGAGCTTATTCAGTGAGATATCTTTAGGAAGACATGGAATGGTGTAGAATCCAATAAAGTTTGAGAATTGCTACTTTAAAATGGTTAAAATTTTATAATGATAAAATCAACAGTGTTTGATTTCTGCAGCTATGAAGATCTGAGTTTTTATCTTTTGTTTTTGATAAATTAATCTACAGCCATACCATCCTGAATGCACCCGGTCTCATCTGGTAAATTTTTTTTTTTTTTTTTACTCTTTGCAGATCCTTCATGGATTTAAAAATCAAGTTGGGGATGAAAATTGGAGGCGTTTCTCTGACCAGTTTCCGCCTCCCTTAAAAGAGCGTCTTGCAGCTTTTTATGGTGTTTAACCTCATACACTTAAGCTGCAGTCCCATAATTAGGGGTAAGTTGTGAGAAGTTTGGAATTTTTCAGGGTAAAGAAAATTAGGACTGCAGTCTAAAACTACTGAACAGAATAGAGCTATTTGTTTTCTACAGAGGTTGAATAAAATAATCTTATGCTATATTAGATTTTAAATTACTTAAGTAGAATTTTTTAGAGAACCATCAAGCAAGATACAATGCATGGTTCCACTATGAAGCCTCAATAGAAAAATCTAAGCTGATATGCTAATTAGGTTACCTAACATTGCTTCACCTCTTCCTTTTTTGCCCTATAAGAGATCACCACAGGAGAAATAGTCTAGTTTTAAAGCATGAATTTAGTCTCTGATATATCAAGGACTTTCTGTGTAATAAGCTTTAGGGAAAACTCAAGTAGAATTGGAAGTGGGTTTTAGCTCAGTAGCTAAGAATATGTCGTCTTCAACATACATTTTTATTGAGTGCCTACCGTGGGCCCAGCACTGTGTTTTAAAATGAGCAATGGAAAATTGTTTTGGTCTGGGGTAACAGAGGAGCAAGTCCACTTGGACTCTTGTTCCTTGAGACTTTCTGTACTTGTTAAGTTGAACTAAGCAGTCTGATGTCTTAGCCTCATTTCCTTCATTGAGTTCTTTTGAGGATTAAATGCCGTACTATATGTCATGCTGAAACTGGGTACATTGCCTGACACACTAAGTTGGTTCAGTAGATGTTAAGGGCATGAGTCAGTACAGTCAACCAGGGGTTGCACTTCTTTAGGTGTTAGGCATAAACTGAGACATATTTTACTGGAGGGCCAGAGAATATACTCAGTGTATGTCCAGCAATTGTATAGCAAATTGAATTACCTTTTATGTTGGAGTTTTTGCTTGCTTCTAGTCTGCTGTGAGCTAGATTTTAAACCTGAAAAGATTGAAATATTTAAGTTGTCTAATTAACCTAAGAAGACAGTAGAAATAGACTTGCAGCCTCTGGAATGTCTCAGACCCTTCAGTGTGGGTTGTGCCACTGGTCTTGAGTCTTACTAGATATTTTATGGCCTTAGCATTTTGGAAAAGTGCTTAATTCTCTTATGAGAATGCAATAGATGGCATTAGGGGCCAAAAGATTCAGCTGTGAACTGAGTCTCGAGCACTTTCAGATTTATTACCTTCTCTGGCTGTATCATATCACAGTTATGAATTCACTGTGTTCTAAGACAAAGTATATAGTAATTCTCAGTTTTCTAATTAGAGATAAAAGTGGGTAGTATCTTTTCCTGCCTTTTTTGTATTCTTAAACTAGGCAGAGAAAAGGGGTTGCTTGTACTTCTCCACAGATGGGCTAATTGCCCTCTGTGAACTCAAATGAACCTTCATATAAATGTCCCGAGTTTGGCATGAGTGGTTACTACAGTTTCATTGTGAAAGTTCCACTGTCAGGTACTAGTTACAGTCTCCCAGTAATCTACATTTATTTCTTGATGTTCTTTTCATCATTAAAACTGCTACCAACGAGCCCTAGCCAGGTGGCTTTGTTGTTTGGAGCATCATCCTATACACCAAAACAGTTGCAGGATTGATCCTTGGTCAGGGTGTGTTTGGGAGACAGTGAATTGATATTTCTCTCTCCCTCTCTAAAATCTATCAGCATATCTCCTTGGGTGAGGGTTTTTTTTTTTAACTGCTACCAATGAAAAAGTCCTTCTCAGGAAAATCAAGCATCCTTTAGAGTATAGGAAATGACTGAATAAAATTGGGTCAGAAGAATTATTAACTAGGAACATCAAAAAGTCAAGTGTAAAATTTTACTTTTTGATAATTTGCTGAATGTAGTGGACACCTTTAATACCTTCTAAGCAAAAACATTAGACAATCAAAAATAAGTAATGATCTTTGATAATTTTTTTTTAGATGGATTGGATTTTTGTTTGCTTTATATTAGGAATACTGGCAAAAAAGGATGAGTTGTAATTTTCACTAAGGAAAGTGATTGTCCTAAAAAAGTGCTATTTAGCTATGAAGAAAGTAGGCCAACCTATTATGTAAGAAATAACTGGTTCTCATTGAGGCCTGTAATGCAAAAGGAGGCAAAGAATTAAACTGATAGTGTTCTGCAAGGTGCATTTTATCTATATTTCATCTATATAAAGTGCTACACACTTCTCTGTGCATGTCCCCAGCTTGGTGTCACTTTTTTGTATCTGATGCAGGTGACAGTTGGCAGCAATAAGAGAAGGAAGCAGCGTGGTTATCACTGACTAGATGATCTCAGGCAGTTTGTCCGATACCTCGTTTTCTTTAGGCAGAGATACAGCATTGTGACTTGATTGATTTTGTGATCCACTGACTTTAAAAGAAAAACAATTGTTAAAGTATAAAATTGTTTTCTTTTCTTACAGGTCCTTCAGTCTCGGAGACTATGAGGGAGCCTCTGCACCCAGGGAAAATGTTACCCTTTACAGGGGGGAAGGGTAAACCAGTAGGGAATACAGTACAATCCCAACCCTACTGGGAGGGGCGGGAGGGAGGTGTTGCCGTCACTGTATTAAGTCGCTGTTGGGAAACGTTTTAACATCTGGAGCCTTTGTGGGTGGAAATCTGTCTTCAATTACAACTCCGCACTGGATGTGAAGAAGCAAAAACTATTCAGTCTACTCACAAAACAGTACATTCTGGAATATTATGGGGAATTGTACCAAAACAAGAACCATATAAATGATGCATAGAGATAAAGAGAGAGGAAAATTTCTATAGCGCACAATAAAGGAAACCTAAGAAAGGGGGTTACAAACAGTAAAGAAGCTTTTTTTATTTTTAATTTAAAAGTTTTTTTTATAAATTTTCCCGCACGATGGGGACTTGTTTTTGCATGCTGATAAAGAACTACACAAATGAAGCTAATAGAATTAAAATCAGCTTGCCAACCCATAGTAGAAGCAGGTTCTTGGAAGCAATTTAAGGTACCCCCAAAAAAGTTGGAAATAAAAAAAATCTAATTTAAACAAAGAGATACCCTGTGAAATGCCAAATGAGTCACTCCTTTTACCTTTGTGGGGTGGGCAGGGAGGGAGGAATAACTGGGGTTGGACATATCAAACTAAAGATCGAACTCCTGGTTTTGCATTAAAGCAATGTAGTGGATATAATTTGATGGTTGTACTTCATTAGATTTAATTTCTAGGCCAAGACCTTATTTTTAAAGTGCAGTTTAAGGTTCAGGCATGCATTCTGGCTCATAGTGATTGAAAGTAAATTAGTGGGAAAGTAAGTAGCATGCTTGCATCACGTAGAGTGAGACTGGTATTCATTTACCTCTGTTGCGCCAGTTTGTGTTGCAGTTTACCAATTCAATATAGCCCTGCATTTAAAGTTCCTTTTTAAGATTTGTGGGTTTTATTTTTATTAAGGATATAGATATATAAAGTACTGTAGTTTACAGCTAGGCCTTGAGATATCTTATTAGGATCTGTTAGGAGTAAGATTGATATTGTACTGTGTGTAACCTGCACAATGTGGAAAGCTGATATACCTGTGCAAAATCTTTGCCTCTGTGCTGTCAGTGTGATGTGCTTTCTGCATGGTTATATACTACTAGTGATTTTATCAAAACTTCTAAAACTCAAATTACATGGTAAAAGATCTGTAAGAGGCTGCATAAATGTTAGTTGGCACATAAAGACAATTGTAGAAGTTGAAGACATGATTGCTATATTTCAATGTTTATTCCCACTCAACATATTGCCTTCTAAGCTTTTTTTTTTTTTTTGTTCAAAGCATGATCTTAAAGATATGTTTAAGTTAATGGATGTAATGCAGGGTTCCTACACTGTTTTGGCGCATGTTGGTGGCCCTCTGTGCCCTAGATATATGCACACAGGGTGCAAGTAAAAAGCTACAGAGTGAAAGTTGATTTGGATCCTCTTCATTTCATTTGTTTAGCTTTTCTGTTATTTTTCTCTACTTACATGTATTCCTGTGAATAAATCCTTGTTAAGTTAACCCTTTACTTTTCCTTCCATGTGTATTTTCTTATATACTGTGAATGTGAAATCCTAACTGGTACACTTGATCTTGTCTCCATATGAAAGTGCAAGTCTTTATTAATTCGGATTGCCTGAACAGTGTATCCCATGATGATGAAGGAAAATGGAGAGATTTTTCTTTTTAACTCTGCTGGTCAGAGATGAAGCCACACCTTTCCATTTTTCGATGCTGCATATTTAATCTGCAACAAAAATGTTAAGCCATAACAACCTTTTTATATTTTAGTTTGTCACCTTTGCATTGCAGAATAAATACTGAATAACCATTTTTATAAGCAGTCGCTCCTCTTTGCATGGTTCTATTCTCCTAAAGGTGTTGAATGATACAGCCATTGCACTGAAGTTTGAGCTGTATGTGTGTGAATTTATAAATACCATTTTAAAAATTTTCAAATGCATGTCAGCATGCAGAAAGGTTTTTGTTGTGTGTGTGTATGTGTTTTTTTTAACATGTTCTTTCACTTTCTTTCCTGTACTTTGGCTTTGCAAATTTCAGTCTGTAGAGCCTGAAATTAAATGATATTTTCTTACCCAGTTTTTTAAAAATTACACGTTGGATCCAAAGGGGGATGTAGCATTTTTTTCTCTTTCTAGTATCATTACTTAACTGGGAGCTGAAAATTTGCTTCCAAGTTAGTCTCTAAAACCTGATTAGGCTATTTATTTTATCCTTAAATTCTAGTGATATTCTGTAGGATTTTTTTTAAATACTTTTCAGAATTTAATAGGGGAGATATTTTACTGTTCTAGAATAGGTAGTAAATATTTTAAATTGAAAGAAATGGCAAAATTCTCTAAACACTTTAAAACATAGAAACAACCTTCAATAAAATCATTTGGACCTGTGATTCTGTATTGACTGAAAAAAACGACATTGTCACCTGTTTGATTAAAAATTGGTTTCCAGTTAGGCAGTTACATCACATAGAATATGCTCATTGGATAGTCACTTAACTTGTTTTTAAATTAAAAGGAAATTTAATTTAAAAGTAGAAAAATTAGTAAACATGACTGGCAACCTGAGGCTGGGTTGGGTTTCTGTATTCCCCTCCCCACCCCCTTGAGGGGTGGTTTTCCTGATTTGTATTTCAGATACTTAGTATAGCATAGGAATTTGCAGAAGCCATTTAAGTTATCTTTTGGGTAAGCTCTGATTTACCATTTATTCTGATAAAACAGTACATCATGGGATATATATATATATAAGCAACTTAATTCTTGTGGTGTAGTCTTTAATAGTTTTGAATGTTGGCTGAATGTCTATGAAATTGTGAGATTGTCTTTGTTACATTCCAGTGTTTCTGCCTCTTGGCATGCTTGAAGCACGGCTTACTTCATCAGCTCCTTACACACTAAAGTGCTGTTAGTGTGCTCAACTACAGAAACAGCCGCTGCTAAGTGATGTAGATTTTCTACTTGAATATTTTTATGTTGTAGGAACCTCAGGAGGTCAGTGTTTACTGTTTTATATATGCCTTCTTTTTTCCTGTTTGAGCTTCTCTCTTTGAAGGATTCTAACAGAACAAAAGCTGCTGATCAACCTAAGTTGGAAACAGAAAGTGTATTTAATATAATTTAAATGCATGTTTGGCAGTTCCATGTTTTAGTATTAGTAAGTAAACTTAGTGCCACAGATACTCATTTATTCAGGAAAGAATTTCGCTTTTTGTATTGTCTAATCTCTTTAATAACTTCATACTATGTAAAAAAAATCACTTTTTTATATTTTTTGGTTGATTATTTCCCAAATAGTCAACATGTAAATAATCTTTAAGAGCCAGTTCTGATGCTTTACATTATTGCTACTTGATTTTGTGACGCAAGTTAGATTTCAGAAGAATAGATTTTAAAACACTTAACCAAGCCATTACATCTTTAAAAACAAAATAAGTAGCATACATTTTGTAACTAACATATTGGTAAACACTGTGATTTTTTTGTTAAGACTTTTTCATTGATCTGAATTGCTTAAATTGCATATATTGTAAAATAGTATCAGATGTATATTTTAAAATAATTTCAACTGACTTTCCTCTATTGAAATGCTTTGTCTACTCAGTTACACAATATTCAGATACAAGTTTTATCTCAGGTGAATACTCTTGTATCCTTTTTGCTTTGGTGACATGTGCTTATAAGGGGTCATCATACTTTTATTCTTTGTTTTTTAGTGTATTTCATGAAGAATCTTCTCATTTAGTCTGATTTTCCAGTCCTTATTCTAGCAGACTAGGGTGGTATAAATCCCTCCTGTCAAGCCTTTTGCATGTATTTGTAGGTTCACCTTGAAAATGAGTTTAAATTAGTCCTCCTTTTCTTCAAACCCTCAAGATAGGAAAGTGGAAATTTTTCTGTCCTATACTAAATTATCCTGCATAACTCAAATGCCAGAATTTAATTGTCTTAAACCCTTTGGTCTAAATTTAACTGAAATACTTTGCCATAAAGAAAAAAAGTGTGGGTTGGGAGGGGCAGTTTTGTTGGTTTGGTTTGGTTTGGTTTTTTTTTCTTTATATTATTAATATATTATTCATATTGAATGTATTAACAGATAACGGTGCAAAATCATTCTTCCCAAGAGAAGAGTGTATCATGCATAACTGCAATTAAAATCCTTCCTTTAGTAGTACTTTAAAATACATACAGCTTTGCTTTTTTGAATTATTTCTGCAAATAATACAAGGGGGGAAACACTAACTGTTGATTTTAGTACTGTTCTTGAAGTGTAGGCATTGAAATCTCTAAGAAAACTGGTCTTCAGATTGTTAAAACCCTGGAATAATCTAGATGAAAAACCAGATCCATAAAGAACTGTGTGATGATATTATCTAGTAGTAATACCATGCAAGAGCATTGTATACCTACTTAGTACCTTTCATATGTATTAAATATGAAGATATTTCTAATGCCTCTTAAAAATTAAATTTTACATAAAAGCTTTCACTTGAATGCTCTCCAGGTGACTTGTGACTAATTTTTTCAGTCTCATGTAGATCTTTTCCCCTATTGGTATTGTATGTATAGAGTTCTTTATCTTTATGCTTAATTATTATACATATTAATTTTAAGGTATGTGTTTAAATTATAGCAACTGTTTGTTGTGATTTGTATCCCAGAATGTATTGTTTTTTTAATGTATGCATGATTTGAGGGAAGTTAAATGATTTTTTTCTCTTGTACATTTAAAACCAAATCAATTTGCCAAGCATTATATCATTAATTAGGAAAATATTGTTTTCCCATTTATTAGAATTTTTGTTTATCATAGAATCCCTCTTACGCTATGGCTTGATATTATGCAGAATTAGCTATTTTGCAAGTCTCATCTTCCTGAAAGCCGACTATAGTGTGGTTAGCCTACAAGGCAATGTTGGTCCCCTCCTTCTATAAGCGTCATAAAAGGGTTCTGCTGTACTTTGACCATATTCATTACTGTTTTCCTCTGTGGATATATAACCAAATTAAGGGTGGAAGATTTTTTTATGGAGATAATAATTAGACAATACTGTATAATTTTACTTAATAGATTATCTGTGAGAAGAGATGTTTAAACGTGGTTAATGATTTCACTTCATATTATAAAAACAGTTTTACACTTAATATTCATGTTAACATTGGGTGCAATAATTTAGTAGTTTTAGCTTTAGTTATAAATAACTGGATCTTTCTGCTGACAACTTAGGTTGTATGAGTTATGCTTAAAAGCTTTAAATCTGATGTTTCCTGTACCTGCCACACTATGTTAGAATGTGTCCTTCAAACATATCCTCCTGCAACTTCTCAAACTGTACTAAATTGATATTCTTGAAGTCTAACTCTGTGCTAACAGATCTTCATTTTAAATAGAATACGGTTTTAATTTTTGATAAGCTGCTGAATTTTAAAGAGAGTTTTTTGGGGCCACCAAATATTTTGGATCATGCAGAGAATATATATTGTACTGTAGTAATTTTGTATTTTACATTTGTATGATGTGACATAATAGATGTGAATGTTAATCACTGCTTGACTATGTTAATAAAGTTGTTTAACTATAGATGTTTCACTCTGATTTTTAATGAAGGAAATGAGCTTTCTCTTTCTCTCCCCATTTTAGATCCAGATAGGGTCTTGTGTTGTTTTTGTTGTTTGAGTTTTTTGAGGTTTTTTTTTCTCTCAATTTAGTGCACTCTTGCTTTTTAAAATTATTATCTGTATGATGTAAGCTAAAAACTTTTCCCCACATTTTAACTCCTACTGGTATATGTTTAAACAGTTGATTCTAGGTTCAGCTTTTGATGGAGGGGCAGGGGGAAGATAGTGCTCTGCAAAAAGAATTAAAAGATGAAGTGAATAAAGTATTAGAAGGATAGATTGCATGAATGTGTATGAATGTGTCCTATTAAGGCGTGTTTATCCTTCAAAAAATTAAGACAGTTTTGGAAATTATATGAAAGTATTTTCCTCTTCAGGCTGTAATCCATTATTATAGTTGCATGTTACTAATTAGAATTGTTAATACATTCCAGAGGAAACGTGTGCATGACTGGAGTAGTCTGGGTGTTTTGAGATGTACATTTTCCAATGAGGAAAGGGCTCCCTTTGTTGGCTGGACATGAAAATATTTGCAATAGCTTGTTTGTGTTGGAGAGGAGGAGAAAAAACTGAAACGGGTATCATGTCCTTACGTCTTCAAGAAAGAGTTTAAGACTCCAGAATTTAGGACTTAGGTTGTAGAAGATAATAATCAAAACCATTCTATTAATTAGTTATTCAAGATTTGTATTTGCTCCTGTAACATTCAAGAAATTATGCTGAAGCTGAAAAATCTGTAACTCTTCAACATTTTGGTTAAAGTATAAACCTCAAGTTGTTTTTACTTTATATTATGTCTGTTTTTGAACTGACATGCATTTTCACTTTGTAATGAGTTAACCAACCCAATTCTAATAATTTACATTACATGTGATTTTTTGGGAATGTTTAGAAAAGTAGCAGTTTAACTACACGGCTTTGATTTGGGACTTCCTCATTACTATACAATTGAGTATAGAAACTGCTGAAGCTGTGACAATCATATCTCAGCCTTCTGTTAACTTGATGTAAAAGAATCTCCAGAAATATGCACACAGATCTCCAGAGTTCAGTTCAACACAAATTGTAAACTACCATGTAGAAACTGAACACAGTTTCTAAACCATTGGCAAATGTGACACAGTAAATAGTTATACTAAGAACTCTTAGGTCTTCATGCCAGTATGAGTGGAATTGATTTCTGTGCATAAAATAGTACTATTGGTCTATTTAAATTTTATGTTCTACAGTATTTTTAAGCTTATGTTGCTCTTTGAACTTCAAACAATTTAAGACAAACTTTAAGAGGGGAGGGGAGGGAAAAAGAGGAACCGAAACCTCAATGTTCAAGAGATGCATTGATCAGTTGCCTCTCACATAACCCCAGCTGGGGGACCTGGCCAGCAACCCAGGCATGTGACTTGACTGGGAATCGAACCAGTGACCTTTTGGGTTGCAGGCCAGCACTCAATCCACTAAGCCACACACCAGCCAGGGCAATGAGGAACTAAGCAACAACAAAAAAAATAGGTGGGCAAAAGACACTTCCCAAAAAACGTACAAATGGCCAATAGATGTAAAAAGATGCTCAACGTCACTAATCATCAAAGCAATGCAAATTAAAAGCACCATGAGATACCACTTCGTGCTTGTGAGAATGGCTATCGCCAGTAAGTGAAGTGTTGACAAGGATGGGGAGAAAAGGGAACCGTCAGGCACTCTTGGTGTGAATGCAGACTGGTGCGGCCACTGTGGGAGACAGAATGAAGTTTCCTCAAAAAATTAAAAACGGAACTAACTGCCTTTTATGATGCAGCAATTCTACTTCAAATGTATCTGAAGAAACCTGAAACACTAAAGGGGGGGGCAGAAGTAGGTTTACAGTTATAATACAAATGAATAATACAAAAATAAACTTAAAAATTTTAAACCTACTTTTTTATTAAATCATTTTTATTTTTCAATTATAGACATACATTATATTAGTTTCAGGTGTACACCCCAATGATTAGACACTACATATATAACTTACTGATGGATCATCTCAATAAACCTCGCACCAATATGATATAACTAGTTAGAGTGTTGACTACATCCCCTATGTTGTACTTGATATCCCCATGACTATGATGTAATAACAACCAATTTGTACCACGTAATCACTTCTTTTTCACTCATCCCCTCAACCCCCATTCCATCTGGCAACTCAAAATATTCTCTGAGCCTTCCTGTTACGCTTGTTCATTTATTTTGTGTTTTAGATCAATTGTTGATGGATATGTATTTATTGCCATTTTTCTTCATAGTTATATTTTCTTCCTTAGAAAAAGACCCTACAACATTTAATATAGTACTGATTTAGTGGTGATAAACTTCAGCCTTGTCTGCAAGCTCTTTATCTGCCCTTCAATTCTAAATGACAGCTTTGGTGGGTAGAGTTATCTTGGTTGTAGGGCCTTGCTGTCATCACTTTGAATGTTTCTCACCAGTCCTTTCCAGCCTGCAAAGTTTCTTTTTAGGAATCAGCTGACAGTCTTACCGGAGCTCCCTGATAGGTGACTGCTTTTCTGTTGCTGCTTCTAAGATTCTCTCTTTGTCTTTAACCTTCTGCATTTTAATTATGATGTGTCTTGGTGTAGGCCTCTGGGTTCATCTTGTTTGGGACTCTGCCACTTCCTGGACTTGTATGTCTAATTCCTTAACCAAGTTAGGGAGGTCTTCTGTCATCATTTTTTCAAATAGGTTTTCAACTTCCAGCTGGCTCTCTTCTTCAGGCACCCCCATGATACCAATGTTGGTATGCTTGCGGTTGTCCCACAGGTCAGACACAGGTGTCTCCTTACACTATCCTCATTTTTTTGGACTCTTGTTTTTGCTTCTTTATATTCCAAATCGCTGATTTGACTCTTGGCTTCCTCTACTGTTGATTCCCTATAAATTACTCTTCATTTCAGGCTGTGTATTTTTCATCTCTTTACTGGTTCTTTTTTATGCTGTTGAGGTTCTCAATAAGTTCATTGAGCATTCTCAGAACCAGTGCTTTAGACTCTGCGTCTAGTAGATTGCTTGTCTGCATTTTGTTTGTTTCTTTCACGCTGGGCACTCACGGAGCGCTCCCAGTGTGGGCCGTGTATACCTTCCTCTTGTAGGTGAGCCTTGACTGCTGGTGGCATGTCAATGAGAAGAATTTACCCCCAGGCTGATGAGCTGCAAGGACTGGCTGGAACCACCAACCACTGACCTCAGCCACCGTGGAGGATCAGCTGGGCAGGGGCCCACCCAAAGAATAGGACTTAATTCAGTAGGCCGTAGTGCCCACTTAGTCTTCCTTTTGAGTGTGTTGCTTATAGAGGTGGTTGGGTGGTGGTGCTTGATGTAGTCTGAAGCTGTCCACTGTATGCTTCTGGGACCTCCTGGAAGGTACAGGCCAAGGTCAGCTGCTGCCTGTATTCTACCCTGGACCACCTGGCATGAACTACAAAGTGATCTGCAATCGGCTGCCACTTGCACTGGGCTTGGAAGTACCCAGGCAAGGCCAATACCAAACTAAGGCTGGTACAGGGCACAGTGAAGCCAGATGCTGCTTGTTGGAGAGATTTTAGGAACTATCTGAAGCATGAGCCAAGACAGGCCATTTGTATGGAAAAGCCACTGGGAACAGCTTGAGTGGGCCTGGAAGTTGGGTGGGAGGGGGCCTCGGGGAATCTCCAGGACCAGGAAAACGGTGTGAGCCAGCTTGATGGAGTCTCAGGTATGGTACCCACCTGCTGGTTCTGGGTGGCGGGCTCATCAAAGAAACAATGACCTCTGCCAGCACTTCTGTCTGGGAGAAAGCTGCCCCCTAGCCCTGACCCTGATACTGGACAATTCATTTCCTTACCATAAGTCTCTGGTGCCTTTCAAAGTGCTACCCCATTGCTGGAGCTCAGAAGGAGTAGTTCGACTAAATCTGTGTGCTGGCCCTTTAAGAAGAGCTGCCTGGAACCCCAGAAGCCTCCATCCCTCAGACTTAATCCCTGGTGGTTTTTACAGCCAGAAGTCATGGGGACTTAATGCCCTTGCATTGGAACCCTGGGCTGCGCAGCCTAGTGTAGTGCTGGGACCCCTTGCTCCTCAGAGGGGACTTCATTAGCCAAGATACCTCTCCCAATTTTTATCTGCCACACGTGAGTGTGGGACCAGCCCATTCTGTACCTCTGCCCTTTTTACCAATCTCAATGTGACTTCTTTAATTCTCTAATTGTAGGACTTCCATTCAGCCAAATTTCCAGTGTTCTGTGTGATGGTTGTTCTGTAGTTTAATTCTGATGTGGTTGGGGAAGGAGACAAGCATGTCATCTTGCCAGGAAGGTTGTAAGCCTAATTTTGCCCACCCCTGTATATGCACCCCTACGTTCATTGCAGCATTATTTACAATAGCCAAGATTTGGAAGCAGCCCAAGTGCGTATAAGTAGATGAGTGGGTAAAAAAAATAAAAACCTGTGTCTGGTACATTTATACAATGGAATACTACTTGGACATGAAAAAAGAAGGAAATCTTAGCTTCTGCGACAGCATTGACAGACCTGGAGAGTATTATGCTAAGTGAAATGAGCCAGTCAGAGAAAGGTACCATAGGATTTCACTTATGTGGAATCTAATGAACAAAATAAACTAACAAAATGGAAACACGTATGCATACAGAGAACAGACTGACAACTGTCAGAGGACACGGGTTAGGGGAGTGGGTGTAAAAGGTGAAGGGATTAAGAAAAAAGCAGTCATAGTATGGTGGTGACAACAGGAAAATGGTGGTGAGGGGGATAGAAGAGGCATAGGGGTAAATGGTGACAGAAGAGGACTTGGGGTGGTGAACACGATAAAATATATAGGTTATACATATATAAAGTATTATAGAAATGTATACCTAGAACCTATATAATTTTATTAACCAATATCATCGCAATAAATTCAATTTAAAAAGTGAAAAGAAAAGTTACTGGGTTGGCCAAAAAGTCTATTAAGTTTTTTCTTTAAAAATTAAATATTTTTCATTGTTACCAATAAATGTATTGATTTGGATATTTTTAATATGTTTGGCTATCTCCTGCTATTGGCTTCTAGTGGGTAGAAGCCAGGGGTGCTGGTAAACGTCTTCCAATGTGTAAGACAGCCCCACAGCAAAGAATTATTTGGCCAAAATGCTAATAGTGCCAAGTCACAAACCACTTTTGAAATGGTCACTCAGTCACAGCACTCTCTCCATATCTGTTTTTGCACCAAACACTACAAATCTGTTTTTGCATTTTTACCTTTCTTGAAATAATAAAGCATATGTCAAAAATGTTGCATATCTTCTTCCATCCTCAATATTAAAATGGCTGCACAAAAATTCACCAATTTT